>JACYFF010019584.1:61725144-61763901 GCA_017589665.1 Selenicereus undatus
AGCCCAGAGGACAACATGAAGGGAAATGAATTGGATCTGGTGTAGTAGTGAAAATAAGCTTCGAGAGAGAAAGGGCTGAAGGTGGGGATGGCGGGTTGGCAGAGGGATTAAATGCCTTTAAAGAAAAAGAAGAGGTAGAAAAAGGTGGGCCAACGGGGGTTGCATAGCATGGAGCCATGGATTACGATGGGCTAGACTCCAGGAGCAGCTGGTGCATAGGAAGATAAGGCTATGATGAAAATAGTGGGAGTAAGTCAGGCTAAACTAATAGGGTAGTCAGGAGAGATGGCCGGAAGGTTAGGAAGGTGAGATGCTGCAGGCAAATGTTTTGTGACAATTGCTTTATAAGGAAAAACATCGTTGTGAAAATGTCCATGGTGACTTATGAAAACATGTGTTGAAATTGGTTCAAATATTCTCTGTAATGAGGGAAGTAATCAAGAAAGAAGCAACAAGCAAAATGGGGTGCCAATTTGTTTGCACCATTTGTAGAAAAATTTAGAAAACAAGCACTCCCAAAAATCCTTAGAAAACTATCATCGAGAGGTTTTTGAAATAGTTTTCCATAAGGAGACTCGTCCTCCATAATTGAAGTTGGTAAATGACTTGTGAAAGCGGCGGTTAAGGCTGCACACTAGGATTTGGCATATAAGTCTCTAAAAGAAAGGCACGTGCCATTTCACTTAAGTGGCGATGTTTGCGTTCGGGACACCATTGTGGGTTTGATGCGAGGCAAGATTTTCTAAAATAAATAACATGGTGCAAAAAATGAGCACCAAGGGGGTTGTTATCAAATTTCATGGTCCACAATACTTTGGAACATTTTGATCTTGGTATTAAGGAGATTTTCAACTAATTTTTGAAAATTACAAAAAATGGTAAAAATCTCATATTTCAGTTTCATTGGATATATCCAAGTATACCAAAAATAGTCATCTAAAAAGTATGCATAATACTAAAAACCAGAAGTAGAAGGACAAGGAGATTGCCAAATATCATAATGTATTAAATATAAGGTTTTTTAACAAAGCGTTCAACATTTAAAAAGGAAAAGAAAATCGTTGAAATTTTATGAGTTAGTATGAAGTACTAAAATCATGAAATTTATTTAGAAAAGAAACTAATTTATAACTTTTAACCCCAGAAAAAGCTCTGCCTCCGCAATGTCCCAACCTTCTATTGCAAGTGATACTAGAATTGGTGACAGCAGCTATAGCAGAATCAATAGAGGTAGATGGTAAGGTTAAAGGATAGACATTGCCAGCATAAGCATCCCAACGAAGTAAGACTTCACCTAGGTGATTGCTGTTTGACACATATAGAAGAAGAGTAACAATTGACAGTTGTTATCTTGACACAGCTTCCTAACAGAAATGAGGTTGTCTCAACGAAGGGATGTAGAACACATGATTGAGAGAAAGAGGCCGTTTGGTATTGGGTAAGGTTTAAGGAAAGAGACCCAACAGGTTTAATGGATCACAAAATACCACTGCCAACTTGGACCTGTTCAGTTCAATTAGAAGTAGACTTATAAAGTTCCTGTGAAAGGTGTCATATGGGAAGCAACACCGAAGTTTGGATTCTAAATTGATTCGTTGGTGTTGATGGTATTGAAGGTATCATTGGTCGAGATTAGGGGTTTATTCCAGCCGAGTCGAGCCTGAGTTTGCCAGGTCGAAGCTCGGCTTGTGGGCTTGCGTTTCAGCTCGAGCTTGGCTCGTGGCTTGTTGAGCTCCACAAATTCAAGCTCGACCTTGACTCGCCTAAGGTTCGAGCATAAGTTCGACTCATAAAATGCTCAAACTCGACCTTGGCTCGTCATAGGCTCAACGACTCGTTACGTTTCTTTGATACTCTTTTTTGTAGGCCTAAATTCACAATTTTTTTTTAATTGGATAATAATGTCATAATTTACAAACTGACTATAACAATCAACAACATATACTTGAGCTTATTTGAGGGTCTTTTTTTTCTCATCCAAAATCAAAATATAAATACTTAAAACAATCGTATACAACTTAAACAAAGCCTTTGACAATTAAACGCAAGCCATTAGTCCTCTTACAACTAAAAAAATTGTCAAATATGAACCATGAGTTTTAAAAATTAACAATCATAGCCTAATCACAAGTCTATATATTTGTAACATATCAATTTTCAATTTTTCACCTACATAAATAACTATAATGAACAAAACCACAAAACCTTTGCTATAATAGGTGACTAGGTGTAGAATGGAGTTGTTTACATACAAGTCCATGGTAATTATTAATGCTATAAATTGCATACTTAAAATCTATAAATTGCATACAAAGTCTATAAACTGCACACGAAGTCCATAGTAATGGAGACTATGGAGTTCTTTACAAGTACTTAGCTTATTTATGTCTGTTTGCTAGGCTCGCATGATTACGCTCGTTTGCTTGGCTCCTCAGCTTGTTCGTTCCGCTTGGTGTTACCCAGCTCGTGTAGGCTCGTCTCGAGCTCAACTTGGGAAGCTTCTGAGTTAGCTGTTTCGCAAGCTAGCTTGGCTTAGCTACCCCCTAGTCGAGATAGAAGAGGTTCTTGAGGAAGGTAATGAATAGGATAACCTGCATATGTTCATGAACAAAGCAATCTTTGGGTGTAAACCCAAGACTCCCTTGGATGAGTTAATAGAAGAAGTATTGGCTCCTAGAATACGTGAACTTGAAAAAATAATATTACCATATATTGAACCCGCAGGCACACTCTTAGTGGAAGGCTGTTGATTTTGACTAGAGTTGTTATTCGAGGAGCGATTTCTGCCCCCCTGATTCTTATCACCACGACGATTGTTGTTGGGACCCCCCTTCCTTTGTTACCATTCCAATTCCCACGATTTTGGTTAATAGATTGTTAGTTCTTAGCATTTTTATGATCGACAGCTGAAGTTGTCAATGTCACAACCATGGCGGAATGTTGAATGATCGAAGCTTCCTATCTCAAGCGCTGCTCATAGGGAATAGTTTTAACACGAAGATGATCAAAAGTTAAGATTCGTGCCATAGGAAAGGGTAGTGGCCAAGATATAGTATTCTTCATCAAAGAACATCTAAATTCAGTTGAACTAGATCCAAGTCAGAGACTTTATTGAAGCAAAAACAATCTGCATAATGTTTCTCAAGTATTCATCCATTTACTGATTAACATCCTTAGAGAGTGTGGAAAGCGTATGTTTAAGATCCATGACTCAGGGAAGACTAGCAGTTCTAAATGGATTAGCTAATTGAGCCGAAGTTTACATAGACTGAGATCATGAACTTTAGTAAGTAGATCATTAGAAATTATGGCAAATAACCAAGAACGAAGAAGCTTATCTAAACGTAGCCTACACTGAATAATTAGAATTAGGATGCTAAACATCGTTAATACTAAGAAAAAATGAGAAGGTTGGACAATTGTGCCATAAAAAAATCCATACAATTGTTGGGTTACGAAAAAGTCGATAAATTGGGTACGCTAAGAAGGAAAGTCTTCAACTTTAATTAAAGTGATGGTAATAAAATTCTTGATATTGATTGCGAATAAGCCTGGATGAATGTGAGGAAGGTTTGAGCCACGTGGTAACCAAGAAAACAGCCAAATGAGTGCTAGAGATTTGCGAGTAAGGGGATCAGCGATACATGCGGTGAATAATGGTGCCCTAAAAACGGCCCTGTGTAGATTCCCGATAGAGACTACCAATGAGGTAGGTGTTGAAGTCTAAGAGAAATACGGGAGGGTTGTCGCCTACACAGTGGAGACAAGAGTGACTTATGGTGTTAGTAGGGGTGCCATTGAGACAGCAGTAGTCACACCATCAGTGATTGAAAAAACAATGCTAGACAAGGTAGGGTGGAGAAGGGAGGCAGGATTTTAGGGGAGAACACGTCATCGTTAAATGGGTTGGCAAAGGAGAAGGTGATGAAATCACACAAGGGTAAGGGTGATGATTCAGGATTCACGGCAAGGGTATAATAGGGTTTAGCCACCAATTGGTGGCTTGCGATTGGGAGAAAGGAGACCCTAGAAGTCTCGTGAAAGAGAAGAAAGAGGGAGGAAGTAGGGTTAACCTTTGGCTTTGATACCCTTTGAAGGTAATTGGGAGGATCTGGCCTAGTTGGGGAGCCTGGCAAGCTGACACCTATGTTTATATTAATCAAGAATAAATTACAGAAATTATATGTTTATCCTTTGTACACTATTTGTAAAATGTAATGAATGAAAGCTCTAAATCATATTCAACAACAACAACAACTCTCAGTGTGAGTTATGCTCTCAGTGGGTCTAGGGAGATCCAGTTGTTGGTAGTCTTACCTCGATAGCCTGAAAAGAGATCGATTCTAAGAAACCCATATAAAAAGATTTTGAGAAAATGTTGAAGTTAAAACTTTTGAAAGAAGACAGAGAATGTACGTATACAATACTAAAACCAGATGACACTAACTGTATCTAATAAAAACATAAAAACAACATACGAGAGATAAGTACCATACCTTAACAGTCAAAAGTAGGATTATAGAAACTTTGACAAGGTGAAAAATACTATTATCATGCAAAAATACAGCAAACGTGAAATAGGAAAACAGTGAAAACGACATAACACAATTCCTACCCTTCAGCCGCCAAAGGAATGCCAAGAAGCTAGCTACCTATGGTCCATTACCTTAATCCTAGACCTCCACAAACTTTTATTATAAGTCATGTCCTCGGTCAATCCTAAAAATTACAAATCATGTCTAACCACCTTGTTCAAGCTCTTCTTTGGTTGTCCTCTACCTCTTTTACATTTTGGAAGGTTGATTATCTCACATCTCCTCATAGGTGCATTCGTACCCCTCTTCACATGGCTAATCCATCTGAGTCTAATCTCTCTCTTCTTATCTTTTATGGGTGCCACTTTTACTATGCTTTTAATCATGTTATTCCTAATCCTATCCATCATAGCCACACATTCATCGAAGCATCCTCATTTCTGCCTTAGTTTGAAAAAGCGCAAGGCGCACTGAGGGGGAAAGGGTCCCGAGACGCGAGGCGAAGGCGCGCGCCTCAAGGACGCGAGCCTTTTTTAGCTAAAAAAAGGTTTGAAAACAATTTACAGGACTTATTTATGATAATTGAGTAAAAAAGTGACATCAAAAAACAATTGTACATCAATATAAGTACAAAAAGTATCGCAAATAATCCACAAGACGGTAATTTAGCATGACAATATTATAAAAAGTAAAAACACATGCACACACAAGAACTTAGTAAAAGTTTAGAAACAAAGAAACAAGCATAGTCATGAAGACATGAAAGAAAACATGAACAACATATAACATAGTTCTTCAAGTAATCTAAAATCAACTAGACGTCGTCATCATCATCCAACACCACATGCTCAGGATCAACATCATCAAATCCACCAACATCGTCATCTCCTATGTCCTCTTCCTCCTCCTCTTGATACTTTGCAACATTCTCATCCTCATCCTCATCTTCATCTTCATCAACTAATTGAAATCGTCCACGAGGCCTAGAAGATGAAGCAGGAGCCTTTCCTTTATCTTTGTTAGACATAGAGCCTTGCTTAGTGTTGCTTCCTTGAGATGTTCTACGTCTAGTGTAATAATTAGGCTCATCTGCCCCAGAGGCTCGGGCAACAGCAGCCCATGTCAAATTATCATCCTCAAATACAAGAGTATCATCATCTGAATCACCATCCATCCTTCCAAGCAACCACTCATTACTTTCATCAATGTCTTTTAAGAGGATGAGATCCATGGAGGTACTCTCTTCACGTCTACGCTTCAAAGCACGATTCGCTTTGACAAAAACCAAGTCATTCACGCGAGACTGGGCTAATCGATTTCTCTTTTTGGTATGAAGCTGGTAACAAGAAAATAGCTTTCATTAGACTTTATTAATCATTATTAAACATTAATAAATGTAAATGATAAATTATCAAAAGGATTAACGTTCAATTTTTCTAACTTACGTGTTGAAACACACCCCAGTTTCTTTCACACTCAGTTGCACTACAAGTGAGGCTAAGAACACGAATGACAAACTTCTTCAAATTAGGTGCTTCAGCTCCGTAATTACTCCACCAATCAGCTAGTAGAAAATAAAATTGAAAAGTTATCTTCGATTATAATATTTTAAGGAAAACAAAAGAGAAAAATATATAGGCAAACTTATCTAATATTCTTACCGGGAGTTAGTGCATTCCTTTGTCTTTTACCCATGTTCATCCCAAAGAGGCCTTGAGCATTTTTGTACAAGTTTAATTCTTGGAGAATCTTATCTTGAGTTCCCAAATCCGGAACCAACCTTGCTAAGCAATCATATAAACCCCGGACAACTTCCCTACAATCTTCGATGCTTGGGTTTGAATAATAAATTTCCGGATTTAGAAAATGCCCGGCCGCATGCAAAGGTTGGTGAAGTTGGCATTCCCATCTTGTATCAATAAACTTGAATGCCATTTCATAATTCTCCTCTTTATGTCCAAAGCTTTTAGCAATGGCTTCCTTAGCTCTATCCATGGCCTCATAAATATAACCCATTGGAGGCTTCTTTTCTCCATCAACAATCCGAAGAACCTTAACAAGAGGGCTTGCCAACTTAAGAGAATAGAGAACATTCTTCCAATAGCTCTCTTGTAAAAGGTAGGATGCCATCTTCTTCCCTTTTGCTTCCTTAGACCATTTACTCTCATTCCATTCTTGTGAAGTTACCATCTTCCTCAACGCATTTCTTTGCTTGTGAAAAGAAGAAAGAGTGATGAAGGAAGTGGCAAATCTTGTGATAGCCGGTCTATGCAAATTTTTTTGACTCGTGAACCGCCTCATCATGTTAAGAAGAGGAACGGAGCTATGGATGTAAGCATTGATGAACATGCTCTTCTTTAATGCAATCTTGACCTTTGGAACTTGATTTCCAATATCTTCCAAGATGAGGTCAAGACAATGTGCGGCACATGGAGTCCAATATAGATGTGGCCTCTTTGCTATTAGCAACTTCCCTACATAAATTTATTTTAACAAGAATGATGTAAGAAACTAAAAATGTAACCAAAAAGGCAAAGAACTAATTCAAGTCATTCAAAACTTTTAGAGAAGAATTCTTACCCACCTTGACATAATTAGATGCATTGTCGGTCACCACTTGGACCACATTCTCCTCTCCAATTTCCTCCGCCAAATCATTAAGAATTTTGAATAGAAGATTTGCATCCTTCACAACAGCGAAAACATCCATCAATCTAATAAAGACCGAATCCTTAGGAGAGTTCACAAGAAAGTTAATAATGTCTTTTTGAACCGTGGAATCACGCCATCCATCGGATAATATTGAACAACCCTTTTGAGCCCATTCTTTCTTGTTCTCTACCATTGCTTTCTTGGTATCCTCTACTTCTTTTTTGATGAGAGGAATCCTTGCCTCATACATTGAATGTGGTTTTAAACCCGGGCCAAATTGACCAATAGACTCACACATGACTTGAAAACTATCAAGTGTAAGTAAGTTAAAAGGAATAGCACCATCATAGAATAATCTAGCAATATCCCTACAAACTTTGTTCCTTAGATCTTTCCTACACATCTCATTTAAAGTCTTTTGCCTTCCTTGATCCTTCCCTTCCTTTCTTGCCTTCACAACATCTGTGGGATTAGGAGTGAAGAACATATCTATTGGACCTTTTGTCTTTAATCTCTTTGAAGGCATGCTATTACTACCTTTTGACCCACCACTTGTCAATTTTCCACCCTTAGGCATCTCGACACACTCATCATCATCATCTTCTTCATCAAAATAGCTTTGTGGCAAGCGTTTAGACATATCATAGGCTTCTTTACTTGCCTTTTTAAGGTCCATGTAATCTTGGATTTCTTTCTTAACATGCGTGGGAACCCTTTGACAACCTAGTGTGTTTCGATGCCCACTAACTAGATGTTGTTTTAGTCGGAAAACACCCGCGGTGGTTCTCACTCCGCAAAAATTGCAAAAGAAATGATTTCTATTTGTTGGATCTTGCTTCCCATACTTCCTTCCGGGATCTAACGACTTAGAGGAAGCCGAACCCGTACCCGAAGTGTTACCGGTTGGGTTTGAATCCTCCATTTAACTTACCGTTTCAGCTCTCAAACTAAAATTCCATAGCAATCAAGCAAATAGTTACTGAGACACTAATCACTAATTGCATTTTACCAAAAAAAAAAAAAGACAAAACAGAGGTAATTGCTAGCTGCCACTCATCACTAATTGGTAATTGCTTCCCATATTTCTATTTGTTGGGCATTGCCACTGACAACAAAATGGAAAATTTGGTTGTTGCAAATTTAACAAAAAAAATAATAACATTTCTAACCCATATTTCTATTTGTTGGGCACTGCCCTGCCAAGCAAAAAAAAAAGAAAAGAAAGTTACATTTGGTGTTGAAGAAGGGCAGAAGGCTCGGACAGAGGAGGGAAGCCGAGACAGAACAGAGGAGGAGAGGTCAGCAACCCGAAAACAGGGGAGGAAAGCTGATGAAAATGGCTCGAACAGAGACAAACATGGCCGAAAGAGAGGATGAGAGCTTAAGGGAGAGAGAAAAACGAAAAAAAAAGGAGAAGAAGGCGACAGCCATGGCCGGTTGGTCGACTGTAGCAGAGAAGACGCAGAGAAGCACGAAGAAGAGAAGAAGAACAGCAGGATGAAGAAGAGAAGAACAGAAAGCATACACATACCTGGTCGACTGAGATGAAGGCTTCGACTGAGAAGATTTGAGGCCTCTAGGGTTTCGAATGGTGGAGCAGAGTCGAGGTGAGAGCTGAAGAAGGCAGCCAAAGCAACGTTTAATGATTTTCGTCCAATTCTTTCTTTTTTTTTTCCCGAAAGAAGCCTTAAGTTCTTCTGGGCGCGCGCCTAGCTCGCCTTGCGCCTCGGCGTGAGGTGCCATGAGGCGCACGCCTCACGTGGCTTCGGGGATGGGCGTCGCCTGGGTGTGGGTGAGGCGCCAGCCTGTGCGCCTCTCGCCTAGGCGCGCCTTACCTGTGCCTTTTCAAACTAAGATTTCTGCTACCGTGAACATCTAAACATGGCCCTTTTCTACTGGTCACACTCTATGCCATGCAACAATGCTGGTCTAACTACCATACGTTAAACTTTACCTTTAAATCCTACAAGAATCCTCTTATCACATAGACTCCTGAAACATTCTTCCAATTTTGTCTGCCCACTTTTATATGTGGGTTAATTTCTTCCTTAATATCTCCTTTCTCTTGAAAGATCGAGTCCAAATATTGAAACTTCTCAACCTTTGGTATTGCCACCCCATGAATGGTGACTTCTCCATCACCCTCTTCCCCTCCACTGAAATCACATTTGAAGTATCAGTTTTCGTTCTACTTAATTTAAAACCTTTTGACTATAGGGTATGTCCCCATCGCTCCAACCTACTATTAACTCCATTCCTAGTCTCATTGTTAAGAACAATGTCATCCGCAAATAACATACATCATGGTACCTGATGGAGATCTCTCCATGCTCCTTGATTTAGAGACTCAAATCAGTCAAGGTAATCTTATTTTGAAGGCCTTAAGTTGAATAAATCATCCTCATTTTGTTTAAGAAGCAAAACAGCAGGTCACGGGTTGCCTCCAGCAGCAAACCCGTTTTTGAGAACTTAATTACTTAGGCCTCTTTGAGGTTTAAGTCTAATATTTTGCATTGGGATTGAAGTTCAAGAAGTCAACTTTCCAGCAAAACAAGTTTCATCTCATTTGGACTTCATTTGCCCATTCAAATTAGCTATTAAATCCAAGCTATACAAACTGCCTAGTTCAACTAGAATGTACCAGATTTTGGGTATGTGATTTCTTAAGCTTAATTATGGTTTAAGTCTTGAATTTTTACATTTTTGGGTTCCCTTAGATGTTGCCTTTCAGGTCCAAGCAAGCAAAACCAATTATGCTCAGTTGAAGTGAAGAAATCAAGCCATTTTATCAACCCTGTCAGTTTTGGTTCAAATCTGAAACGTAAAATGTTTTAGTGAAAATCTTCTACTTGAACATGATTTAACCTTGATTTCTTTGCAGGGGGGTTTGTACACACCCTAAGGTTTACCCCCATGGCCTGAAATCAGAATCATGACCACTTTTGGTTGGGTTTAAAGAAGTCAGAAAACCGGGTAATTTTTGCTCCTTGAACCTGGTATGCAGCAGCAGCTTGTTTTCCTCATTCCGTGGGTTTGCTCCTTTCTGGCTAGATTGACACACGTCCTATGGCCTCTAGAAACTCAATCATCAAGCTGCAAAAGGGAGTTGTCTAGAGAAGAGCAACCAATGGGAAGCAAAGGCAGCAAAAGATGTCTCTTGAAGCTCATTGGCTAGCTGAAAAGGGGAATGTTACTTTACGGCTGCTCCCCTTTCTTTTTGCTAGATAGCTGCTTGTATTAGGCTTAATCACTAGTGATTAAAGTTGTAAGCATCATTTATCTTGCTGTCCTTTTCATTTGAATGTAATGAGCTTAAGTTAATTCAGCTAAGTACACAGTTTAGTGCTAACCGTGGAGATTAGCTTAGGTTAAACGTTTCCTCCCTAGGAAGGAAACCTTAGGTGTTTGTTTACTTTCTTAGGTGCTTGCTAGGTTTGTATTTAAAATGCTATACACGACCATGGGCAAAAAATAATCAGACTTTGACTCAAAAAACCCAGTTGAGAGCATTCTTGCTTTCGTGCTTTGCACATTCAAATACTAAACTTGCTTATCCTTAACTAGGCCGGTTAGGGTGGTGTTCAAGCTTAGTTCTAATCTTGTTTAAGTGGTGTTTTTGTATCTTAATCAAGTTTAGGGGCCTTAAACTTTAGTTTGGTGGTGTTTCTGTATCCAAACAAAGGTTTAGACTATCCATCTACCATTGATTATCTCACGGCTTAATGTGAGCTTAGCTAGATTTCAGTTTACATAATACCGTGTATGCTTGAATTCTGGTTTGAGTTTTCATTCAATCCCTTGAAGATACATCAACTTTCTTTTCCTTTTCCCATTTAGAATCCCTTGATTCTAAAATCCATCCTTTTCCTTACGTTTTTGCTGCCTCACAACCAACTTATAACGTACCAATCCTTTGAATTTTCCTTGATTGTACTCTCTCTTGGTTTTAAGCTTCTGCTCTTGAATTGAGTTTTAGCTTGGACCCTTGGGAGATACATCAGTACCTCGTCTTGAATCCCTTTAGTGAGTTCATCCAAAATAATGGTGAAAAGAAATGACCTTAGTGTGGATCCCTGATGGAAGCCAATATCTACAAGAAAGTCATTTGTGTCTCCTCCTGAGGTCCTAACATTTGTCTTTGCTCCCTCGTACATATCATTAATAATTCAAATTATACGCAACCGGCATTTCGTTCTTCTTCAAGCACCTCTAACAACACTTCACACTGTACTTTGTCATATGCTTTCTTTATGTCTATGAACACTATGTGGAGATCTTTTTTCCTATCTCTATACAATTCTATGAGCCTACTAAGGAGGTGAAGTGCCTTAGCGGTCTGAATGTCATAAAACCGGAGTGGTTCTTTGAGAATGAAATAGAACTTAGGATAACAACACAAACAGCAGAATGAAACACGGCAGTTAAACAGAGGCATGAAACTGAAACTGGGCAAATACACCAAGAACCAAACCGAAGCACGGGACAAAGTTAAACTGGATTCGAATCAATTAATTTCACTATCAACACCAATTTGCCAAGAATCTCACTTGAATTAAGTGAAAACTTGAGTTAATCTTGAAATTTGAGTTTAATGACTACTCTAAAACTAGAAAACAGAAACAAGAGAGTTGAAAATCAGATCTGATCTGAAACGGCAAAAAAAAAGAAGAAGAAAATCTCCATTACTCCTCTATTGCTGCACTTATAGCCCAAAGTCGACTCTCAAACTCGAACTCTATCCATAACACCTTGAACTAATTTCATCCTCCTTATTTGTAATTGATCTCATAATCACTCGCCTTTAATGCCCAGTTGATGAGATGAGAGAGATGATGATGGTGGAGAAGATGAAGGTAGCGGATGGGGGATTGAGGAAGAAGAAGTAACAACAGGTGAGGGAATGGGGCGTCGTGATTTCTAGGCAGCGAGGAGAAAGAAGAAGGGGAGGAGTAGGTTGAGATCACCTGCCAGCCCCGTGGGTCTTTAAGTGAGGAGGCTGGATTTGGAAAAATGGGAGCGGATTGGGCAGGGAAATTTAAGCAGAGCAGGGGAGCAGGCCCAACGTGAAGGAATCCCAGAAGGTGGAGGGGGACGCGACTTGGCTGACCTGCGAGAGGGGGAGGAGCGCCCATGACTGAGGGAGAGATAGGGAAAAAGGAGGAGAGCGCGGACCGGGCTCACGAAAGATGGAACTCTGTTGGGCTGCAGATCTGCAGAGAGTAATAAGCCCATATTTCTATGGGATAAAGGAGGTAGGTTGGGCATGGTTGCTGGCTTCGGGTTTCTAAACTGAACAGGCCCGCGAGAATGAGAAAAGAAGTGCTTGGGGTGTGTTTAGGCCATGGGTTCAAGAGGGCTGGTCTGTCTTTCTTCTCTTCCTTTTTCCTTGCTTGACTTGATCCAAAGTTTGCACTTGTTTGAGCGAATTTACTTTGTTTTTCCAAGTTTTTCCAATTCCTAAAAAATAGACAAAAACATATTAAAATTCTAATCTAATTATTTACTTTGAGCAAATATTAGGCAATAAAAAGGATATAAACTGTAATAATTTTGGGTTGAACAAATACCCCCACACCTATATTGCGTTTGTCCTTGAGTAAAATGAAACAAAAAATCCTAGAAAAAGAAAAACGGAATCCTAATTTACTTTCATAGGAATCACGGTTACAATTAGCATGTGGAGCAAGCCCTTTAAACCCCTAGGATACTCTAAGTAGACGAGGAAGATCTTGTGAGGGTTTGCAGAAGATAAATCCGCAAAATCTATAAAAGAAAATAGAAAACAGAAAATAGAGAAAATTGAAAATCTTTCTAGTTTTTTAAAAAACTTATATATACAACACTAGGGAAAAATATTCACACATTCCAATCAGCCGCATTACTCAACTAACCTAAACATTAGATCACATATAAACACAATGTACATATCAAGAAATTCTTAGTCCCCACTGATGACATCTATACACAATCTTTCACCTCAGTTAAGAATTATACAAACCTGACTGGTAGAAGCTCACTTTAGGGACAAGTGAAACACTCTTACTCATCTGTTTCAAAGTTGACAAGGTTCATTCAATTCATCTTCCAATCATACAAATTGTCATAGGCTTGCTAGGATCCTCAGTTCTATACCACTAAAATGCAAAATATAAGATGATAATGAAGAGGACTTTATAGGGTTTCTAAAGGGGCTAAGGGTTAAGGGTTAAGGGTTAGGAGAGGGACAAACGATTTGGGAAATGAGGAGCTAAAGGCCAAGCAACCTAAGGGTAATCAACACTTACACCAACTATAACAATCACTCACTCTCCTATAACAAAATAAGAATACACCCTTCAAAAAGCAACCATTGAAAATGAGTATATATAATGACAATATTCATGCTAATCATCAGCTCTTTTTTGAATTTGTTTTTTGAGAGATTTGATTTTCAACTTTTTTTTTTCTCAATCTTTTTCCTTTGGAAACTTTTCTCTTTTTTTTTGGCTTTTTTTTTTCATTAAGAAAATGAATGAATGACGTGTACAAAAATAACATAATTCAATTTTCAAATGGTCATGATGATCACCACCCATATTACTAAAATCCACCATAAATTACGTAAAACACCTAAAAGCTACCTAACATATATTGAAGTGTTGCTCAACTAGTTTTAGATTAGGTAATAAGAAATGTGCTTAGGCTAAGGGCTAAAATCAAGGGTTCATATAAAAAACGGTCAAAAGCTCAAAGGTTTAGCAAAGAGTAAAACATTCAAATCAGGGTGCCAATTTGGCTAAGTTGCTTCAATGCCTCTATTATATTATCATAATGCATATGCTAAATGTGATTTCGAAGAGAATCAAATCAAGCTCTAGAGATGCAATCATGGAAGAGGCACACATTAAAGAAAAACATGAGACTAACTAATGATGAATTAGTCTTATGAGCTTAAAATCTCACACGTTATACACCAAATGCAAGCTTGCACTTCGAAAAATGTCGGGGTTAGAATTGTATACAGACATCACACTTTGAACTAAGTTCTATCATGCACACCATATCTATATACAACCTGACAGTAAGGTACGAAAGAACATAATCAATCAGAGTAGGACATATATTCCCTAAAACAAAACAAATTTTTTTTTGGATGTTTCAAAATTCTTCAGTTTTTTTCCTTTTTTCGTTCTCTCTCTCTCTCTTTTTTTTGAAACGTAGTTTCTACCTCCACACCTAAATCAGATAATGTCCTCATCAGAAGTAAAAGAAAACTTAAAACACAAAATAAAAAATAAAAAGAAAAACAAATATACAAAAAGAAAAATAAGACTCAAAAAAGAAAAAGGACAAGACTCTAAACTCAAAAAGAAAACAATAAAAATAAAATAAAGCAACAAATATATACAAAAGAAAACAAAATAAAAAGAGAATAAAGAGAAGAACGATTATACCAAGTTAGGTGCAGAAGTACACCTAAGCTTTAGCCTCCTGAAATTCACTCAAAAAGAGGCCTAGGGAGCATTAGCCACTGTATATCAAAATGAACATTGCTACTCAAATCAAAATCCATCAGAGCACGAAGTAGCTTATCAAACTGATAAGAACAATTCTCAATAAGATCAATGGCTCAACGTAGTAAAAATAAGAGAGTTGGTGTTAAATAGAGTACATCCACAGTGCAAGTAAGGGCTCATTTCAACTTATCAAACTGTTGGGCCCAATCAGGAAATAGACAGGCATACTCAAAATTAGCCAGTAAGTGGGTCATTTGATAGCAAGTCTGTGATCATGGATGAGCTCTCTAGGCAAATCTATGGGTCCTAATCCACAAGCCCTTTTTTTCAATATGCTCAAGAGTCTCGTCTAAATCAAAGTTCTCAGTGACAGTAGTCTTACAAATTCAGACTTGCAAGATTCAAATAGGAGGGTAGTTATTATAGGGTCAAAAGAGGACTCATATTCAACACAAAAACTCACATTAAGACCTTTATTGAGATCAACCCCGCATGAAAAAGATTCATATTCAATAGAAAGAATAACATCATCGAATTTAAATGTAGTTGGCTCAACTTCCACCTCATATGACTCCTTGAAGCAAATAGCTTTTGATTCAGCTAAATCATTATGCTCAACTTTAGTTGTAATGCTCATATCTAACTCATTAGGACTCTCAAGGTCTTCACCCTCCTCAAACTCACAAGAGTGATTAAAAGGGGCGGGTGGGTCGGTAGAGAATAGGACAGTTTCAGTGACGTCCCTATGTGAGATAGTTTCCGGTGCAAGGTCAGGGGATAGAGACATAAGAAGGTCATTACCTCACTCTAGGCTAGGCAAAGACATGTCATCATTCAAAGTAGACCTAACAAGAGAAGAGAGCTCAAATCATCATAAAGGCTAACTTCAGGTTTACAAGATCCTAAACTAGAGTTAGGCTCATGCAAGTTATATTTCTCCCTACTCTAATTACGCATGGAGAATATTCAACAATTCTCTATTTCATAGTCTTTACCATTCTATCAGTCAACTCATTTATCTTTTTTTTCAGCACTTGCACACGTAGCATCAACATAATCTGATAATCACGATAAGGATGGTTATGAACGTTATGATCAGAAGACTCAAAATAATCACATAAAATAGGTGACACATAAGAGTAAGATGGATCATATGAGTTCATAATGTGGTCCTGGTGGTAAGGATTAGCAGGAAAAGCATATTCGCCATGAGTAGGGTATTCTAAGGTCCCTCTAGCTAGTTCAAATTTGTAAGTGTCCAAACTAATTTTTCAAGGAAATCTCATACCTCATTTTGAGTTCTCAGCGATAATCCTATTGCACCTCTAGGACACACTGACTCAACATGACCTCTAGATGCAAAATTCAAACCCATAATGATGACCTCACAAATTTTCCATTTTTCAAAATTTTGATTCAATTGAGCACAATAAGCATTAATTCTCCACAGATAACTTCAAAAAGGTTCATGCTTGAATTGTGAGAAATTAAAAACTGACATGCTTCAAACTTTTTGTAGGATGTTCAATTCTTCAATTTTTTGTGCCTTTTTTTATTGAAAGAAAAAGTAAAAGAAAAAAACAATGACTCTAAAGACAACTAACTACAAACTAATGACCAAAACCAAAACAGGACACCTAAATAATTAAGTTCAAAATAAACTAACAAAAATAAAACTATATTATCAAAAGAAGAGAAAGACCAAGACGACCCAAACATCAAAAAGCAACCTAACACAAAGAACTGAAGAAAAGCACACACAAAAAGCATGAACTTCGTTTTCTTTTTATGATTTTTCTTTAAACACACAAAAAACACACAAAAACAGAAAATATCAAAACCTAAATCAAAACAAAAACTAAAAATAAAGTTAAACAGAAAATCAAACTCCAAAACTAGAACACTATACACAGAAAATTCAGCACAATCACGAGGAACATGAATATATATTTTTTTCAATTTTTTCTGTCCAAAACAGTGCAGAAAATTATTTCCAGAAATGCCTAAAAATTCGACAAAAATTCACCTAGACTCTAAAAATCCCTGCGCATCTACTAAACATATCAGATTGGAAAAATAAGCATAAGAACAGCACCAAAAAATCAAAACAGAAAGGGGAAATCCTTAAAAACTTGCACTAGATGATTTTTTTTCTTCTTCTGTTATGTCCTGCACTCGGTCCACAACACCAAAACTGTTGGATCTGATTTTTTTTTTTCCCAGTAGCAAATAGTCACTAAAAACCAAAATTAAATTGAACAAAATAAAAATCAAAATGCCAACTGTAATAAAAAATCAAAAACAAAAGAAATCTAAACTAATCTAAAGCAACTAAAACTAAATAAGCAGACACTAAAATTGAAATTAAAAAGCACAAAAAGAAATAAAAACGACTCAAATGACTCAACGCAACCTAATTTCACAAATTCATCCCCGGCAACGGCGCCAAAAATTTGTCATGATTTCCGCAAGTGCACGGTTTATGGTTGTAGCACTCAGGGGTGTCGATTCACAAGGATGGTGATTGAATTTAGGTCACTTACTAATTATGATACGAACCCAAATTAACATACTGAAGAATGAAACAGAACACAGGATAACAACCCAAACAGCATAATGAAACAGGACAATTAAACAAAGGCATGAAACTAGGCAAATACACCAAGAACGAAACCCAAGCAGGGGACGAACATGAACAGGATTCAAATCAATTAATTGCACTATCAATACCAATTTGCCAAGAATCTCACTTGAATTAAATGAAAACTTAAGTTAATCATGAAATTTGAGTGTAGTGACTAATCTAAAACTAGAAAATAGACACAGGAGAGTTGAAATTCAGATCTGATCTAAAACGGAAAAAAAGAAAATCTCCATTACTCCTCTACTGCTGCAGTGATAGCCCAGCTCAAGTCCCAAACTTGAAATCTAGCCACAACTCCTTGAACAAATTGCATCCCCCTTATTTGTAACTGATTTCATAATTACTCGCCTTAATGCCCAGTTGATGAGATGAGAGAGATGATGATGATGGAGAAGATGAAGGTAACAGATGGGGGATTAAGGAAGCAAAAGCATCAAGTGAGGGAATGGGGCGTCGTGATTTATGGGTAGCGAGGAGAAAGAAGAAGGGGAGGAGTCGGTTGAGATCACCTGCCAGCCTCGTGGGTCTTTAAGTGAGGAGGCTAGATCTGGAAAAATGGGAGCGGATCGGGCAAGGAAACAGAGCAGGCCCAACATGAAGGAATGGAGAAGGTGGAGGGGGATGCGTACTGGGCCGACCCACGAGAGAGAGAGGAGCGCTCGTGACTGAGGTAGGGAGATGGAAAAAGGAGGAGTGCATTGACCGGGCTCACGGAAGAGGGAACTCTCCTGGGCCGCGGATTTGCAGAGAGTAATAAGCCCAAATTTCTAAGGGACAGAGGAGATAAGCCGGGTACGGTTGCTGGGCTTCGGGTTTATGAACAGAACAGGCCCGGGAGAAGGAGAAAAGAAGAGCTTGGGTGGTGTTTGGGCCGTGGGTTCAAGAGGGCTGGGCTTGTCTGTCTTCTCTTCCTTTTTCCTTACTGGAGTTGAGCCAAAGTCTGCACTTGTTTGAGCGAATTTATTATTTTTTTTCAAGTTTTTCCAATTCCTACAAAATAGACAAAAGCATATTAAAATTCTAATTTAATTCTTTATTTTGAGTGAATATTGGATAATAAAAAGAGTATAAAATGTAATAATTTTGGGTTGAACACAAAAGCACCTTCACCATCTTTCCTTTATATTGCTTCCTCGACTAGATCCTTACGATCGTTATCTTTGATGCACCTTACGTTATCCAAGTCTCTTGTTCTTCGTTCCTTCACCCTTGCTAGATTAAAGACCTCTTTCTTCCCTACTTTATTCTCAAGTTTCTGATATAACCTATCATAAGCGAAGCTCTTAGCTACAACAACTTTCTTTGCTACCTTTTTTGCCAACTTGTACCTATCTTTGTTAGCCTCTTTTTCTTCGTCAGTACTGCTATTGATGAAAGCAGTGTATGCATCTTTTTTCTCGTTGGTTTTCCCTTTTATCTCCTCATTCCACCACCAAGCTCCTTTTATTATGCTTTCACCTCTTCTAAATGTTCCTAATATTTCCCTGGCTGCCCTCTGAATCCATTATGCGATTGCTTCCTTCATCCTCTACTTGTTTCCAGCTCCCTTCTGGTTTAATTTTTTCTAATAACTTTATCGCGTTCTCCTTAGTAAGATCCTACCATATTACTCTAGGATCTCAACACTTCTCTTCTTCCACTTCGAACTTTTAATCTACACATACATCACAAATAACCTATGCTGTCTCCCCAAATATCTATCTAAATCCTCCCAAATTGTTTCTTCCTAAAAGCATATTCATAGGATAATAAAATATTTAGAAATTCTTAGGGTTTTTTTTCGGGGGGTGGAGGGAGGCTACGGGCAGGTAGACCTGGCAAAACTGACCCGAGACCTGAAACCCGAATCGAACGACCCGGACCCATACCCGACCCGACACTTGAAATATGCTCACCTGAAAGTGGACCCGAATTGACCCGAACCGAACCATACCCGACCTGAAATTTTCTACAAAGTTGCTTGTTTTGGCATGACGAGCGTATTTGACAAAAAATTGGTTGACCCGAAATCGACCCGAACCGAACCATACCAGACTCAAACCGAAACGACCCGAAATGTCACTTAATCCCGAACATAACCCGACCCCGAACTTGACCCAATTCGTACCCGAACCGCATGACCCATTTGCCAGGTCTACAGGTAGGCAATGAGGTCGTTGTCCTTAGAGAGGGCACGAGGAATGACTAGGAAGGATGGGGGGAGGGGAAGAGGACAATGGTGGGTAATGAAACTGCACCTGAGAATGGGCTTGCCCATGCTCAGCAATCTTTAATCTTTAATCTGGTAGTTTGTCCCTCAGATTAAAAAAGTTTGAGGTGCAAGTAACCGCAAAGGGTGCTAGGGCCCGCTGTGTGGGCTTTGAGGTGAAGGCACAAGCTTTTCGACCGCGAGGCATAATCTTACTCAAAAATGCTTGAAAATAATTTCCAAACCATATTATGACAAATAAGTTAGATGACAGTATTAAACAAGTGATAAGATATCACAAATCACACTATACTATCTTAGATTGGGTTCATCAAGTTTGAAGACAATTTAGGATGGAGAGAAAAAAAGGAAAGAAACAATATTTGATAGCATATTAAAACGGAAGAGAAATATATTATTCAATCCTTCTATCCATATTATTGCGTCACCATATTTCCCTGTTTTAAAGAGAGGAAGACAATGTAGATCGGCTGTCGGAAAAGTGTGGGAAAAGATTGGTCAACTCTGTCTTTATTAGAACACTATACAAGCTTTCAAATACAGCCCAACCCTTCATCCAAAAATTAGGGTTCTTTAGTTTAGTCTATACCCTAAGCACTTGCATGCAATTAGATAAGGATTTCTACCTGAAATTGAATAATATAGCAAAGATAAGTGTCATCTAAAGGTATTTGTGGTTTTCTATGGTGTGTGTTCCCTTTTCTCTCTCTTCTCTCTCTCCCATGATATTTTTCCATAAAGCTCGGGCTTGGGTCGTTTTGAGCTTCAGTCTAAAGTGTAGAAAAGCGCAAGCTTACGTGGCTCAAAGAATGAGTTGCGCTTGACCTCTTGCAAGGCACAACAGGTTGGCTTTGGGCTTTTGTGAGCCTAGGGGCACGCTTTTTAAACGCAGGTTTGCCATTAGCAGCCTGCCAGCGACACGAAGCCAATGATGCAAGGTAGACAGTAACAGGCCCAAGGTCTGGTAGTGGGGGCTTTTATTTTTAATTTTTTTTTCCTTTTCCAGTTGTTTTTGTAAACATGGAGAGCATAATTTGACAGGCTAGGGACAAAGGTTCACTGCAAAAGAAAGAGCATATCCCCCCCCCCCAAAAGGGACCTCTCACGTCTATTTTCTTATTCCCTGTCTTATAATAATAATAGATGAGAAGTCACCCTTGGACAAGTATGATAGTTGCCTTCTATGCAAGGATTCAAAATGCGGTTTCGGTTGCGATTGCGGTTTTGGTCGCGATACGGAAAAATCGCTATAATGCGGAAATCACGTTCCGTATCACGGTTAAAACGTGGTTCGCCCAACTCAAAAACATTTCCAATGCGGCCATTTCGTTGCGGATCGGCCGCATTTTAAATCCATGCTTCTATGAGGAAGGTTGACGGTTCAAATCCCTCATCGCTGTGGAAAAAGATTCTATTTGATAGATATTTCTTACACAAGTACAGATACTGAAGTTGGAGTATATACAAGGCATGAGGATCAAGCTAGCCATTGAGCATGTCATCTGATAGTAGCAGTGGTGGATTCATAAAATTTGGTCGTTCAGGCATCATATACAATAAATAGAATTATAAATTTTAAAAAAATCTAAATTAAAATTAAAGTCATATCAAACGTAAAAGGTAACTTCATATCATGAGCCTTGTAATGTGCATCTTTCCTAAAATTTTACAAATATTATAAGTGCTAAGTTGTCCCTAGACCTGGCAAAAACTCACCCGACCCGAACCCGAACCCGCCCGAAAATTTTGGATTTTGAACACGATTTGTCCGACTTGAACCTGAAAACCCCGCAAATTAGCGTGTCAAACCCACCTGAACCCCCCCTCGACTCGAATGTTATATCCTTATTTTTTGATTTTTTAATGATTTATCCCTCTTAACAGTAATGGTTATTCACTATATCGAATTGTCTAGAGATATGTTATATAATTATCGCATGCTTTGCAAAATTAAACAGTAGTATCCCTTCTGTCCCAAATTCATTCTCATAAAATAACATCATGTGCAACTTGTAAATGGAACAACTTTAAAAAATGGACATAAAATGGCATGAAATAATTACCTAGTCTTAAGAAAATCCATTTTGAACAAGATAAATATTTAAAATGCGCAAATTATACCATTATATTTTTAATGAAACGAATATGTCTCATTATATTTTAAATAGTGTTACTCTATAATAATCTAAAATTTCGATGTTACAATTAAAATATAATTGTAATATCTTATGCTTCTCCAATATCCTTTTATTTAGTTTCTACTTTAGTTGTTAGTGTTAGGTAATTAGCCGACTCGTGTTCATATTATGATCTGCGTACTAATAAAGCATATCTGATTAGATAATGGTAACTTAGTTAATAAAAATATCGAATTATAGAAAGGGTTAATAGTGGTCGAACCGCTTTGACCCCGTTAACCTGCTTTAGACAGACTAACCCTTAAATGGCCTGACCCATTATCAACCCTATTTCAATATACAGGCCGACCACCCAACTCAACGCAGACTTGGCTCTTTGCCCAATCATACATGACGTTCATATTTAATAATTAGAAGTTAGAATATTTTAAACATTCTTTTAGGAAATTACAATTATAAATTCTTTTATCAAATACGGATTATTTTAAGCAATAAATATGCGGAGTTTTTGATTTTGACAAAGGACAAATAACTCACAGAAAAGACGCTCTAAACTCGTTGGGTCGACCCAAAACCCTTAAAACCGAAATACGTCTGCTAGTATTTTACCCAAATCTGAAATACCTTTGATCCGTATTTTACCTGAATCCAAATACACCTGATTCATATTTAACTTGCCCACCTGTACTGACAGGTCTAACTGCTGCCTGCACTTCTAGATGAATTATAAAATAATTTGCAACAAAACTGCTATATTAAAGGGAAAAAGAAATAAGACCTTGTTTGGGGAGTAAAAATGGAATTGAATGGAATAGAATCAAGGAATGATCCATGAGGGATGAAGGGTGGAATTTGAATCCTAAACTCATGGATTTCGAGAGAATAGGATTGGAATTAAGGAATGATCCCTGTTGTTTGGTTGTAGATTATGGAATGAAATCAAATCTGTTTTATTTTAAAAAGAATAATAATGATTAATAGTGATTAATCATAATATTAATAGTAATAATAATAAAAATAATTATTAATATTATTAATGTTTAAAATAAAATTATTAATATTATTATTAACTAATAATAATAATTGTTATTAATAATTAATAATAATTAACAATTGACATTATAACTATAATATTAATTATTATTAATTAATAATAAAAATAATAATCGTAATTATTATTAATATTAATAATAATAATAATTTTTATTATGATTAATATTCATATTAATAATAATAATAATTAATTATAAAAATAATAATTTATAATAATAATTAATGTTAATAATAATACTTGTGAATATTAATAAATATTATTTTAATTAATAATTAATATTATTATTGTTAATCATCATAATAATTATTAATATTAATGATGATAATAATTAATAATAATTACAATAATACTTGTTATTAATATTAATAACAATAATCATAATAATTATTAATTTTAATAATAATAATAATAATAATAATGATGATGATGATGATGATGATGGTGATGATGATGATGGTGATGATGATGATGATGATGATGATCATCATCATCATCATCAACCCCCTACGAAATGGGAGGGTTCAAGTTCCTTAAGGTTGGGAGGAACTTGATACTCTCAGGTATCAAGTTCCATGCCCTTAAAGTGCTCACTAAACACAAAAGAGTGAAACTTGACATTTGAGGGTTCAAGTTTCATTCCATTTTATTTCACCAAACAGCCGCTTAAAGGACACAAAATGGTTCCTAGCCAATTGGGCTTCGCCGATTGGTCCAACAATTAAGGCATATGGTGGCACATTCAATTTTAGGCAAAATCCATGTGAGCATCTAGAGATTTTGGTGACATAATTGAATTTAGCATAAGTTAAATTTGTGTCTTCAAGCTTTAGTTAATGGGCGCAGTTTCTGCTGGTGTTAATGAATTGGATTCAGCAATGGTCAACGAGGTTCTCATTTGTTGATCATTGTACTGTCTGCTTACATGCCATTTTTCTTACAATACCTTGAAAGCAGTTTTGTTTCTCCAGCTGAATAGGTGGGTAGTTGTTCTGCTAGGTAAACTTTTTCTTATGTCCAACAGGCTAATGTAACCAGAACAAATCATGTCATGTGGACCATGGGTGATGACTTTAAGTATCAGTATGCTGACTCTTGGTTCAAACAGATGGACAAGCTGATTCATTATGTTAATTTGGTATGGCTTTCATGATCTTCCCTAAGAGTTACATACCATGTATGTTGCAAATTGTGCATTTAAATCTGTTAACTTACCATAATGGTGTAGGATGGCCGGGTTAATGCTTTGTACTCGACACCATCTATTTATACTGATGCAAAGTATGCAACAATGGATTCATGGCCTGTCAAAATTGATGACTTCTTCCCGTGAGGCTTTTAGTTTCCAGCTGGTAGTTGGATGAATTTATGTTTCCTTTGTCTACTTCGCTAAACCATCATGGTGCAATTGCTTAGCTATGCAGATGCTGCAAATGCATACTGGACTGGTTACTTCACAAGCAGGCCTTCATTTAAGGGTTATGTTCGAGTGATGAGTGGTTACTATTTGGTAAGACGTACTGTGCCTCTTGTAATGTTTCACGGTTTGAGGGTGTTTATGTTATCTTTAGACCTTTTCATCGTATTTCAATCGTATTCGTTGGTTTTCTGTTTGCTAACAGGCAGCAAGGCAATTGGAATTTCTTATAGGAAGGAGTGGCTCTGTATCTGGTACAGAAACATTAGCTCATGCTTTGGCAATTGCTCAACATCATGATGGAGTTAGTGGGACAGAAAAACAGCATGTTGCTGCTGATTACACAAAGCGGTTGCACATGGGCTATGTTGAGGTGGTGTTTTTGATTGTTCTTTTGGATTTCTTGTATTTCACAACCTTGCCTAGCAAAATAAATGTTATTTGCATTACTCTTCCTTTTGAAGGCTGAGAAAGTGGTTGCATCTTCGGTCGCTTCTTTGAGCAGTAAGCATGGAAAATCACTACCTAGCTTTGAGCAGGTAATACTTTTGCTAAGGTCTCCGCAGCAAGCTAAACCTCATTATCACGGAGGGCACATTTTGTTAGCAAATGCAGATGACAAGAAGCAAGGAGGAGAATTTGTATAATTGGTTAGATAGGCAGTTTCTATTTTCAGCCATGTAGCTGGTGGCACAAAATGCTGTGTCCTTCAAACCCACTGTGCTTTTTGTTGAGCTCTAAAGTAATTCTACTAAGGCATTGGTCTGGACTGTCACTTTCTATTCACTAATGAAGCCGCCTATGCCCCACCCTCAATTCAATTTACTAGAAACGTGATTCTTCCATTGAAGTTTTGGGCATGTGAAGATTGTCGACATAAGATAAAGCCTAATAATGTTCATTGCTACTACAGTTTCATGCTATACGTGACATCTATGGTCTTGTCTGCATTGTACTTGTGAGCAAAAATTATTCTAATTTTGTTTTGCGGCAATGTTGCAGTGTCCTCTTCTTAATGTGAGCTACTGCCCAGCGTCAGAAACTATCCTGTTGAATGGAAAAAGTTTGGTAAGAGTGTTCTCTAACTAATAAGTACTCCATCCGATATTCATTGTCAAAACACTTGCGTTTCTTGTCCCATATTATTGTCACAGTTCGCTTTTCCCAAAACGTAATTTTTTTTTATTGGTTGAAAATCTATTCCAATTTCCATTTAATATTTACTTTCGCATATTCCCTAAAATTGACTAGGGATATGGGATGGACGGAGTGATATTTATAAATACTTTAATCATGGACTAACATATTAGCTTTGCCTGACATGTTTTCTTTCCTAATTCTAGGTGGTTGTTGTCTACAATCCTCTTGGATGGAAGAGAGAAGAAGTTATACGAATTCCTGTCAGTACTTTACCTCTTTATTGAGCACCTGTTAGTATTATGAGTATTTGAGTACCTATTAGTATCATGGGTAATGACTATCCATGAGTTTTGCTTTTGATCTCTAGTGTTTACTCTGGCTATGGCATATCCCTGTTCTGTCTTGTTATTCCTTTTTTATTATTGATTGAGAGCTGCATCGTATTGTGCTTCTGCAAGCTAAATTGAGCTTAAATTGATAAGATTTTGTGTTCTTGTAGGTACTTGTTGACAAAGTAATAGTTAGGGATTTTAACGGAAATGAAGTTGAATCACAGTTACTACCTGTAACTAATGCATCATTGACTGTCACAAGTTACCATGTTAGGGCTTATCTTGGTAAAAATACAGGTGATGCCGTCAGATATTGGCTTGCATTTTCTGTATCTGTTCCACCCCTTGGTTTCAGCACTTATATTGTGTCAGGTTCACAATCAGGTCAGCCGTTTTCTTTTAATAGTGAAGCTTGTGCTCCATGTCTTATTCAGCTGTTTTCAGGTGTGCCTGATAACAGATCCATTTGGCACTCTGAAACTGCATATGCAGGTGGACGTTCAACTATCTCATCAACATCTACTGTACTTGGAACCACACCCCGAACCCTTGAAATTGGTCAGGGAAATTTGAAGTTGCTTTTTTCCAGTGATGGAGGGAAACTTACCCAGTATATTAATAAAAGAAATTCAGTAAGTTGCTATTTTGAAACTTGAATTTGCCAAACTGCTTTGTACTTTATGCATACATCATATTTTAATTTTAAAACAATCGTAGAAAAAAGCAAATGGCTTTCTTCGGCCAATGGTTCCTATTAATTGCAATAGTGATGTATCACATATGGCTGTATCCTGTATAGCTTGTTGGAGTACTTTGCATGCTGCATAGCCGATCTTTTCTTCACCTTTGTGATACTCATTGTGATTAAAGAGATATGAAGATGCAACGAAATATGATCGCCAATCTTTTCTTCACCTTTGTGATACTCTGTTGTTAAAGAGGCATGAAGATGCAATGAAATATTATTACACTTTGGGAGTTAATCCTTGCTGTTGACGTCGTGATATACTCAAGGCTACATTCTACGTGTTTTGGGGGGGGGGGATTTGCAATGTGAACCCCGAATATTTATAGTGCTTGTTCTTAAATTTTTGGCAGGTTCAGTATGTCACTGACATTTAGACTTTAGATTATGACCACGTGATAAAAGACCAAGGAGCACCTATGTCCTTAATGTAGTTTCTATAAGCTTATGGAGTTAGAATGAATTTCTCTTCAAGTACTAAAGATCTTCACTGAAGATGCAAAGAGATAGTCATCATAAATCACTTGCTGGATGTTGTGGAACTTGACTGCATAATTAAATTAAATTAATCTGTTCTTGTTCATAGACAACTATTTAATTTTGTCAGTATGTAACCAGAAGTTTCGTGAAGTTTCTTTTTGGCTAAGTTTCACACTTAGATTAAAAAAGCTCGAGGAGCACAAAAGCACAAAGGTCATGCGGCCTGAGACGCGGGCTTTTTGGACACGAGGCACATTTTTACTCAAAAAGTGAAAATCATTTCCAAACCATATTTTGACAAATAAGTTAGATGATAGCATTAAACAAGTGATGAGAGATCACAACAAACCATAATATAGTACCTTAGATTGGGTTCATCTTTTTTGCAGACATTTTACGAAGGAGAGGGAAAAAAAGGAAGGAAACAATATTTGACAGCATATTAGGATGGAAGGAAAGTATATTCTTTAATCTCTCTTTCCATATTATCGACCGCCGGAAAAATATGGAAAAAGAATGGTCAACTCTATCTTTATTAGAACACTATATAGACTTCAACTATAGCCCAACCCTCCATCCAAAAATTAGGGTTTCTAAATTAGGGTTCTTCAGCGTAGTCTATACTTGAAGCAATTGCACACGGTTAGATAAGGCTTTCTTCCCAACAATGAATAATATAGAAACCCGAGATTGAATAATATAGCAAAGGTAAGTGTTAATCTGAAGGTATTTGTGCTTTTCCATGGTGTCTATTCTCTTTTCTCTCGCCCCCCTGATCTTTTTCCATAAAGCGCGGGCATGGGTCGTTTTGAGCCTCGATTTGAAGCGCGGAAAAGCCCAGGGGGCTTAAAGAATGAGCCGGGCTTGACCCCTTGCAAGGCGCAACAGGTTGGGCTTCGGGCATTTGTGAGCCTAGGTTCGCCCGGGCACGCTTTTTTAACCACAGGTTTCAAGGGAGTAAAGGGGGAGAAATATTTGTTGAAGCTTTGCGTATCTGACATTCATGCTTGGGGATTATCACCAACCTAAGGCATGAGGGAAATTTGTCCATGCTAAATGGCTCTTGTCACTCACACAGTCACCCTGCCTGGTCCAGTTAGCGCCCACTTCGGCCTTGTACAAGGACCTGGCTTCGGGGGGGGGGGGGGTTGGGGGGAGGGGATGGGCGCTTACCTGTTGTAGAAATAGAGGGAGAGATATTCATGTCTAGTAGAATGGAAACTGCGCTAAACTATGAATCATCTTTAAAAGGATGAGATTGGCGTTGAAGCAGCATCTTGATTTATAGTTTTTGCCATTCTTAAAGCTTATAGCAGTCCATTTCTGATCCTCTTGATTCCCTGCTAATCACATTTATGTGTGATCAGTTGGTATACTTAGTTGGAGACAGTGGACAGAATGTTTTTGTTATTATATGGTATTGCTAGAGAAGTTATGTCTGAGCAACTCAACTTTGCTGACTATGGATATAGAATCGGCATCACAATAGTGGCTAAAATCTAATACTTGCTTGCTTTATTCCTCATGTTGAAGGTTAATGCAGTTGCTGAGCAGTCCTATATTTATTATAGTGGATTCAGTGGGAAAAAGGGAGATTCTCAGGTAACATCTGACATTTGGCAAAAGGCTTTCAATTTTGCGTTAATAATGCTTTGCCCTTTGCCATTTTGGTTGAAGCAGAACTGTGTGGTACGTTTCTGTTTTGTGGTTGCTTGCTTAGTTTCTGATAACTTCTTTTAGGCCTCTGGAGCATACATTTTGCGCCCTAATGGAACATTTCCAATTGAAGCCGAAGAAGAGGTATTTTTGCCTTGACAAATTCTTGTAGTGTTATGATTGTTATGATTACTTTATCGAGCTATAGAGTGCTGTTACTTTGTGTAATTTATAAATTATGTATTTACTTAGAGCTCAGAAGAACTATTATCTTGTGCCAGGCTTCTTTGACTGTGATGAAGGGCCCGCTATTGGATGAGTTACATCAACAGCTTACTTCAGGGATATATCAGGTGCACTTCACTTCTAAACATATTTGGGCATTTAATGTTGCGAAGTTGTCTTAAATTTCAACATGAATATGAGTAGAAAAATGAAAGAGGAGCGGACATAGTCTTCATTGCAGTGGCTGAGCTTTAGTCGTTTTTTGGATAATGTACTGTAACATATGCATCTGCTGCTTGATTTAATGTTGTCTCCAGTAGAACCTGTATTCTTAGTTTAAAAAAGCACGCCTGAGGCGAGAGGTGAGGACCCTGGCGCTGCAGAGGGGTGAGGCGAGGCAAATTCGTAAAGCACGTGCCTCAGACGCGCCTTGCTGGAGGCGAAGGCGCTTGTGCCTCACAGCCGTTCATGGGTAAGAGAGAGAGATCTATCAAATTAGCCGTGAAAATGTCAAGATCTACCCATATCAGAACTTACCAAAGTCATTGATGCTGAATTTGAGCGAAGCCCTCAGTGAACTACAGTGAATTTGGTCGAATTAAGCTTTAATTTGCAAACCCTAATTCGCAAACGCTAAATCTGAAAATTAGGAGGGTGATTGATCCAGTTAAGTGTCAGAGGTTTAGGGCTTTTATTCAGCAGGTGAGTGCAGCTTGGGAGCAGTTCTCCAGTCACCAGAAAGCAGTTGCCGGCCATCGGCGTACTGCATTCAGGTTCCGAAAACCAAGTTTACTTGTCCTCTCTCTCTCTCTCTCTCTCTCTCTGCACCTTTATGCTTGCGTTCTATTTTTTCTTCAATTCTTCTATTTTGTGTCATTCTTCCTGAATCTCCTTTTTTCATCATCCAGGTTTCAAGGTCTTCTTTTACACCAATTGCTCTGAGTTAGGGTTTAGGGCCTTTTGGCTTAGTGTTCTTTTTTAATTTACTTTTGAAGGGGAGGGTGTGCTGGTGCTGAGAAACAAAAAGGGAACATAGCTATATTATGTGCAGTACTAAAGTTTACATAAATATATAATGATACAAAAGAGAAAGCAGTGCAGTTTTGGAGTTAGAATCTTTTTATTTATGGGAGTTTTGTGTTGTATGATGTTGTTCTTAACATCTATAGTAAAGTTCTTCCCTTCTATATCATCATCGAACTTATTTGTTAAAGAATATGGTTTGGGATTTATTTTCTAGCAATTTTAAATAAAAGTGCGCCTTGTGTCCATGAAGCCAGTGCCTTGGGCTCCTAGACCCTTGGTGCCTTAGTGTGCCTCGCGCTTTTTTAAACTAAGACTCTCTTGGATTATTTTGTAACTTTTTCTTAATTGGGGGGGGGGGGGCTACAATACCATATGCATTGCTCCTGTGATTGCAATTTTTTTTTTTGTTAAATTCAAAGCTTCTGTGATTGTAAAGAAGCTCCTAGCAGATTGTGGATTTGAATGTTTTGTCTAGCGGCTGCTTCACAACAAATATAAGAAGTACCTAGGCGTTCAGTGAAATACTTGATTTATTTTATCATTTTCCAAAGCTAAAAAAGGGCTACATTTTTTCGTGTAGGGTACTATATTTTCCATTCTCTGCTTATGCTATTATTCTCATTCCTTATTGCTGTGTTCCAGGTTTACTGTGTCTCCTTATGATGCTTTTAGCAATCTTCTGTAAAGCTTAGTTTAAAAAAGAACACTTGAGGAGCGCCTAGGCGAGAGACAACCAAGCCGACGCCTCAAGTGACCCCAAATGCAGCGAATCCCGGAGGCGCAGGGAGGTGCGCAACTCGGATACGCCTCAGTTGAGGCGAAGTGCAACGCCTTTCTTGCCTCATAGCAGTTTCGGTGGTAGAGAGAGATTTTTGGGAAATTAGTCATCGGGTGCCAAGATTTCTCCAAATTAGAACGTACCCGACTCATGATTGATGAATTTCGAGTAAAGGCCCTCATTCAATTGCAGCAAATTACTAAGAATTCAGCCCTAATTTTCGAAACCTTAATTTTTAAAAACCCTAATTTTTTGAAACCCTAATTTCTCTTTGAATGGATGCTTGTACCATGGCTTATTGGAGATAGACTACGTCGATCTTCCTCTCTCAAGCTTTTCCGGTGGAAATTCCTCGCCGGTCACCCGTGATCAGAGCTGCATCAGCCGCCGCTGAGTAACTTGTGCAATTTTAGGGCTTCGAAAAAGTGATGTGGGTGGCCTATTAAGGAAAATTCTTAGATACAAATGTATGTATCTAGCATGGTACATACCCTAGAGTCGTGTAGTGGACGCGCGCTTGATATGTTGCACTGTATCTTTTTTCCCCCACAACAGTGTATCTTTTTCTTCTTGCAGTGTACTGTTTGTTTCCTGCAATTTATCTTTTCTTGCCTATAGTATATCTTTTCTTATCTGTAGTGTACCTTTTGTTCTTTGAAATGTATCTTTTTTTAGTCGGTTGAACTGCGAGAATCACGAAAATACTTGTTAGGTTGGGGAAATGAACTAGAGGCTTAGCCCAGTTATATATTGCCTTTTATATAGGTATGTACTTGAGCATGGTACGCAGGTATGTATCTTAAAATTACTCTCCTACTAATTACTTCTCTCTCTCTGTGGTTCCATGGTAATTAAACCTCCTCTTGCCTTTTTCTTTTTTTTTTAGGGGTGTTTTGTTTATATATTAGGTTGGTGGTGGGCTTGTACTTTCTAGTTCTACCCTCTTTGAAAACCAATATTTGGGAGGTTATTTTTAGTATTTGTGTATATTGCCATAAATTTTCAACATTTTTCTCATTGTTTAGTATTTTGATGTTTTATTTAAGTGAATTATAAGAATATTTTCGCGTATGCTATACCATTTTACAAGTATTCTAAACTTTATAATGGTTGTAATGGTATCTAATCATTGCATTGATGCAAGTAGATAACTTATTTGGGCTTAATATATTTTCCGAATTAATTTTTTGCATTTTTTCAGAAAAGAGCGCCTCATATCAAATAATTGAGGTGCTCGTCTCGGCACCTTGGTGTGGCTCACGCTTTTTTAAACTCAGCTATAAAGTCCTCTTCATGGGACAAGATATCATATAGCACGTATCATGATGACATTGTTTTGAGCTCTCTCAGATTTCTCAAAGTGATTATATCTACATGCTTAGTCTATCCATGTATGTTTGTCTCTTTTTCCTTATGAAATATTCAATTGAAATACTGACCTGCAACCTTTCCCTAAAAAACGGGACGAAAAGGCAAACATAAGCCATCATTACCTTTATTAATTCAAAAATGAGCTGCTGCATTCTGTGAATTAGGTCTTTCATTTTTTAAGTAGGGCATTTTTTTGCCCTTGGCTTCAATGATACACTATTGCATTCTGCGCAGATTACAAGGATATATAAGGGCAAGGAACATATTGAAGTGGAGTTCACGGTTAGTTGCTTGTATTCTACGTCCATATTTGGAAAAAAAAATGTAAAAAAATTATGTTTGATACTGGAGATGCTGAGGTCTCTTATTTGTAAATCCTTTAGGTTGGCCCTATACCTATTGATGATGGAATTGGGAAAGAAATTGCCGCTCAGATTACCACGACCATGAAGACAAATGGAACTTTTTACACAGATTCTAATGGACGTGATTTTCTAAGAAGGGTGAGGTTTTACTTTAAAACAATTTTTTTTTGCAATCGAATGGTGATTCAACTCATTGCCAATTTAATCCATGAGTACACGAGGAGCGACCTGTTGTGGGCAGAACACAACCTGGATGTGTACGGACCCAATACTGCTTGAATCCACTAGGGAATGGGCTACTAGATTACCTTCGCCTGTAATGTACGACCTACTACTTGCTTCAAAATAGCTACTGAGAGACTACAAGTCCTCAATCAGCAAGTTATAATCACAAAAAATGACACAACATGCTAGACTCCAGAAATTAACTGCATCTTCTTTGTGGCAGCGAAGAGAACTGCTCCCTTGTGAGCCCTTATCTCCACTTCAAGGCACTCCCAACCATCCTTCCCGATCGAAGCATCAGTATTAACCTTTGTCTCAGACTCCGAAGGTGTACAACTGGTTCTTCTGTGTCTTCTCCCTTGCCCCTACAGATCACATCTCTATCGTCCCATTGGCCTAGTCAATAGCTTGATCATCTTGGGCAGGCAGCTCCTACTGGCCGGAACACCTCATTTCCAGTGACACAGATTATCCATGCTAGGAAAATAGCCCTTTAAGATTTTCGTTCTACAGCTTCCAACCATATTCTCAGAATCTCCAACATAGAAACTAGGCCATTGGTTAGCTCGCTAGGTCTCCATATAATTTAGTGCTACAAAGCTTGTACCTTCACACAACCCAGGATTGCATGGTCTGGGGTTTCTGGTTCAAGATGGCATCTTGGGCAGGTGCCTTTGACTCCAAGTTGTGATGGAAATGGAGGAGGCTTTTGGTTGGCAAGGTTTGGCTATAAATTCTCCAAAGGAAATTTGACTCTTGGAGTGACCTTCTCACCCTCCATTTTGGGCGGAATTTCATCAAAATTATCTGTATTTAAGAAAAGTCCTAAGCAGTAGGCCATCTTTACCGCAAAGTTGCTGTCCAAGCTCTCGTCTTCTGGTAGGCTCTCACTGATGGGAATTGCTAGGATAAGGTCCGTACCCTTCGGTTAGAAATCTGCTGCACTTGCTCCAGGTCCCAAGGGACCCCTGATTCACCAAGGCATATCATCATCATTGTCAGCCCTTGGCGAGGTAGAGTCCTCCCACGCCTTCATCTTCTGTTCTTCCCATTCCCCACTTTCCAGTGAAGCCCCTTATTTATTAAAGCCGTTGCTCCCCATACGCTATGCCATGCAAAACTGGAGGCATGCTTGAGATTTGAATTGAGAAATTCCTGGCGAGGAAAATATTTGAGGTTCAACATTTGCCCCAAGGTGTAAAGTCCTCTTTCATCTTCTGTTCTTCCCATTCCCCACATTCCAGTGAAGCTCCTCATTTATTAAAGCCTTTGCTCCCCATGTTCTAAAGTTAGAGCTTTGAGGAGTCTGACATTCGGATCCGTACTCATGTCTGACACGCCATACCCGAGTCCATATAACATAGGATATAGGTATTCATGGTTTGGGTGTTACACAATCCTCATTCAATTAGACATATCTTAATTTATCCAGATTTATTCAGATTTGAGGATTAAGTTACCAACTTTTCCATATTTTAAACAAAATGGTACAAATCATCGAAAAAAGAGAATGTCTGAACAGACACTTGGTCTTAAGTTTTATCAAGTTCTTAGGGGCTCTAAACTGGATGATTTTTATATTTGCGAGTATGCTTACCTCAAAAGATAGGGAAAAAAAAAGCTTGTTAAATTGGAAGGATGTGCTGATTTCTGCAGATTCGGGATTACAGAGAAGATTGGGACCTAGAAATCAACCAACCTATTGCAGGAAATTATTACCCGGTAGGTTTTATGGTAACCGTTTCAGGTGCAATATGTATCCTTTGAGATGTTCTGTGAGATCCACCAATAGTCTTCTCTGTTGAATTTCTAGTATGGATGGACCATATGGTATTTCTGTATGCTTAACTGTTCTTCTGTTTTGGAGTGTGTTAGCATATCATTGATCATGCTAGTAGTATACATTTTTTGCCCTATAATCAGAAACCAAGTTGATTGTGGTGAAGGATTTATGCTCCTTGCAATCTTGAAGATGATATCCTTCCTTTGTTTTGATTTTTTTTTTTAAGGGAAATTTGGAGATTGAATTCTATTATTGATTAGTTGTGGACACCTTTGATATCTTGCTAGAAGTTGGAGCTTTCGAAAAATGAGATAACGAAGATCTTGTGTGCCTATTAACTAGCCAACATGATCTTTTCCTCATTTAAGTATGCATTCTATGCAGAAGCACCTTGCAGATGCTTCCCATGCAGCCCTTAAATAAGGGCCTAGATGGTTTGTTTTTATTTTTATTATCTTGCTTCTCATTGATATTCACTGTTAAATTGCATTTGCTATATGAAGGATTGTGGATGTTGAATTGAAATATTCCATCAAGCAGTTGTCTAGCATTTCCAGGCTTTTAGCTCATTTGCCATAATCCTACAACCCCCTCCCCCCCCAAAAAAAAGCGATAGAAAAAGAAGTCACCTCTTCGTTTCCATAAGAAAACCTCCCAAGTTTAGGTACATAAATATTTTTTTCCTCTAGGTTTTCTTGCTATTTCCCCTTATTTGGGTTATTTGTCTTATGCAGTTAAATTTAGGGATATATGTGGAAGATGGCAACATGGAACTCTCAGTGCTGGTGGACCGTGCAGTCGGAGGTTCTAGCATAAAAGATGGTCAGATAGAGCTTATGCTTCATAGGTACTTTTTACATTGGTTGGATCTTATTTAGGTATTTGTATTAACTTGATATCAGATATTCTTGATAACAAACTCTTGCTTTACAGGAGGCTGCTCCATGATGATTCTAGAGGTGTTGGTGAGGCCCTTAATGAGACTGTCTGCATTCTCAACGACTGCAAGGGCTTAATGGTAAGCATTACAGTGTCAACATTTTATCTGCGTACTTTTGCAGTCAAGACTGGTTAACCTAGGATTTCTATGTTGCGCACCAATGTCCAACTCTCTGAGTGAAGCACGTGTTATTATTAGCTTTGCTCATTCATCTCATAAATTCAATTCTTATGATTTTTGGCAATATACATTTCCGATCCTAATAAGAGTTGTATCTCTCTTGAATCTAATAAAAAAACATTACGTATTATTGAGAATCTACAGAATTATTGAAGATCTGCTACGAAAAGCATATGCTTGATTGTCATGACAGAATAGCCTGGTGCATTCTAGAATAATACACATAGGGTTATTCTTAATAAACAGCACCTTGTTGCGGATAAGTGCTTTGTGGCAAGAACTCCACTGTTGCCCTGTACCAATCTCCTATGTCCAATCTTCAGCTTGCATATTCCATTCTTTGTCTGCCCTGAATTTGGAATTGCTGAATTCTCACTTTTTGAGTTTGTTCTGCAGATCAAAGGAAAATTTTTCTTCAAAATTGATCCTATAGGGGAAGGGGCTAAATGGCGCCGTACTCTTGGCCAAGAGATATACTCTCCACTCATCTTAGCCTTTGCCGAACAGGTTAAGAAACTGCTTTCTTACTCTTACTTATTTTTTATGCTGGTCAGGGGAACCGATGTCTGTCCTATTGCCTAGCCAATCTAAAAAACAGGCCCCTGGTTAGGAATTGAGGCCCTTGGCATGATGCCTTCTAAACCACTTTCTAGCTAGTTGGTCTTTAGTTTTAGTCTCTGGAGGATGATCGTTGTTTTAAATCATATTTCCTCCATAGCATGGGAAATGTGGGGTGGTCAAGTGACCGAACTTTGTCCCAACTCCCAACCCAGCTCCATTTTTCCCTCTACCCGTACCCGTACCCGTACCCCTACCCCTGGACAGCTGGGCCGTATCTTGCCCTCATTCATACCTAAGGGTGCAAAAGACAACTTTTTTAGTAGTCCGTACTAATTACTACCAACTTTCTCTCAATTTGGTACTCCTACGTATAATTGGAATTTGGAAGATATAATTGGTTGGTTTCTCCTTTCTACAGGATGGAGATGACTGGATGGGGTCCCATGTTCTGGCCTTTTCTGGGATTGATTCTGCTTACAGCCTCCCTGATAACGTTGCTATAATTACCCTTCAGGCAAGTGGCAAGTTTTTGCAGAAGATATTGGTCCATCACTCTTGAGTAACTATCTTCTGAGCTAATAAATTTTTGCGTTTGGCTCTTATCCGTGGATTCCGAATGTGGCCATTCCTCGACGTAATGGCCGCATCGGAAAGGTTTTCGAAATAGCCAAATCGCGTTTTCAACGCAATATGGAACGCGGGTGCCGTTAGAGCGATATTTCTATATTGCGACCGAAACCGCATTTTGAATCCTTGCGCTTAACCGAGTGCGTTCTTTCCTTTATCCTTTATCCTGCAGGAGCTTGACAATGGAAAAGTGCTGCTCCGCTTGGCTCATTTATATGAGGTTCAAAGTTCTTCATTCTCTCATTCAGCTTAAATTTGGCTTTACATATTCCTTTATCATATGACAAAAGCAATCAAACAAGCCAAAACAATTCCTGGCAATCCCTTTACTTCTTTTTCAAACTTGGCGTCCTAATGTCTAAAAACTGCTTTCCTACAACCTAGGTGAAAATTTGCTTCCTTAGTTATTACCTAGGTTTTACCTTGCATTCTTAGACGCCTATCATACAAATGCCATGGGAGCTTAAAGCATAGATGTTACATGAGATCCTCATATACCATGCCAGAATTCAACGGCTGAATGGGTGAGAGTCGCTGGGAATTGCCAAGAGTTGAACTCAAAAACCCTAAATTCAGAAAAGCTCTATAAGAATGTCTAAGAAAAACACAGCAATAATTTTCCATGCAAGAAGAATATTGAACTGTTAGATGTCGACAGTTATCCCTTCAACTGCCACCACTCTGGCTGCATCTTTTGCTCACAAAATTGAACTTTTTCTTTATGGATTTGGCTTAACTTTCTGTAAATTGGCTAAGACATGCTCATATGGGTTACTATTGTGTGCAAAGATCGGTGAAGACAAAGACTTATCAGTGATGGCACATGTAGAGCTCAAGAAGCTCTTCCCTAACAAGAAGGTGAAAAGTCTTGGATATCAACATTATTCTGGTTACCGTTGTCACTTTCGCAGCTCTACCCGAACATGCTCATACGCTATTTGTTGTGCGTTTCCTTTCCAGATTGGCAAAGTGACAGAGATGAGTTTATCTGCTAATCAAGAAAAAGCCGAGATGGAGAAAAAGAGGTTAGTTTGGAAAGTAGAAGGTTCCTCCAATGAAGAAACAAAGGTTTTCAGGGGAGGCCCTGTTGATCCAGTGCAATTGGTAGTGGAACTCGCTCCTATGGAGATTCGCACCTTTTTCGTAGACATGCACTAAACTCAAACTGAGCCTTTGCCTTGATTTTGTTTGTGATTCGGATTGCAGTTTTAATTGGCCATCTATCTATTATATAATACAAAAGAAATGTTGAGTTGACCTAAGTGATTGTGATTTTAGTAGGTTTACTTATTTACAACCCTTGATCAAATATTCTGGCAAATCTCAACCATTAATCAAAAATTTAATTGTTTTTAAAAAATAAAAAGTATTGATTGAGGTACTAGGTACTAGGTACATTAGGTCTCAGGTTCAATTCTTCCTCCCTTTCCCCATTGTATTGCCCTTTGTGGCTCCTAGGGGCCAAAAACAAAATATTCATAATAACTTTCTTGATTCTCTGTCTTTCTCTCATGTTAACTCTCAGACCCACTTCTCATAAAATTCTCCATTTTTTTCCTCCATCCGAACATAAATTTGGAGCTCATTTATAAAAGGTAAATGATAGGATCTATATTATTAGTCAGTCAAGTGTAAAATCAGACAATAGAAGTTTTATACATTTATTTTTAAAGTGAGTACTGCTTTTATTTTTAAGCTTATTATTCTTTGTTATTCATAAATTGATTAGTATGTTAAAAATATTTTAATAAAAGACAAATTTATAGAATAAGAATTTGTCTTATACAAAAAATTCAAATAAATAATATTTTCAATTTTTGCATAAATTAAATATTATCGATAGTCTATCTGTATACTTTCATTTATATAAAAAAAATAATCTATGAAAATTTCATTTGATAGTGCTTAGCAAAATTTCATGAATTATAGACACAACCTAAATAAATAATTAGCACTCAACAACATTAACAAAGCATTTGAATTCACACCCAAACAAACAAAAAAAATATTGTAGATTAAGTATTATTACTATTCGTACCACTTAATTATATTAGAGTTCGAGACCATGCATTGTATAGATAACTCACATACACACATATACACACACATATATATGTATATATATATATATATGTATATATCTATATACACACACACACACACACACACACACACACACAC
>JACYFF010019584.1:61764301-61798893 GCA_017589665.1 Selenicereus undatus
ATAATAATATAATGTTATTTTTAAAATATTCATTTTATTATTTAAAAATTCAAATTTGATGCAATGCTTGGGCACATACTAAAAAAACATGTATGCTTGAAACTTCTTTTATGAAAAAATGCCTTAATGGAAAAAAAAAAAGAAAAAGTTGTGATATGTTTATGCTACTTACCTCAATTCTTTTGAGTTAGACTAAAATTATCTTTATTTCTTTATATCAACCTAGTGACGTCGACCCAACAATTATTCAACGATACTTTTAAAACACCATTTACTTATTCAAAAATTTAATCTCGGAGCAATGCACGAGTCTTAACTAGTTTCAATAAATGTGATGTTTCCCCTTTTTTCCGATGTATTAGTCCATTTTTTTTTAAAAAAAATGAGATAAAGTACCCAATGAGTGGTCCAACTTTAAAAAAAAATAATTCAATACATAGGTAAAACTTATGAACTTTCAACTGTAATGAATGTTGTGATAAAAGAATATATATATGTTGTGTGTTGATTTTGCATCACTATTACGGCATATGATTATGACAAATTAATTAACGCTTCTGTGCTTTTAAAAATTGAAAATGTTATTTTACGCACATTTGTACGGTTTTCAGAATGCAACCAATTTGTGGAATGGGTTACGTTGACTTCTAATTGCATTTTGAAAAGACTAGGTTGGAATATGCAAGAGTTGAAAAAACATCATACTAGTGGAGTAGTGAAACTAATTGTTGAGTTATTATATTCAAGTTTTGATGATAACAAATCCAAGTGTAAAAATGTGTCCAAGTAGTGTTGCTCCAAACATGATCTGCAAACAGGCCTAACTGGTGTTTGTAATCTTTACTGTGTTAACTGGTTTGCTACATGTGAGAACAAGTTCTTAAAACAGGTTTTAAGTGGGTGATTCTACATTAAGTCAAGAACGCCACCTCACAGTTGGTTGTAAGGCCTGTTCACAGCAGCTCTTCTAGCAATGCAAAGAACAACTCCGCCAAACAAGGTAGCCTTGATGTTCCCAGCAGCTTTTCTAGCGATGCAAAGAACAACCCCAACAAACAAGGTAGCCTTGATGTTCACAGCAGCTCTACGGATCTTGGACAAGATTCAAACAAGAAGTCTTGGGTACATAGGCTTTATTTATTTAGACTCTTGTTAATATGCCAATATTGAAAAAGCTTTTTAAACATCTCTTGAATCGGTATTTGCGCTAAGTGCTTCAGAACACCAGACTGCGAACAACCCTGCAAACAGGGTGCCTAGGGTGTTTCTGACCTGAAGTGGCCATACCCGATTATCTTTGAAAAAATTATTTCGGTTGGCCAAAATCTCCAGAATATTTTCAAATGATATTCTTCTGGAAAATATATTTCTTGATTATATTATGGGAGATTTGGGAAAATAGATTTTGGGAGATTTGCCAAAATTGGAAGATTTTCTCTGCCCATATCTTCGGATGTGATAAGGTTTTTAATTTGCTAAAGATTTCTGGTTGCCTTGCTTAAAGCTTACCCACGGCTATAAGGAGATAACGGTTATCTCTTAAGATAACAAATCCCTTAGATTTTGGGAAATATTTTATCACTAGTCGTTGGGAGCTTTTGTTTTGAAAAATCACCTTCCAAACTTAGGTGATTTCCTTTCCTCTCCTTGGTTTTTGACCGTTGGAATTTATGGTTAAAAACAGCTTCGTTTTCACTGAAACACACATAGCGACATATACTGAGCTATAGAGAGAAGAAAGCAAAAAGAAATCTTGAAACACAACATTCCCAAAAGGCAAAATTTCAAAAGAGGTTTTTCTAGTGAAAAGAATTTCTGAGCTTCACTTGAGAAGAGAAAAACCAGTTCAAGTTGTGTTTAAAGCAAGCTTTCAATATATTGGCATAATAGGAACTTCATTGTACCTTACATCTGCTTAGTCAGAAGCACCCCCTGTAAGGTGTTTGTAACCCTGATCTTGAATCAGAAAAGTGAGTGAGTGGTCCTAAGTCGAGTGGACTTTGGACGTGTCCTATCTGGTGAGATTTGGACGTGGTGTAATCTGCCTTGAGAAGGAGATTACGTGGTTGCAAGGTTGTAACAAGGTGTGTTGCAATTGTAACGTGTTAAGCCCGGTTTAGTGAAGTGGTTAAATCCTACACGAGGTAGGTCGTGGTTTTTCACACCTCAGTTGGGCTAGAGGTGTTTTCCACGTAAAAATTGTGTGTGCTTTAATTCCGCATTTATCTTGGTGATTTTCGTATTTGTAATATCTGAAAACACCCCCTGCAAACAAGTCAACAGGGTGTTCGTCATCTGAGAACAACCTCAGTCAGGGTGCTTGTTACTTATAACGCGAAAATCAGACACCACAATTCACCCCCCCTCTTGTGGAAGTATACTCTAAGATCTAACACTAATTAATGGAACTTACCAACCGAATATTCTTTATTATGGTGTAAACAATGGTCAATGCAACAAATACACACATCGAAAGTTGATATGGCGATTTTGATTGTACATTGAAAATATCATCTAGGTAGTATCTAGGTGTTTTGCATCATTTATAACATGTATGCACAAGGTAGTATCTAGGGGTATGTATAACTCTTACCCTTCCTCTATTGTTCATTATGATTAACGGTATTTAAAATAATCATCTCTTGTATTTGTTACCTTTGTTTTTCAAATGATTTTTAACTTCTAATAAACTTTTATATGGGTCTATTGAAATCGGCCTTTGCACATGCAGTCATGCCTCTAGATGTAAGATTTTTTATATTTGGATCTCTCCATATCTTGCGAAGCGGAACACACACTGAAAATTTTTAACTGTTATTATTTTATTATGTATATTAGAGACTTGGGCTCCTAGTTGGTGAGGTGGACTGGCAAAACAGTTGCAGATGACATCATACGGGGACATAGGCACACATCTAGTTTTTTATAATTAGTATAAAAATTTAATATAGCATAAGGGTAACAAATATGCCTCAACCCAAGAAAGAGATAAGGATAGGTTTTGGTTTTCATTTTAAATAATGTAAGCATTGTCATGAATCTTTCATGATGCTTAATTAGTGATTTTAATAAAATGAAAAATATATAGAATAAAATATGGGCAGTCAGTTTTTGTCAAAAACAAGGAGAAAAGGACTTAATTTTTTGGCTAAATATTAATCTTAGAGTATTCGTTTCCAGATGTAATGATTTCTATCCAAATTGTGTGGTATGTTGTAGTTTGTTTACGTGCAAAAATAAAATAAAATGAAAGCAAATAAATAAAAAGAATTCATGAAAGACTTGTTAGAGCAATTGGGAGGGAGGATTGCAATGATATATAACCAGATTGCGGTTTGTCATATTTATTTATTCCTATCATAATTTTATCTTACTTGATATTGGATCTGGTAAAAATTTTCCTAATCAGATAACACTACCTTAAACCGTCCAAAAAAGTGTGGGTCTTGACAAGATTTTGGGATCCGAATCCATTTAGATCAAACCCATTAGGTTAGGGCCAACCCTTTTGGGTTAGGCTGATTCTTTAATGTATAAATTTTCATATAAAAATTCTATTTTACGTAATACATACGATGACTTTTTTTCTTTTAATGAGTATATATAACCATAAAAATCAAAGTTAAAAATGACAAAATTCATATATTTCCACCCTCTTTTAAAATGTTCATTTCTTCCCTGTCCATTACTCTAGTCTATTGCTACAAGATCTTCATTATGACATAGTAATGCGAATATTTTTTCAGGTTTTTTCCTATGACAAACTACCTTTTTTTCATCTAATTAAACCACTATGTCACTGTGTAAATTAGTATGTTTGGCGGAAAAACAAAGTTGTACATAGTTGATCACCTCCTCTAGAAGAATGATATCAGTATTGTCAAGTATATTTCGTAGGAATTCTGGTTATTTATGTATGCAGGTTAAATTAGTATATTTGGGGGGGGGGAGGAGTTGTACATAGTTGATCATCTTCTCTAGAAGAATGATATCGACATCATCAAGTATATTTCGTAGGAATTTTGGTAACTATGTGTGTAGGTTTCTTTTTCTTTATTTTTTTTTTGAGAAAATATGATTTAAAATGTCAATGAGTCATAGGTTTAGTAGATTGACACCGAAAAAGAACTTAATAGGTAAAATTTAAAATTTTAGAGCTAGATTCTTTTTCTTTTTCTAAAAAAATATATTAATTCTTACAATATTTGTAGGAGGAAAAAATTAATAAAAAATGCTTGTAACCCAATGGGTCTGATCCAAATCCATGACTTTAGGATTTAACATTTTCAAAACCAAACCCGACATAAACCAATCTATATTTGACCTGCCCACCTGAATTGACAGGATTGCTTGACATTGTTAGATACTCAATCATTAATAATGGACTAAGATTTTAGTATCAATATCATTGGGCAGATTACAAGGAGGCTGAAGCCAAAAGACTCGAGATTCATGGATCTCATGGCTACTTATGTTTACAGTTGTGAGAAAACTTAAAGCAACATAATTGGCTTCAAAATTTTAGACTAAAACAATATTTGGTGATTTCCTCACCAAAGAAAAGAACTAAGGTAGCAAGTGAAACCTATTCAATTATAGGCATGTTCGTTTAAGAGTTTAGAAAGCATTTAGTAATTGTTCACTGCTCCTCACCACTCCCAAACCTTAGTAATTGCTAACTGCTAGTAAACAATAGTAATTATCAGCTAAATGCTATTTATACCTGCTGATAACTAATGGTAAATGCTAACTACCATCTCTTACCACTGTGATTCAGGTGCAGAAAATTTTCCATGAGTGTTAGGTCAAACTTTAATAAAAGCCCAGTAGATTGAAGTGTTCTGGATCAAGTAAAGCCTCCAGCATTGAGCATTGAACCAAGGCCCAAGTAAAGAGCTTAATGTAAACTTAGTCAAAATGCCTTGGAATCTAGCAAAGATCTAGGCAAAATCTCCACCAAAAGATAAATAAAATCGGGAATCAAATCTATATTTAAAAAGATATGAAATCCTACTAAGAGAATAGCCTAAAGATTTATATAAATAAGTTATAGGGAGACCTAAAAGTCGGTGAACACAAACAATCAAAAGACACTCTATGTGTGATAACATCCTAAATTCTCCCCAAGATTTCCTTCTCTAACTTGAGCATCAAAGATTCTTAAATGAAAGCGGCAATTTCACCTGCACCTGATGGATATCAATTTCATCCGACCCAAAAAAGCAGGTGAAAATCTGAAATATATAGATGATATATGATGGATGATGGTTTGACGGATTGGATTGGATTGGATTCGGGTGATGTTCCATCCGACCCACCACTCAATCCATCACCCGCTTAGTCATCCACCTGTTTATCTCCTATTTGTAATTAGTTTAATTTTTACTTTTGTCCTTTAAGTTTACTCATTTTTAGACAACTATATTGTTAATTCTATATTTTCGTCAAAATTAATATGAAGGATATGATATTTATCGTTCCTTATACCTAAAATATTTTTTTAAAACTTTTTAAAAGACAAAGCTTACTTTTTTATGAAAACTTGCTCACATATTATATATAAGTTCTCATCAACCATTTATAACTCGATCCACCCATTTTCACCAACGCGCAGATGGTGGATGTAAGGATTAGATTAAATTTCTACGGATGATGAATGGACTAAATGAAATGGATGAAAGCGGGTGGACGTGGATGATGGTTCATCTAACCCGAACCTGATCCATTGCTACATCTTGCAAGTTTCCTTAGACGGTGGTGCAAGCTTCCCAAGGCCTAGTAAGAAGCCCCAAATCTACCATGTGTTGACATATTTGACACATCTGTAAAGACTTTGAGTTAAGAAACATGCCACCCAACGATGCTGGTAAAGGAAAAAAATTGATTGTCTAAAGAAGGAGGTCCTAAAAACAAATTTGCTAGGAATGATTTAAATCGTGCAATAAAAAAACGCCTCAAATCGGGAGAAAACAATCCCTCTTGGTGGACATTTGCCTCTAGATGTACACATGTCTTGGAGCAAAGAGACAACATCAAGAGGCTGAAAGATGAATTGATCACTTCGAAAGTCAATAAACCCTTAGACCTCGTCGTGAAAAAGATAGATGCTTTTTTGGCTACACAAAAGCGATTAGTCCATATAGCCCTAAAATATCGTCTATTAAAGGCTGTGTAAGGGCTCCTGAGACTCATCTCTATAAAGATCTCTTTCCTAAGAATCCAAAGGGTATAGATCCGATTAATAGAATTCCTAGAGGAAATCATAGAAAAAGAAGAAGACTTGAGAGAAACCTTGAACCAAAAAAAGGCTAAATAGGAGAAATCCATGAAAAAGAAGTCTGGTCAGGAAAGGTCTCATCAAGTAGAACATAAAGAGGATTCTCCACAGTAGAGTTCCACCTTTGCGAAGGCCACATCTAGTAGGTGGTGCTCTCAGGAGCAAATTAGGGTGGTTAGTAACCAATATACTTCTTTAGCAAATCGTCTATCGATAAAGACACCTTTTATTTTGGAGACTTGGAATGTTGAGTTTGCATATAGAATTAAGGTGCCAAAGATAGGCCTGTATGAGGGTCTTAGAGATCCTTAAGAACATTTGGATGCCTACCTAACCCAGGTTTATTTGTAGCCATCTCCTATAGAGGCAATGGTGTATAGGGGTGTCTTCCGGATACTCTTATAGTGGTAGCACCAACTTGGCTCAGTAAAATGCCTCCATGGTCTATAAGCTCTTGGGAGTACCTTCCACCAAGTATAAAATTTAGGATATTGGCAAAAATATCTAGATATTCCACCATAAAACCCTACAATAATTCCATTCTCTGCACCATAAACTCTCTAACTAAGTGCTTGTTACTGGCCTTATTAGTGCCAAAGCATTGACAAGGGGCATGCATAAAACACAACTATAGTGCACCTTAAAATCCCACATAATTGCTTTATTTTGATGACTGATATATGCCACTAACAATTATGTTCTCAGAACTGTATTAGAAAGGAGGCAAGGGGAAGATAAATTGGATAATCTAAGGTGTGAAATGGGTGAGAAATTAAGGTCAGACAACTCTCTAAACGTTTGATACTAAAACCCTAAAAGGAACCCCTCAAAAATTCATGAGTTAACTCTTGAAGGAGAGAGAAGGAAAGTGCAACCTCAATATGTACAAGAAAACCCTTAAGTTGGAATTCATTGTACCAAATTTTGATTAAGGGAGATATTTGGAAATTGAAAAGCATGTGAGAATGAATTGCAAGAAGTAAAAGTAATTGGCTGAGTTGACGTGTTTCATTAGTTCAAATAAGATGTAGAATAAGTTATCTTTTGAACAATCAAGGTTAGGGCAAATAATTTTCCTAACACACAATTTCTAATAAATATTTTCAAATCCATCTAACTTTCGATAAAGGCTTTTTTAAAAAGTTTTTTATATTTGCATTTTTAACCCCAATCCTTAAAAACTTATTTCTAAAAATTTTAATTTTTTACGTGTGATATTTTTCTCATAAACACTACTTGAGACTCTCTTTAAATTGGTATTAGATCCACGTGACTAAAAATAATTAAGATAATTAAATTAATTAATAGTTAATTGAGCTAATTAATTGTATTTAATGCTTGAATCTTCATCAATTTGTCATGCCTCTAATTATTCACATATTGTGTACTCACCAGAAGGAACCACTTAAGTAGCATCGAGATTAAACTATAGCACTGATATAGTGCCATAATTAAAAACCAAACTAGCAAAAATTAAGAATGAAGTTAAGGAGATAAAAAAATAATTATCGGTAATCCATCTTTCTTTGATCAACTAAATTAGACATAGTGCAAATATGATTTAAGTATTAGAACTCCATTTCAGCATAAATATCATTTCCAAAAGCAAAAATAAAAATCTATTTTCTTTACAAGATATAAAAATTCAAAAAGAATTAGGAGAAAAATCAATTGAAAAATATCTAAAAAGACAGAGTATGAAGAAGAGGATGGAGTATAGGCAGTATAATTTTAAGGAATTGCAAAATATGTTTAATAAAGAACAAAATCCAAAATAATTAAACAAAATCATGGGCGCAATAATTGAAAAAAAAATGTATTATTTGATGATAATGAAGAGACAAATACGGTCTAGTTAGAAGAAGAAACACATCAGTAGACGAACTTAATTAAACCAAAAGATCTTAATGTTATTCTTTTGAAAGAAATTAGGAGGAAAGTAGACAAGAAATATGGTAAAATGGTGTTTGACAATGAAATCAATGAGATTGGAGAAATTCGTTCCAACAGGGCATACAACAAACTTTTCCTTTGGGGTCATGCCAAGGAAAGCCACATCCTTTAAAAAAATAAGCCTTACCCCAATTAGCCAAACAAGTTACATGTTAAATATTGGTGGGGCTCCCAATAGATAATAAATATTTGAACATTGGAAAAGGGGTATCAATAGTATTTTAAATTTGAATATTACATGGATGGCAGAAATTTTCCTAAACTATATCTAACATAGTTTTTCTGACACTATAGCTGATTGATATGACTCATCAGATGAAGAAGGTAAAAATATATTAAGAACAATGGAAACACCAGCTGCTATGTTTAAAAAATTAGGTAAAGAAATTAAAACAGAATTTATCAAAGCTAAACTTGATTCTGAAGAAAAGGTTGGAGAATGTCAAAAGAAGATTAATAACATTGAGCTTTGAGACATGAGATATTTGGAAAATTATATTGTTAATACTATTACAAAATGAGGCATAGTGAAACCAATCTTAGGATGTTTTATGAAAAATTACCATGATTGATAAATTCTATAATTAATGAAAAATACGTTATACGCCTTGAAAAAGCACATGTCAAGGTACAAGAATTTCTTATTTAAGAAAATAGATCAATGATCAATGTCTTGATCTCCAAAAACAAAAGAAAGGGAAGAAACAATTTTTAGCCTATTGAGATAATCCTCACCAATGGGTAAATGAACTTGAGAAAAGAAGAAAAAGAAAATTTTATAGGAAAAAGAGCTTTAACAAGCAAAGCGGAGAAAAATACAAAAGAAAGTATTATAACAAGCCAAGCCCCAAGAGATGTAGATTTTTTCAGAAATGCTACTTATTGTCCTTTAGAGGAAAAACAACTGTAAGTGCTAGGCATGCAGAGATGTAGGTCATTGTGCAAACAAATGTAAAAATAGAAAGAACAACAAGCTTAAAGAAACATTGGGTAGCCAAGATTATTTTGAACTTTATGAGGAAGCAACACTAGATCTAGCCCTAAAAAACTACAAGGGAATTGTTGAGATTGTCCTAAAGGATGAATATGAAAAAAGTGATTATGAAGAAACTACTTACATGATGGAAAGTAGTTCAATTCATTTTGGCGATATTCAAGGAGAAGAATTTATTATAGATAATGAGAATAAAAATGCCAAAGGAGATTGGTTCCTTCCTATAATTCAGGAAGACATGATCTATAAAAAACTCCATCTTTCAATTAAAGAGTAAGTGCATATGTGAAATGATGGAAGGAGATCTGAAAATAAAAGACTGCGAGTATGATATGGGGGAACTTAATCTCATTAATTGAGAAAATATCCTTAAACATAATAAAGATAGAAATTATAGGCATATCCATGTTGAAAGTGTCCAAGTGCAAATAACTCCATTACAGTATTATGACAAAGATATTGATCATTATGCTTTGCTTTGTGGTATCATGCTTAACAAATTTAATTATCAAATTATCATGGGAAATTAAACCAATTCATGTAATAGATTAGTAGGATTCAATTGCCGACCTAGATATTATATAAGCCTAAAAGATGAATTTGTCAAAAATTTCCTATCCCTTAAGATAAAAAAATTAAGGATGGATATGAAAAGAGGAGGTTACCCACTAAAAATATTTTAGAAAATAATCTACAAATTAGATAATACTATAGATCCAAATGCTAAGATAACAATAATAAAGGCAGAAAAATTCGAGAGTCCTACTCCAATGCAAAAAAATTCAAAGGATAAAATCCAATCCGCATAAGAAAAATATCGACAGGTCTTAGATATCTAGCTTTGCAAATCCTGCAAAAATCAACAAGAAAAATGTAATAAAATTGATGGGAATGGTAAAATTACCATTAAACATTTAAACCCCAATTACTTAGAAGCATGAGTACAAGATTAGAATGGGAAGAAGGATCCTTAATAGTTGAAGAGTAGTTTAAAGAAGATGATACAATTAGTATGACAAGTGAAACAAGTAGAATGAATTTTGAGTCCACAGTGTAGATCAGAGTATGAGTCTATATAGAGAAGTTATTGGGTACAAAACGAGGATTGTTAGTGAGCCGATCTATGAGGATAAATTAAGCAAAAAATATGATTATGGAAATAGGCTATGAAGTCACCAATACAAATCCTAATATCATATATATCCTAATAAATGCATGTTTAAAAGGGATAAAATAGATATAAATTGTGTGCCTCCATTGATAGTAGTTATTCTATTAGTTTCAAAAAACAATCTTTATTTCTAGAATTTATTTGAAAAAAAAGCCAAGAGTCCTTTACAAGTAAGGATAGGTGATAATAACATATGAGCCACAATGAAGTCATAGAAAGCTATCCATACAAATAAGAGGGGTTTAATATATATATTATACCAGTTCTATGGCCATCTGATCAACCCTTCCATGATATGATTATTGAAAATAATTTTCAGATGCTATATTCTCCATGCCAACAAACCACAAACCAAATAATATTCATAATAAATTATCACTCAGTTCCTATAGATAAATTAAATAAAACTTACACTCATAAGAAGATTGAGTTTACATGCGGCTAGTATAGTGAGAAGGTAATAATTGCACAACGGGAGATAGCACTAACAATCTCACTACCTGAATTATCTATTAAGGAGAAAATTTCTGAACAACAAGAGCAATTATGCAAAGAATTCTACTCTGATAATCCTATCAAATTTTGGGATATAGATAAGGCATTTATAAAAATTATTTTTTTGTTAAATCCTACCACTATTGTCCGAGTCAAACAAATGGTGTATACACACTAGGATATTCAAAAATTTGATAAACAAATCAAAGAACTTTTGGATAAAGAATTAATCAGGAACAGTAGGAGTTCTCGCACCAGTCCTGCTTTTATGGTAAGAAATCATGCTGAAGAGAAAAGAGGAAAAGTAAGAATGATAATCAATTACAAAAAGCTTAATGATAATATTGTCATTGATGATTATTATACTCCTAACAAAACAGTCTCTCTCAGTAGAATTCAAGGAGCCTGGTTCTCGAAAATGGATTGCGAAAAGGGATATTGGCAAAGAAAAATTGATGAAGAAAACATTTGTTTAACTGCATTTAGTGCCTCTCAAGGACATTGTGAGTGGATAGTAATGTCATTTGATCTTAAAAATGCATCTCAAATATTCCAAAAAAGAATGAACAATATCTTCAAAGATCTTAATCACTGTTGTCTAGTTCACATCGATGATATTCTTATCTTTTCCATGACCATAGAACAACACAAAGACAATGTTCTCGATATTACCCAAAGATGCATTGATAATTGTATTATTCTTAGTAAAAACAAGTGAATTTATGCTGAACAATAAATTGAGCTATTAGATCTAGAAATAAATGCTGGACAAATCATCCTACAAAAGCATATTCTATAAAAAATAGAAAATCTTTCTGATAGAAAGGTTTGTTAGATGTCTAACATATGGTACATATTTCATTAAAGATCTAGCTAAATTGAAAAAACCATTGCAGTAGAAACTCAAGAAAGAAGTAAGCTAGACATGGACTCCTAGTGATTCGAAGATTATTCAAAACTCCAAAACTATGTGTAAAATCTTCTTGTTCTTAATTTGTCTAATGAAAGAGATGATTTAATCCTTAAGACATATGCCAGCAATGAGCACTGGAGTGCAATATTCAAAATTAAAGAAGGAGAAAAACTCTGTAAATATTGTAGTGGAAGTTTTAATAAATCATAATGCAACTATCCTACGATGGACAAAGAAATTCTTGCAATCATAAGGGGAATTGAAAAATTCTTAATCTTTTTATCCCAAAACCTTTTCTTGTTCAAACTGATTGCAAAGGAATACTTGGTTTTGTGAAAAAGAAATTATCAAATATGCAAGCACAAGGACGACTCAGGCGTTGACAATTATGGCTTAATCAATTTTCTTTCTCTATTGAACACATACAGGGATCTACGAATTCTCTAGCAGATAATTTAACTCGTAAGCTTTCCAATGGTGATTACCAAAGCATAACACCTGCCGGAAAAAGAGGAAATCCAAAATGAAATGTCATTACTGCTACAAAGGGTTTCTCCTTCTAGTAGAATCCTTGTGGATATTTTAGAATTTCATACAAAAAGTAGATCACTCATTAGTCCGTTATCTTCTACCTATTTAATAGTAGAAAGATTTTGCCTTTTAGAGTTGTAAATGAATTACCTAATGTGTTCTTATGATATTCAAGGAAAAATAAGTTCCTATGTTCAAGAAAAACGATTTAACGACTGGTATGCAGCCTATATCAACTATGATCATAATATTGTTTCAACTAAGTTTCAACAATGCAAAGGGAAATGCCAAATTAACCCATTATCTTGTTCAACTAGTTTATTTAGATGATTCCAATGATCAACGACGAGAATGGTTTCCAGAATAACAAGAGGCAATTAGTGATCTTGCTTTAGCTAGAGCCATCAATTTTTACAGTATTTATCATCGAATGTGGCCATTAGTTGAACAAGGAAAAACACGAATGCATTGCGGGGAACACTACCTGTGTTTAACATAATTATTTCAGCAAATATAGCAAAATAGGATGAGCTACTTCAGAAGATGTCTTTGATTATCTCTTTGATGTTGGAGCTGAAAAATTCTTATTATAAAAAGGAAGGAAATATCTATAAATTATTTGAAAAATGGGATCCGAAAGCATCTTCAACTTGATAAAGATTTTGATGATTATCTGAATAATGGACCAGAAAATATTATTGGAGGTAAAGACATGTAGAATCTCCATATAGATGATTAGTCTTGTCAGCATGAAGTACTTTAAAAAGCTTTTGTATCATTATTGTGTTAGTATGTCAAGTGTCAAGTCAGAAAAATAATGCAGTCTATTGTAACCACGTGAAAGTAGTTGTAGTCATGCAAAAATATCAGTGTGTATACTGTATCCATTAGGGTATCCTATGTAGCCCGTCTGCTCTATAAAAGTAGAGTTTGAGTACTGAGAAGGGATACGGTCATTTGAGCATACTTGAGCAAAAGAGAAGTCGGATATTTTCATTTCTCGAAGAGCAAGCATCTCTAATGATATTAGCAGTTTAGGTCCCTCTTCAAATCTCTCCATTGTAATATTTTCACTTTTACGCTTTTAATAAAAGAAGTTTTCCAGTAGAGAACATTATTCAATCGTACCTTATGCCTTTAATATTACAATTTCTTGATTAAAGTTTCACTATAAATAAAAATTTAAAAACTTGATTAGTGATTATGGTCCAAGATAGAAAACAAAACGGAATTGTGATGTGTCTGATATAAGGAAGGTGTAGTTAAGATTAGCAACCTCTGTAAATTGGAAGCTAGAAGAACGCTAGGGTCCAGTACCGACTAAGTTCAGATAATGGTCAAAATTCTCTAAGCTTTAATTATTTTGCTAAGCATAGTGGACCTCTAATCACAAAAAATATAATATTTATGATATAAGTATTACATTGTGATAACTAGTACCAAGTAAAGTCATCATAAGAAGAAAAACACTAAGGATAATCATATTTCCTCAAAAACCCCAAAAAAAAAAATCAAAATTAATACCCATTTTGGGGCTAATTCATAATTTTAGAAAGTTTTGGGTCAAAAAAAAATAAATAGTTGTCTGCCAAAAGAAATATAACCTAAACAGTTGCATCCTAAAAAATAATTGTCCAAACCTACGTAGTTCTAAAAATATTTATCAAAAAACGTATGTCACATAAATTATTATACCAAACCTCAATGAACCAAAAAGGAATCTTTTCATAAGATGTACAAGTTATAATGCTCCTTTAAAATCAAAGAAAGAGAGAGAGATATAGCGCAAGCAAGAGAGAGAAAGAGAGAAAGAGAGAAGATGCAAAGAGATTCTAGAGGACAAAACAAATTTGGAAAATCCTAATTGCCAAAGGTGGTCAACTCCTAGAAGTTGACAGCTTTAGCTCCCACCATTTGGCTTCAACATCCACAGAAGAGTAAAACTCCATCATGAGACCTTAGGACCTAACCTTGGAGTTCCCAGGTCAGGATCTTCGCCATTAGGAGCTCTCTTCTACTCTTCTTGCTCCTCAACGATCAACCAGATCCTTCTCTTATGCTCTTTCAGCCTCCCCTTCTCCTGCCTCAACAATTAGCTACACTTAACCTCTACCTAAATTAGCGCATCGATGCAAGCAATTAAACTAGCACCCTCTTGTGCCATAAGTTGCTCTTGCACCCACTCTTCTCAGTTACAAGTGTAACTGCGAGGAATTTCAACCTTTTCCTAGCCCAACTGCTTTCCTCCCCAAAAGGAAACAAACTCAGCTAAAGAAAGCTCCAAGTTCCTCATGTCAAGAGTATAAGGGAGGAGAGGTGAGGATTTAGAAATCTTGGGACTTGTTAAAGGCCAGGGGAAGGGCTCTAGGAGGTAATCGTCGAAGAAACCACTAAGAGACATTGGGTGACAATAAAAAAACATAAAGGCAGCGTGGTCCCTAAGTATCAGAGGGATTTCACAACCTTTGCCATGAGAAGGATGGAGATTAGTGTCCTAAAAAATTTCCCTAATAAAGGGGGCAAAATGGGAAGAAACTAGCTCCACGTGAACATAGCAAACTAGCTTCTGAAATGGTGTCGATCACCACTCTATATACTCTTCCTAAGATGGAAGCACTTGGAGTAGAGTCAACCATCTTGAGAAGTTCGGCTTTGTTAAAGATTGACAGGTAATAGCCCTCCAACAAGGCTGCCCTCCTATCTCCTTTTAACCTCTCTATGACATTATCCTAAAGAGAGCTTCCAACCAACCAACCAACCCTCAAAGGGCAAGCAGAAAATGACAAAGGATGCAAGGAGGTCCATAAGGATCACCAATCCCAAAAGGCTCAACATGTTTAGAACACAAATTTAAAAGGGAAACCCTAAAAATTTCTGAAAAAGGGAGAAGCCGAAAATTTATAGAACCGGTATTCAAAAGGGTAACTAAGGAAGTTTCCAGAATCTAATGTCTCTTATTTTTTTGAAGGGAAAAACCCAAACAACATTAGATGTTTAATCAAACAACTTCTCAAAATCAAGAAAACCCTTCGTTAACTGCAAGAAAATATGGCGACAAAATGATGAGCCAAGCTGTAAATGAGCTAGATAGCCACTAACAAATCTTGGAAAAGATCTTAAGGGGGATATATTGTTGTTATCAATGATACATCTCTCAAGATATGGAAAATTGCAAAAGTGGGCATAAGAGGAAGCTATCTCCAAGAAACTAAATTAGAGAATCTAGTCAGAGATATATTAGGACAACTCTTTAGGAAGGAGCTTAGGTCCATAAGAGGATAAAACCAACCCGAAGATGCCTTGGACCTAGAGGAAGTCTAGAAGTGAGCATACTTAGAAAGAGGTATGTGGGTCAAGTGAAGTCAACTAGGTTGAGGTCCACATGATTAGTAAATGAGCTAAACCTTAGGAGGCAAATTGATGGAGTCCTACAAAGTCAAGGCCTTATCCATGATGAATCAAGTCTAGAATGTCCAAGAACAAGGTCCCAAGTCCAGAAGATGGCTCACATTTTGCAAGAGACTCAAACAGTTACAACCGGGTTGAATGGCCAGAAAATGTCCGGTTTTGTTCATCTCATTACTTAAGCTACATTGTGGCTTAAGCCTAATATTTTGGCATTTTTGGAATCCTTATGATGTCTAATTTCTGGTCCAAGCATTCATTTCCAATCATGCACACAAAAAGATGGGAGATCAAGGTGTTTTGTCTAACCGGCCAGTTTTGGTTCAAAACTGCACGATTGAATGTTTAAGTTGAATTACCCTACTTAAACTCGTTTTAACCTTGATTTCTTGCAGGGGGGTTTTGTGCACACCCTAAGGTTTCCCCCCATGTCCCGAAAACAAAATCATGCTCACTTTTGATAAGCTTAAAACTGGTCTGAAAACCAGTTTAATTCTGCCCGCGCACCCGGTTTAGTGCAACCTGGTTTATTTGCCTTAATTCGTGGGTTTGCTGCATTCTAGCTAGAGTGGCACACACTTCAAGTCTTGGCACACGTCCTAAGGCTTCTAGAAGGCAATCATCAGCTGCAACCTAGAGAAGAACAACCAATGGCAAGCAAGCTGCAAAAAGGATGTCTCCTGGCTCTCATTGGCCAGCCGAAAAGGAACTCTACTTTACAGCTGCTCCCTTTCCATTTGCTAGACAAGCTGGTTGTATTAAGCTTAAATAAGCATGGTTAATATGTAAACATCATTTGTTTTGCTTTCTTTGATGATTTGGATGTAATTAGATTAGTTGGAATCAAGCTTTGTACACGGTTAGCCTAAACCATGAGGATTAGCCTTAATTAACACCTTTCCTCCCTAGGAAGGAAAGCTTAGGTGTGTGCTAGCTTGGTTGTGTGCTTGCTAGGTTTGTAAACTTAAGGAAAACACGACCCTTGCTGGTTCATTACTTACTTTGAATGAGAATTTCAGTTTGAGAGCATTTCTTGCTTTCATGCTTCCAAAAACTCAACTTGCTTATCGTTAGCTAGGCCGATTAAGGTGGTGTTCAAGCTTAGTCCTAACCTTAATTAAGTGGTGATTTATGTATCGTGATCAAGTTTAGGGGCCCTAACCTTGGTTTTAGTGGTGTTTTTGTATCCAAACTCCAAGATTAGCTCTATCTAAACTATCCATTTCAATCACGGGTTCTAGGTGAAACTGTGAGTGTTCTTGTTCTCCACTTCAATCCGTGGCTACTCCTTTGTTTATCCTTGATTGTAAGCTTGATTCTATTGAGCTTTACATCATATTTGGTATTAGAGATGAGTTTCTCCTTGGCCTGGTATCCTTTCCATGCATCCAGATTCATCCCTCATCTATTTCTCAAACACAAATCAAATTCTGTTCTATACTTAAACCGGTTACACCATGAGTACTAGTGCGAGTCTAGAAGAGAAACTTGATGCTTTTTTGAAGAGTAATCATGAGATTACTTCTTCTAATCAAGAATTGAAGAGTTCTAATCAAGAGTTGAAGGCTTAAAATGAGTACCTACACAAACAACTAGGTACCTTTCTCAAGCAAAAGCAAAAGATGTGTGAAGAACCTGTTTATTCAGAACCACGAAGACAAGAACAAGTCTTTAGCCATACTATTGATTCCTCTAGTGAGGAGGAACCATTGAGAATGCCAAGACCAAACCCACAGATGCAAGCTAAATCTATTGATTTTAGAGTTGAAATTCCAGAATATGAAGGCAAGCTTGATCCGGAGGAGTTCTTAGACTGGTTACACAAGGTGGAGAGAGTGTTCGAGTACAAGGATGTTCCTAAAGACAAGAAAGTCAAGTTGGTGGCCCTAAGACTACGTAGGTATGCTTCTTTATGGTGTACCAACTTATGTCCTAAAAGAGTTAGGGAACGTAAGCCTAAAATCAGAACTTGGGAAAAGATGAAATCCAAGCTAAAGGCTAGGTTTCTTCCCCCTACTTACGTCCAAGATTGCTATTCTCAACTTCATAATCTGAATCAAGGCAATCTAAGTGTTGAAGAGTATAATAGAGAGTTCGAAAAGCTTGTGATTAAATGTGATGTTCAAGAACCAGAAGAACAAACAATAGTTAGATACTTAGGAGGACTTGATCCTAGGTATTCTAATGTTTTTGAATTGCAAGCTTATATTACTTTTGATAAGGTTTGCGTGCTAACTCACAAAGTTGAACAACAAAAGAAGGCTAGGGAACCCTTTAAACCTCAATTTCAAAAGCCTTTAAACCGAAACTAACCTTTTAACAAGGGGAGTTCCCAAGCCACAAACTCCTTTCCCCTCCAATCCACAAAGAACCCCAGCTCCACAAAAGGCTCCAGCACCCCCAATTCGACCTCTCCTAATCCTATGAGCACTAGAAGATATTTCAAGTGCCAAGGATTAGGCCATATAGCCTCGGAATGCCCTAACCGCAAGGTCATAACTTTGGCCGAGTGGAGAGTCGTGGATGAGCAAGAAAAGGAGGAGGAGTATGAAGGTGAAATTGATGAAAACCTTAAGGATAACCAAGAAGAGGTTGAAGAAGAAGCTGATGAAGGTGAAATGTTAGTTTTGAGGAGAGTCTTGAACGGCTAGAAAGGTGCTAAAGACGTGCAAAGAGAGAACATCTTTCATACAAGATGCATGGTTAAAGACAAGGTTTGCTCTTTGATTATTGATGGTGAAAGCTGTGCTAATTTGGCTTCTCTTAGCATGATTGAGAAACTAGGCTTGCAAGCTACGACCCATCCCCATCCACACAACATACAATGGCTAAACCAAAGCAAAGGGCTCCAAGTTAACTCACGGTGTCTTATCTCTTTGTCTATTGGTAAGAGCTACCAAGATGAGCTTTGGTGTGATATTATACCCATGGATGCATGTCATGTTTTACTGGGCAGGCCATGGTTGTATGATAGAAAGGTAATGTATGATGGATTCTTGAATATATACTCCTTTTCTAAGGGAGGAAAGAAGATTACCTTAAAGCCATTAGCACCATTCGAACTCCTAAAAAACAAACCTACAAAAGGCCATGAACATTCTAGTTGTTTACTTACCTTTAGCGAAACTCTCTTAAAGGCTTCAAATCATGAATTTAAGGCGTTTAAAGAGTGGATCTTAACCATTCAAGATGAACCACAATCACTCTTGCCTACTCACCCTATTGCTAAATCACTCTTCCAAACATTCTATCACTTATTCCCAGAGGGGATTCCCACAGGTTTACCTCCTAAAAGAGATATCCAACACCACATTAATCTCATTCCTGGTTCAATCCTCCCTAATAAGCTAGCTTATAGGGTGAACCCAAAGGAAACCATGGAGATTCAAAGGCAAGTGGAAGAATTGATGTCAAAGGGGCTAGTATGTGAGTCCTTAAGCCCTTGTGCCGTACCTGCCTTGTTGATTCCTAAGAAAGATGGCAACCAACAAATGTGTGTGGATAGCCGAGCCATAAACAAAATCACAATCAAGTATAGGTATCCCATACCTAGGCTTGAAGACATGCTAGATGAGTTACATGGCTCAAAGGTGTTTTCAAAGATTGATCTTCGGAGTGGCTACTACCAAATCAGAATAAGAGAAGGAGATGAGTGGAAGACGGCATTCAAGACTAAGGGAGGCTTATATGAGTGGCTTGTCATGCCCTTCGGTCTTTCTAATGCTCCTAGTATGTTCATGACGTTAATGAATCAAGTATTCAAGCCTTACATTGGCAGGTTTGTGGCAGTCTACTTTGATTACATCCTAATCTACTCCAAGGATGAGCAATCACATCAAGCACATCTTGACCAGATTATGCATGTCCTTGAACGTGAGAAGTTGTACGGTAATCTTAAGAAGTGTACTTTCTTTACTCAAGAAGTCACATTCTTAGGATACATTGCTTCTGAAGATGGTATAAAGGCATATGAGAGCAAGATAGAGGGTATTCGGTCTTGGCCTCAACCTCAAAGCATACATGATGTTCGAAGCTTTCATGGATTAGCTTCCTTTTATAGGAGGTTTATTCGAAACTTCAGCACCATAATGGCTCCCATGACTGAGGTGCTTAAGGGTACATCCTTCAAATGGACCCCCAAAGCACAATTTGCCTTTGAAGAAGTAAAAAGGAGACGTACTCAAGCACCGGTTCTAGCTTTACCATGCTTTGAGAAGGTCTTTGAAGTTTAATGTAATGTATCTAGAGTGGGAATTGGTGGAGTTCTTACTCAAGAAGGTAAACCATTAGCCTTCTTTAGTGAGAAATTATGTGACTCAAGAAGAAAATACTCCACTTATGACAAGGAATTCCATGCCATAATTCGGTGTTTAGAGCATTGGAGCCATTACTTAGTGGCTAGTGAGTTTATACTACATTCTGATCATGAAGCTTTGAAGTACATTCAAGGCCAACACAAGCTTAACTCACACCATACTAAATGGGTTGAGTTCCTTCAGTCTTTCCACTTCACCATCAAGCACAAATCAGCAAGATTGAATCAAGGTGCGGATGCATTATCAATGAGGCATCTCCTTTTGTTTCAACTGGATGCTCTTGTTCTTGGTTTTGAGCATCTTAAAAGCTTATATGCTGAAGATGAAGACCTTGGGGAGGTGTATTCTGTGTGCTTAAAGCACCCCAAGGGGGATTTCTTAGTCCAAGAAGGTTATCTATTCAAGGGAGTACAGCTGTGTATTCCCAAGTGTAGCACCCGTGAACTCTTGATAAGAGAAGTCCATGGAGGTTCCTTGACAGGGTATTTTGGAGAGTCCAAGACCTTAACTATGTTAAGGGAGCCTTATTACTGGCTAGGGATGGAGAAGGATGTTGAAGACATTCTAAGAAGATGTGGAATGTGCCAAGTAGCCAAAAGTCACACCCTACCTCACGGCTTATACACCCCACTACCTGTACCTACTCTACCTTGGGTGGACGTGAGTATGGACTTCATTTTGGATTTACCTAAAACCCAAAGGAGCAAGGATTCAATATTTGTGGTGGTAGATAGGTTTTCAAAGATGGCACACTTCATTCCTTGCAACAAGACCAATGATGCTACACACATGGCCGAGTTATACTTCAAGGAGGTAACTAGATTGCATGGTATCCCCAAGTCCATTGTTTCTGACAGGGATACAAAGTTTTTAAGTCATTTTTGGATCACTCTATGGAAGAAGCTTGGTACTAAGTTGTTGTATAGCACCACTTGTCACCCTCAAACTGATGGCCGAACTGAGGTGACTAATCAAACCTTAGGAACACTCCTAAGAGCTTTGATTAAGACTCATGCTAAAGCTTGGAATTTACTCTTGCCTCATGCTGAGTTTGCATACAACAAAGCTCCTAACAAGGCTACTGGTCTTTCACCATTCAAGGTGGTGTATGGAATTGATACTATAAGTCCCATTGATCTTAATCCACGGCCTCAACACCAGAAACCAAATGTTGATGCAGTAGCAAGACTGAAGGAAATTCAGAAGCTCCATGAGTTGGTAAAGGCTAGAATTGAGAAGACTAATGCATCCTATGAAGCCCAAGCCAACAAGCATTGGAGAAAGATTGTATTTCAACCTGGAGACCTAGTATGGATTCACTTAAGGAAGGAAAGATTTCCTTCTAAAAGGAAGAACAAACTCATGCCAAGAGCTGAAGGTCCATTTGAGGTCTTGGAAAAGATAAATGACAATGCTTATAAGGTTGATCTACATGGGGATTATGGAGTTTCAGCCATGTTCAATGTGGCTGATTTGAGCCCCTTCCATCCAAATAATTCTCCATCAGATTTGAGGATCAACTCTTTTCAACAAGGGGAGGATGATGGAGTCCTACCAAGACAAGGCCTTGTCCATGATGAATCACGTCCAGAAAGTCCAAGAACAAGGTCCCAAGTCCAGAAGATGGCTCACATTTTGCAAGAGACTCAAACAATCACAACCGGGTTGAATGGCCAGAAAATGCCCGGTTTTGTTCATCTTATTACTTAAGCTACATTGTCGCTAAAGCCTAATATTTTGGCATTTTTGCAATCTTTATGATGTCTACTTTCAGGTCCAAGCATTCATTTCCAATCATGCACACAAGAAGATGGGAGATAAAGGCGTTTTGTCTAACTGACCAGTTTTGGTTCAAAACTGCAGGGTTGAATGTTTAAGTTGAATTACCCTACTTAAACTCGTCTTAACCTTGATTTCTTGCAGGGGGGTTTTGTACACACCCTAAGGTTTCCCCCCATGGCCTGAAAACAAAATCATGCTCACTTTTGATACGCTTAAAATTGGTCTAAAAACCAGTTTAATTTTGCCTGTGCACCCAGTTTAGTGCAACCCGGTTTATTTGCCTTAATTCGTGGGTTTGCTGCATTCTAGCTAGAGTGGCACACACTTCAAGGCTTGGCACACGTCCCAAGGCTTCTAGAAGGCAATCATCAGCTGAAACCTAGAGAAGAACAACCAATGGCAAGCAAGCTGCAAAAAGGATGTCTCTCGGCTCTCATTGGCCAGCCGAAAAGGAACTCTACTTTCTGGCTGCTGTCTTTCCATTTGCTAGACAAGCTAGTTGTATTAAGCTTAAATAAGCATGGTTAATATGTAAACATCGTTTGTTTTTCTTTCTTTGATGATTTGGATGTAATTAGATTAGTTGTAATCAAGCTTTGTACACGGTTAGCCTAAACCATGAGGATTAGCCCTAATTAACACCTTTCCTCCCTAGGAAGGAAAGCTTAGGTGTGTGCTACCTTGGTTGTGTGCTTGCTAGGTTTGTGAACTTAAGGAAAACATGGCCCTTGCTGGTGCATTACTTACTTTGAATGAGAATTTCAGTTTGAGAGCATTTCTTGCTTTCGTGCTTCCAAAAACTCAATTTGCTTATCGTTAGCTAGGCCAATTAAGGTGGTGTTCAAGCTTAGTCCTAACCTTGATTAAGTGGTGATTTCTGTATCTTGATCAAGTTTAGGGGCCATAACCTTGGTTTTGGTGGTGTTTCTGTATCCAAACTCCAATATTAGCTTTATCTAAACCATCCATTTCAGTCACGGGTTCTAGGTGAAACCGTGAGTGTTCTTGTTCTCCACTTGAATCCGTGGCTACTCCTTTGTTTATCCTTGATTGTAAGCTTGATTCTGTTGAGCTTTACATCACAAATGCTTTAGGTAAAATCTAGAAGATTGGACTTTGTTATTAATCCAAAAATGAAGCCTAATTAGAAATCTTGAATTCATTTTGAAGCTCACGCCTTTAGGCCTTATAGTGTGCTCTAGGAGAGCTTTGGGGGAAACTTGACCCAATTACCTTGAGAATTACCTAAACCTAGCTTGCACTAGGGAAAAGGAGACGCTGTCCTAGTCTAGGTTGAACCCCTGTAAAGAGAAAAATATCTAGGAGAGAAAAGTATTTAAGAAGGAAATCTAATCCAAGTAGAACAAGAATCCTAATACAAAATCTGTAATAGATTTCTCTAAACTTACACAAGCAATGCTAGGTTAAACCTTGACAGTACGCTAATAAACGATCCAAATTCTCTCCAGTCTCGAATTTCTATTCTTAATTCCCTTAATTAAGATTCAGAGGCTCTTCTATGGTCCTCTTGGGGGCACCCATCAGATCCTATCACTCACAAGTCGAGAAAAGCATACTCTCCATTCTGGGCATAAATAAATATAATGGACAAAATATAGGTAAAAAGGATAAAAGATGTAATGAACTAATTTGATATTTTGAAAGAGTATTTTCAACGAAACATACATGTAATTTTTTTCTTAAATTTTATAGTTTTAATCGACTTAAATTATAAAAAATGAAGAGGCATAGTTTAAAATAATTTTGTTGTATGTTAACTTTTATTCCTCGAACAAACTACATGTTAACTTTCATTTTGTAAGAAATAAATTTAAAAAACAAGTGGTTAAATGAGCTAAAATACACAAATAAACCAAGAATAAAAACATTATGAGATAAAGGGGGAAACATATTAGCATTTTGTCAAATTATAATATAACCAAAAATGTCGAAAAAGTTCCAAAAAGTTAAGCCAATTATGATTGCTTGTCAATATGAACAAATTATAGACGGCTATTAGAACAAAAATTACAGCATATTTTTAGGTGCATAATCAAACTCTCTCTCATCAACCCATATTTACGTGATTGATCTCAAAATGCTCCCTATGCAACTACACTTTTTCAAGTACATTTCCGACTTGAAGCAACCCTCTTTTTCATAACTAGCTACATAATTAAAATTGTACATCAGTCATATGTGCTCGTGTCGCGTATGCCATAAGTATTGATAGTAATAATTTTTCTGTTCCATTGCATTTATGTCATCAAGGCATTTCCTTTCATTTATTTTATTCTTTCGAAGAAATAACTATGCTATAGACCTCACGATGAAGAGATATACAAACTTTGTTCCAAAATGGAGCATGAATGGGGTGAAGGAATAGTTAGAACATTAACGGTTGAAATCTTTTTGAAATAAAAAGAAAATATGAGAGTATTAAGCATATTTATTTAATTTTTTGTATTATTTTGAGAATTTTTCCCCCACCAATTGCTATTTTGCTCCATTTGCATAGACATATCAAGCAAAAAATAAATTTGAAGGTAAGGATTAAATAGACAATCCAAAAGTTTCAAAACAACAAAGAAATCTTCACCTTGCGTATAACATGCACATATAAATAGATATATAGATTGGTCGATATAGATAGATAATAATATAAAAGACAATATATTTAGTTATCATTAATTATAAAATATAATATGAATAAGCAAAGAAAGTTACAGTGAAGACTTGTATATTAACTCATTAAACTTAGTTTATAAACTCTTTCTTTATTCCTGTATTGGAAAATGTACGTAAATTATTATGATAATATGAACATATTTAAAATATAAATATCTACAAACAAATGTTGTTAAAGCATTAAGGGTAAATTATATTGGTTTATTAAACCATGAATGTGGATGTTGTGTAGAGAAAAAATTGAAAGCGCTTATATATAAGAGCAGTTAAGTTAGGGATGAGAAAAAGAATCTCAAGATCGATGGAGTTCCTTACGAAGCACAAAGAAACCACCACCCACATATGTAAAGTGGAGATTGTGCAAAGATATAATGGAAAACGGCTGCTTATCAATTAACTTTTTATTTTCCCCTAGACAAAAACGGTTAAATGCAAGTGGATGTGAGGTGCAATGAATTTTAAATTTATTAGTAAGGGCATAATTGTTAAAATGAAACTTATACACTATAAGTCGTCCCTCTTGATTTATATGTAACACAAATTTATGTACTTTTCAATGATATACTTTCATTTTATTTAATGTCGTTTTTATCATTGCCTATATTTTGTGTTTTTTTATTTCTAAGTGATTAGGTTTGAGTTTATCGTTGTATTACATTCTTTTAATTCAAAGTATTATATGATTATATATTTTCAATTTGATGTATTTGCGAAATTATGTTATGTTATTTTCAAAAGTATATATTTTTTTAACCGTGTTATTGAACTAGTTTGTCCTCATACTAATGCACAGATGTTTAAATGTTGGAAATTTTTGTGGTCGTCCATGAGCATAAAATATAAAATGTGTACTAAAGAACTTAATCCTTTTAATAATAGTGTAAAAACTAAACATGACTACAAAATATTGAATAATACAAGTACCTTCAATGTTGGATAGAATTAATCCATCCAATCTATAACAAAACTAAGAATCTGAATCAAAATGATTTATTCCATTTTTTGCTATTGTACTTGAGATGACTGGTCAACATAATAGGACAAATGAAGTCAAACTTTAGTTGACCATATGGATGCTTAGAAACTTGAACAACAAATGTGATAGTGTTCATGATGATATTGTGCTATTATGTATCCAGAATTTAGCTAGTTTGATGAAATATCTTGATCCTGAATAGAACACAATATATTTTAGTATTAGTTTGGAAAACCAAGTATAATGTGGCTACATCATCATCTCAATTGAAAGGATGTTCACATAAGATGTTGGGCAATGCACAATGCATTCAGAGCATTCATCAATAGATACTAATCTTTTGGTGTGGATTGAATCTCCTATTGTTAAAGCCAATCTATGCCTTTACCGATAAGATCTCACTATTTGTTTTTACGGCACAAAACCATGTACATATTTTGAAAGGAAAAAGTGTACATGCATACTTGCCTAGCACAATTGTATCAATTTGTCTGCCACACCCAAGAGTTACATAGTCTTTTTACTACTACCCTAAAACAATTTTTGGAATACACTAATATGAACTTTGGGGGTGGTGGAAACTTTGAGAGGATTATGTTCAGTAGTGGTGGGACTCTTGTGGTATTGGATTTGGATTTGGATTTTGTCTAGTTTTATTTCAAGGAACTTAGATTAACTTTGAGTTGAGTTTTGAGCCATCAAACAAAGGCCAAATAAAGCATATTAGATATTCTTGGAAAGCTCTATGAGTCTAGTTTCTACCCTTATAATTTTTTTCTTTGGTAGCTCCAAGCAATAGTAGAGAAGAAGTGAAAATGCAAGAGTTTGGACTTGCATTACTGAGCCTTAAAAAGGAAACTGAAAGTTGGGTCCAAGGACCTAAATCTACCTGAGAAATAAGGCGTGGCAAGATGATTACATCTTAGATAATCCTTGAAATATAATTGTAATGGAAGGTTTAAGAAAGCTTCGCTTTCACAGCTTGTAAGCAGTCTAATCGTAGCACAAGAAGACAAGGAGGATTAGTACTTTTTGTACTATTTTCTTTTGTAATTTGAAACTGTATTTGTTAAAGCATTTTCATTCATTAGTACTAGTGAGAGAATATTGTCCCATTCTGGTAGGCATGTACTTTTTTGTTATTTATTTTTCTATTGGTCTTCATAGGGGTGTTTTGTCTAATTTTTATTGGCTAAAGTTGTAATTTTCTTATTGGCTAGTTCCTTACCTCGAGAATAAGGTAGGGGTCTCTTAAAAGGCTGTAAATAGGTCTAATTTCTTTGTTGTAAGTATACTTAAAAGACAATGATGAATGATTACTGACATTAAAGCTTTGAGTTTTCTCTCTCAAATCTCTATATCACTATCCCTTATTTTGGGTGATAATTAGAGTCAATCCTTTAGATTAATTCTTGATACTTTGGATCTCGGTTTTGCTGTTACTCATCAAAGTTGTTTTTAGAGTCTTGAGTTGTGCCTAATTCTAAGACTCTTTTTCACCCACTCTAACCTCAATCGTTCAAGCATCCTAACCTTGACCTTGACCTTGGTGGTTGGGGGCATGCTCTGCATCAAAAGGCATGAGATATGCTATAACTAAGGGAAATTTTCACTTGAATAACTCTTTTTTGAACATAAGAGACACATATAATCCTTTAAGCTAATTTTTTTCACGCATATATGATAAGTAGATAAAGTGCAATGGGCTACCTAACATAATTAGTTTTGTAGGGTTACATAACGCAGAAGCTTCATTTTAATAGAAAAAAATAAATAAATGTGATACATTCCTCGATCCATTGAATCCATTGTTTTTGAAATCTTAGTTCCTCTAGACACGTGGGACTAAAGTGTCATTCTATCATATCATATGCTTTGTCATGCAAAGATTAAGCTTAATTTGGACATTTTTAGTCTCATGTGATTAAGTTTACTGATGGTTTTATCAAAAATGAAAATACTACGATGTATGTTATTTACAAGATGAAGGCACTTTGAATGGGAATAATAATTTTTCCAAGTATTTCTCATCTCGTTAACCCAAAGTTTGATGTAATCATGGAACTTGGACATATGTCGACAACAAAGGTAGTGGCCAATTTTCTTTAATAGTTTACAAAATGAAAAGAGTTCTTTCTCATATCTTGTAATTTCACATTTCATTATTTCCTAGTTTCACTAACAGAATGTCATTCTATTAAATTTTATATTAGTTGGGTCTTTAACACAACCGAGCTATGTATATAAGTTAAGTGGAGTTCTAACCCAAAACTAATTGACAACGGGTGGAGTAACTCAATAGCTTATAAGCATGTTCATGGTCTTCTATTTTATCAATAGGGGATAACATCCACCTTCATATTTTTCACACGCCTTCTCACATTTGGGCTACTGACAAGACCTAACACATGGCATGATCCCTATGGGGTATCGTCATGAATCAAGACCGACCACAACCTTGGCACTGATTCCATGTTAAATGTTTTACATTAGTCGGACCATAAAATATGAGTCATACGTATAAGTTCAATTGATATTCCAACCCAAAATCAATTGGTCAAGGGTGGAGTAATTTCAATAGTTTATAATCATGATCTAGACCTTTTATTTTATCAATTTGGTACAACATCCACTTTCATATCCATCAATGTTATTCTAAAGTCATAAACTCTTGGAGAAGAATCCATTTGAAAATAGGCTTCATTAATTCATCATCAACTACTGTTTTGATCCGTTCATTATATTATCCTATATAACCATTTTTTTTTATATTAAAGACAATTAAGAGTCTATAAAACTTATTTAGAGTCCTTTGATAAGCTTTGTTGTATCAAGGTTCTTGAACAACGACACAAGATCAAGGGCCTACTTGATAACAACATTTTAGATAACAATAAAAACCTTATATATTCTTGATTTTATTGTTTGGTGAAGTAGTGTATCATATTAGTAGGAAGAGTTTAGACCAACATTTTAGAAACGTTAACAATGTTAGCATTTCATTCTTGGGAATAGCGTTCCACAATTCCCACCCAATTACGCCCTTTGTGTGTAGTCTAATGGCTAATGCTACACCTCATCCCCTGCCCACAAGCTTATCATAATTATATTTAACTCACTTTTGGATTCTCATATTATTTTTAAACGAATTTTGTCCAAGCCTTTTATGCCTTTGTTTTGTTATTTGCCCAAGTAGAGATACTAGTAATCAATCTCTACTAGAATATTGATGTGATTTTTGCATTTAGTGTTTCAATGACAAATTAAAATTTATATTAAAAAGGTTTAATATTACCATCAACCTAATAATAACACAACAACAAGAACTACTACAACAATAAAAGTAATATTTGTGTCCTTTTCTGCTATTTTATATTTATTAGCTACTTCAACAGCGAATTTAATGAAACACAATTGTAATAATCCGTTAGTTAAATAACTATATACTAACAGCTAAATTGCAACTGCTATCCGCTATTAAAACAGCTAATCTGCTACCAAAACAGCTTTTTGCTATTCAAATAGTTATCAGCTACCAAGACATTATATTTGCTGAACACGAGCCAAGCTTGAATACATTCTTTTGTATTCATGGCACATTTATGGAAAAATCTTAAAGTTACCCTAATTTATTGGCTACTCTTTTGTAACATATTTTTCCTTAATAACTTTGATTAGTGTTTCTTTTTTGGGGCCAACGGATAATACAGAAGAATTATTAGCAAAGAATGCCTCGTCCATATATGGGCTACAATAGCTTGTTCATGAGCCTCTTTTACTAATAATCGTGCAACTTTAAAAATTCTATTTGAAACAAAAAAAGAGACAAAGTCGTACAATAAGAAAACAATGCTCTTCCTGCAACTAGAATCTTGGACGTCCTTGCAAAACAATGAACCCATTCTAGCGAGTCAGTCCAAATGTCTCTAGACCGCCATCCTTGTCACCTTGCTAATAAAAAAGTGTCTGCTCCAGTGCTGAAAGCTCAACTATAAATGCACTATTCACCAAGACTTAAGTAGCCAGGCTCTGAGCCCATAACATATCATAGTAAGCAACGACACCTCCATTCCTTTCCTTTTTAAACTCCATCCACAACCAAAGTGGCCTTTGGCTTATGTGGGTACTGACCCGAGATAAAGTAAGTTATTTCAGGTGATTATCTACGAGACAGGTCACTTGTTCGTGTTCCCCATTGGCTTTTTGATATCCACTTCTCGGATTGTACTTGCAAATCCCAAGATTGTATAAAAATTTATAGGCCCGTATCCAAACTTGCAATTTGGCCCCCAAAACAACACCAATTTTTCAAAAGCCACAAGGACCATGGACCACAGAGAAGTAGTCTCTAGGCCAGCTTATCTCTCTTATCCAACTTGGCTAAAAATAACACACAATCCTGTGACCATGCCTCCCGAGGGATCCCTTGTCCAATCTGAACTTGCAAACATAAGTTAATGGCCAATGAAATCTCTGCCTAAATGGGCAATCATAGAATCGATACTCTTTCATCTCTTCCTCTTGATGCAAAGCGCAAATTGATGGGCTTTGCCTAGACGTCTTACCCTCCAGTTTCTTCCCAACGAAGACCACTATGAAATATTTTCTAAAATAGGATATTCCATTTATAATGGATGTAGAGGCTTCACATGATCATCCACATCTGGCTGTACTTCTCAGTCATACTATGAGGTAGCTCTTGTGACATAATCCAATCATAGCCAGTCCTAATAGAATATTCACTAGACTCAGTACCTCCCTCAAAGGATGTAATCTAGCCCCACTGAGGGATAAACCACAATGGCAAAAATTTTGGTTGCAAAATCATGGTTAAAAATTTATCTAATTAGACTCATATTCTATCCCAGGCCATCTGAACTTAACAAGTGACTTGATCTCACTAGCAAGCCAGAAAGAACCTCCATACAGAAAATAAAAAGATAGAAAGATAAAGGATCTCCTAGTCTCAGGCCTGCCTCTGGTTGAAATAGGTGTGAAGGTCATAGATAAGCATAGAATAAGAAATTGTGATAACACATTCCATGAACAACTAGACCCATAACGTGGGAAAGTCAAAGCTATGCAATACTGCCTCCAAAAATTTCCATTCAATCTGATCATATGCCTTACTCATGTCCACAATTATGGCGGCTAGTTTAACTCCCAAGTGTTTCAACTGTATGGTTTCCATTAGTTCATCTGTAACAAGACAAATATGTCCAATTAAAGCAGTTCATATGCCCAATGAGAAACCCCCTTCAACACGTTGTCATTTTAAGCAAGGAGTAACCTAAAAAATATAACGCTGTTTCATAGAAAGGTTGAAGCTTCTACTATAGTGACCCACTTTAGGCTTGTTGTAACACCCCCAGCCCCTAGGGCCGAAAGCGTCACGTGTTCTTAACTTTCTACCTAAATTCTGGGACGAAACGGACAGAGTCTCCCCTAAAAACTGACCGTTTCCCAGGCATAAAGCCTTACATTATATCCCTGCAATACATAAGGTAGTCAACAACACCAACAACTCAACGGCTACACGCCGAAGTATACAGAGCTTTCTATTTTTCATAAACTTTATAAGGAAAAAGATTAATTACATAACCTTAAAATCACAATCGACATTACATAACAATATCATAAACACGGTAACACAGTCCAAGCAAATCCACTCAGGGCGCTTCACGCAGCAGTCACATACCTGTGGATCTGGAAAAAAGGGGAAAGTAATGGGAATGAGCAACCACCGCTCAGTGAGTAAACCCTCTCTCCCAAAACATACTTAAAATACATATTAACTTACAAAAGCCTTTCGTAATTCATTTTAGTTGAAGAACTTACACATAATACATCATATTCAACCCATAAGTCAAGTAAAGGAATAGTCATACTTAAAAAGTTTAACTTTAGTAGAAACCGTCCATAATAAAGTTACGTAAACCTAGAAACATAGCATAAAAGGGGTTTTACGCATGAGTTTCACTTACCGAAAAACATACATAGTAACTTATTCACGTAAATGAGGAGACTAGACTCTTAGAGGTACTTTGTTACTGCCATCCCGAGTCGGCCAAACTCGAGCGGCAACATACGCCTATCCGGACAGACATCATACCATGCTGAGACATAATTTTCATACATAGACTTCAGGCGGGAATCAAACCACCATCACTGAATCTATCATAACATAACATACTTGGTACCAGGCGGGAACTAAGCCACCATCCCTGGGTATCAGACTTAAGCTTAAAGTTTCTAGAGTAGCTCCTCCACATAAACATAGACATAAACATAATCATTCGTACACATACATACTTATACATAGACATAAACATAATCATTCGTACACCTATGTACTTATACATCAACATAAACATAATCATTCGTACACATACATACTTATGCATAGTCATAAACATAATTATTCGTACACATACATACTTATGCATAGTCATAAACATAATCATTCGTACACATACATACTTATACTTATTCATATATATATCTTAGGAGCTTATAACCTTCATACACATAAATACTTACATACACATACATACTTAGTAGACAAAACACACTTATACTTATTCATATATAGGTTTTATGAACTTAAAACCTGAAAACATAATTTTCTTACAACTTTAGCTTTAGGCAAACAACAAGAAAGGCCTCTTAGAAACATGGTGAGTACACCAACTCACGATTCAAAACTTGGGTAGTTACTAGCATGCATTTCAAAGCTACGATTCACAATACACAACTTCAGCTGCCCTTTTTAAGATCGTTTCAACCCTTTTAAATGCAAAAGAATGAATTTGATGCAAATCAAGTTTACTAACTCATAAATCGATTTTGCGAATAGTTTAAAAGCTTTTCATATTCGAAATAAATTTGCGAACGTGTAAACTACTTTGTAAAATACGTTTATGAATTCATTTCTAACTTAAAAGTTTCGTAAAAAATGTAATTAGTTTGCTAAATCGTAAAACGATTTCATTTCTAACTTAAAAGCTTCGTAAAAACGTAATTCGTTTGCTAAATCGTAAAACGATACTCGTTTGAAACATAACGTGTTTAGTTAATGCTTAATTCAAACTAAATTCGAAGCTTAAAAGCTTCTTATAAATGTTATAAGTTTATTAATACATAAATCGACTTCCTTTGAAACTTCAAAACTTCTTAAAAACGTAATAAGCTTGTTAAGTCGAAAAACGATTTCGTTTTTAACTTTAAAGTTACATATAAACGTAATACGGCTACTAACTCGCAAAATAACTTCGTTTTTAACTTAAGAAACTTCTTATAGACGTAAAACGTTTGCTAGTTTGTAAAACGACTTCATTTTTGACTTAAAAGCTTTTTAAACACGTAATACGTTTAGTAACTTGTAAAACGACCTCACTTTTGATTTAAAAGCTTCTTATAAAGGTAACACGCTTACTAAATCGTAAAACGACTCAATTTTCAACTAAAAGGCTCTTTATAAACATGTTAAGGTTGCCTAATCGTAAACGACTTTGCTTCTAACTTGAAAGTTTTGCTTAATCATACAAACGACTTCTTCTAACTTGGAAGCTTTGCGAAATCATAAAACCGACTTCGTTTGTTTACAAACATAATAAGGTTGCTCATAAACATAATAAGCTTAACTCATTTGTTTGTCCACACATACATTCGAATGCATATAACGACTTCGAATTAGCATCTTGAGCATAAATCACCCAAATTGATTTAAATCGAAGCTAAACATATGTAACTCACTTCGAATTAACATCTCTAGCATAATTCACCCAAATTGATTTGAATCGAACCTAAACATATGTAACTCACTTCGAATTCACCCAAATTGATTCAAATCGAAGCTAAACATATATAATTCACTTTCGAATTCACATCTCTAGCATAATTCCCCCAAATTGGATTCGAATCGAAGCTAAACATATGTAACTCACTTCGAATTCACCCAAATTGGTTCAAATCGAAGCTAAACATATATAGTTCACCTCGAATTCACATCTCTAGCATAATTCACCCAAATTGATTCGAATCGAAGCTAAACATATGTAACTCACTTCGAATTAACATCTCTAGCATAATTCACCCAAATTGATTCCAATCGAAGCTAAACATATGTAACTCACTTCGAATTCACCCAAATTGATTCGAATCGAAGCTAAACATATATAGTTCACCTCGAATTCACATCTCTAGCATAATTCACCCAAATTGATTCGAATCGAAGCTAAACATATATAATTCACTTCGAATTCACATCTCTAACATAATTCATAGTCATTATGCATAAATACTTATAACTACCAATCCAATAAACAGATTCATATAATTATCATTCGAAATCCTTAAAATAGGAGGGATTAAAGGTTTACCCACCTCGAATCCAAGCTATATGCGTCCAAGTTGGCTAGTATTGAAGCTAAATTCGAACTCCAAACGCCCAGAAATCCGGTTGCATTTGCGTGAGGTTCGGACACCACCAAACCCAAAACGCTAACTCACAATTTCTGATAAAATTAACCGCAATTAGGAAGAATCTAGGTCAAGAATACAACTTATAGATGAAGGAGGAGTTCGAAATCACCTTGCATGCACCGAATTCACCAGCTGTTCGGTTCTGCTCCGGTCGAAATCAGCCCAATCGTGGCTGATTTTCAGGCAGTGGCACCGTGGTGTGACGGGTGGTGGCTGGGGTACGTCGACCGGGCTCAAGGTCGGCGGTTGCTAGCTTCGGCGTGCGTGGAGGTGACGCGAGGAAGAAGGGGACGAACAGGGGAGACGGGAAGAAGCTGAAGCAGAAGAAGAAAGAAGGAGGAGAGAGACTGTCGAGGAAGGGGGTATCGCGGCAAGGGAGAGGGGAAAATAAGGGGGTACGCAAAATTACCGTTTTGCCCTTCCCTTCTCTCTTTCATTTATTCGACCCAAGGGTAGTTCATACTTAACACCGCTAGTCTAATTCGTAAACCGATTTCTAACCCAAATCGATAATATAATCTTTCATCAACTATTCGTTCTCAAATCTATCTAGGTTCGATTTTAATAACATCAAACTACTTCTAAGGTTTACGGGTATTCAAGTAAA
>JACYFF010019584.1:61823893-61849858 GCA_017589665.1 Selenicereus undatus
TGTGTGTGTGTGTGTGTGTGTGTGTGTGTGTGTGTGTGTGCGAGCACGTGTGTGTATATATAGGTATGTATGTATGTATGTATGTATGTGTATATATATGTACACACATATATGCTCTACAGATAACGGTAGGATTTGCTACATAAGAAAAGCAACATTTGCTTGAAATTGCATCTTCAAGAGATAAATTACCTCAACTCTTTTTTACAGATGACGGTCTAACTTTTTGTAAAGAAAATCGGCCTAATCTTCAATCTTCTCATGCCTTACACATGATTTTGGATAGTTTTGCAGGTATTCTATATAATTGGTTAACTTTCATAAATCATCCATTACTTTCTCTATGAATGCAACACCCCATGATATCAAGGAAATTAAGAGATGAACAATTAAAAAAGAAAAGTGTGATTGGCTTGGAAATTGCGTCTTCAACAAATAAATTAACCCGCCTCTTGTTTACATATGTTAATCTAACTTTTTTGTCGAACTAATCTCCAATCTTGCCCAGCATTACACACTATTTCTATTCTGGTCAATTGGTTATATCTTCAAATATGGGACATGTTTTTTTAAATAGAAGTAACCAATCAATGAGAATTGTTTCAACTACGTGTCTAAGAAAACATATTCATAGGCATGGAAATACATCCCCAAAATTAAAGAGGAGTTCCTTAAGGATGTTTGTTGAAAACTAGGCAACAACAATTGCGTCATCTTTTGGCTAGATAATTTATGTGCAAATAATTGTCTTTCAATTTAATGAAAGGAAGATATGCATAAAATTGACACAAATTTAAAAGTTTCCTAGTTCATTTCCTCATCCAAATCCCAAAATTCCAAATGTTAGGTAATAATGATTGTTTACAAATGATTATAGCTACCCTTACACCTTAAAACCTCATAATGGATTTCCTTTGTTAGGGACTATCAACAAGTAGTGATGTTTCCATAAAAAAGTGTCACATGAGCAACTCAAAGCTTCACCATCAATTGTGCATAACTTTTTTTTTCCTTCCAACTGGAGGAACATTACTCAAGAACATGAATTTATACACCACACATATGCCTTATTTTTACCAAGGAATTAGAGGATACTGTGGATCTCTTTTTCCAATGTCAAACAACAAAAAATGTTTAGAAGACCGCTTTTCTTCATAGTTGGCTACCTTTATTGATTTAACAATACTATAATGCATTCACAATCCTCAAATTTTGTCACATCTTCATAATTTCATCTCTGAATGTGAGATGGATTGGGTTGTGAGACATATGTGTAATACATGGAAATCAAGATTTTGTGTAGTATTCCGGAATGTACCTAACTTCATTCACACTTACTTTGAGCAAAAAAAAGCAAGCGCCCAATAACGCATAAGAGATAAACTCACATGAAACATCCAACCTTTCAAACCTACCACCCCCAGACATACAAACATGGTCATGATGGATTGCTTGGAGGAAACCACCAGAAGGATTCATTAAAAAAAATCAATTTTGATCAATAAGTCATCACAAGGAGCAGTAGAGGGCTACATCATTCGTTGTTGAGATAATACCTTTTTGCAAGCGGCAATATTCAACTTAGGATCAACATAAGTTCTATTAGTAGAAGCCACAACAATAGGAATGAAGTTAAAGTAGTAGCAGAAGCAGGATATGCCATATTCAAATTGAGGGTGACAACAAAAGATTGATGCAAGCACTACAAAGGAAGCTTCAGATACTTTGTGAGATCAAAACACCTATATAATATGCATTTTTTCCACAATCATGTATTAAGGTTGATATTTCACATATACTTAGAGAAGCCAACCGTGCAACTGATTGGTTTACTTGGGTTGAACCTTTGAGAGATATTGTGTGGAATGTTGTATCAAATTCATGATTGTTTGGAATGTTGTATTGCGTAGGGATTTATCTCTTATTATGTACGATGACAATACTAATAATTGGTAGAATCTTTGAGAGAATGGTTACTTAAATTATATTACTTGCCTCTCAAAAAAGAAAACATTAAAGTATCTTATCTATCATTTATCGCATATAGTCCTGTAAAGATGTGATATGATAGAATTGACTTACCTTCCAACAAGGAGCTTGCTTAATATTATTTAAGAGAGATTGGGCGGAGCGCTGTCATTGATTGCATATAGTTCCTACAAAGATGTGATATGATACAATTGACTCACCTTCCAACAAGGAACTTTCTTATTATTCTTTAAAGAGAGACGAGGAGGGAATATAAGCCCTGTGTGGGAGTGCTTGGAAAAAAATGCCATTAAACTTTCAAAAAAAATCCAAATATGACACCGGAACAATTAATGTAAACTAATTGCCACTGAACCAGTTAAAATAATTAATGATTTTCAATGAAACCGGATGTAGTAGGTTAAATGATACAAAAATATTGGATATTGGTGACTTTGTGGTTGGGGGAATTTGTATAAAAGGGAAATTAAAGAAAAAAAAGATCAGCATATTTCGCTTTCCTCCAAAGCAAAGCTTCTTGTTACTCTCACAAACACTCATTCTCTCTCAAATCTTGGAACCCTAAATTCGAAATTATCGGACGCACTGGAGGTAGAACATAAGTGCAGTCAATCGTGTAGAAGAAGTAGATTGAAGCAGTTGATCAGCGAAATTCGAGGTAAATATTAGGGTTTTGTGATAGTAGTCGTGAAAATTGTAATGCATGCATATTGAGGAATTTATGTGATAATTGTGTCATTTTGCATGATGTGAAGCATGTTGTTAATAAATTTATGTAAAGCACCCTGATTATGTAGGTGAATTATATAGAAAACTAAAATTTCCACTTATGAAAACCCTAATGCTCTGTTAGCTTAGAAATATGATGCAAGTTGGTGATTTTATTTAATTTTGTATATTTGTATTATTAAATGCGCAGAATGACATCATCTGGTTCCAGTAAATTGCAAGTATTTCATGGTGGGGAATTTCAAAGGCTATCTAATCTAATGTATACTGACTGTGAGTGTAGTGAGGTAGAGGTTGACCCTGACTTTTTAAATGTGGATGATACAAAGGTGATTGTGTCAAAATTAGGGCATGCAGAGGATATGATACAAATTGTTTACTTATGTAAGCTAGACTTGCCATTTGAGGATAGCTTGGTGGCAATTGAGAGTGATGTAGAGCTAATAGGATTGTTGACAAAGCTTGAGTATGTTTGTGTATATGTTGAACGCACAGGTAATGATAAGGCTAAAGAAGGGGAAGGGAATAAGAAGGGGAATGAGATAGAGTATGATGTGTACTTTGCAGATAACGATGATGATGAATCTACTAATGGTGTATGGTCAGAGGGGCATGATGATTTTTTGTTTTGATGATGATGATGATGATTTACAAAGTGGCAAGGATGAAAAAAGGAAGTTGAAAGAGGTAGTTGAAGGTGAGAAAGAGAAGGATGTTGTGAATTCTGAGAAACAAGACACATGTGAAGATGGAGGAGATGAGAAGATGTATTAAGAGTCAGACAACCCGGATAGCCCAAACAGTGAGAGTGAAGATGATAATGATGAGAAGAAGAACAATAGGAAAAGGAAAAGGGGTGTAAAGTACCCAAGGTACCACAACACATCATCCAATAATATGCAAGTTGGGATGACATTTAGGGACAAAAAGCAACCGAAGGAAGCAATTGAGAACTACAGAATAATTGGATGGTACCATTTAAAGATCAAGAAGAGTGACAAGAGTAGGTGACAAGTTTTTCGCTTGGGTGAGGGATGTAAATGGAGGTTGTGGGCATCAAAGATGACTAATGAGGCATCTTTTCAAGTGAGGACAATGGATGCACCTCACATGTATATTCCTTTTAGCTTTGAGCCTAGGAAGAGACATATGTCATGTGATTGGTTAGTTGACACTTATAGGGAGACATTCAGATTGCAACCAGCATTAAGAACAGTGAACATTAAAACTATTGTCAAGGAGAAACATAACTACAATGCCACACTTTGCATGTGTAGGAGGGTTAGGAGGAAAGCCTCGAACTCCATCATAGGTGATTATAGGGGCCAGTTTGGGCAGATCGGGGCTTATGTTTAAGAGGTGTATCAGCAAAATCCATGCTTAACAGTTAAGGTGAAGACGTGGAAAGTTCCACAGGGGTAGTACATATTTAGATTTCTCTATATATGCCTTGGATCATTGAAGAAAGGGTTTCTATAAGGGTGTAGAAGGGTTCTGTCATTGGATGCGTGCTTCTTGAAGGGTCCACGGGATAGTCAGTTATTTTGTACAATAGGAAGAGATGCAATTGACCAAACATACCCTGTGTCTTGGACTGTTGCACATATTGAGAAGAAAGAGACTTAAGGATGGTTCTTGGAATTTTTGCAAGAAGACTCGCAAATGGGTGAAGGACATGGTTGGGCAATTACCTCTGACCAACAAAAGGTAACAATTCTACCCTTGTTATCTTTAGTGTTTGTGTTAATTTAAACTGTTTAAACACTTTGTATAGAAAATTAAACATTTTATTTATGCATTTATAGGGTTTGGTTAACTGCATTATGAGGGTGTTACCTGCTGCTCAGCACAACATGTGTGTTAGGCATGTGTATGGTAACTTCAAGAATCAATAGAAAGGGGTGCAATATAGGGATATATTTTGGAAAATTATAAAATCCACCACTGAAGTACATTTGCAAAAATATGCTAAGGAAATGCAAGACTTAGATATAACTGTTTGGCAATTCTTGGAGAAAAAAGGGGTGCAGCATTTCTATAGGATGTACTTCAAGCCACATGCAAGATGTAACTCAGTGGACAATAATATGGCTAAGATTTTTAATGCCTTTATTATGGATGCTAGATACATGCCTATTGTTTCAACGCTCAAGGAAATATTCAAACAAGTTATGAAAAGAATTGCTTCAAAAAAGCAATGGCAGCATCTTTAGAGCAGCCAATTGCACCCAATATTCTAAAGAAATTGGAGAAAAGAATAAAGAATGCCAGATTTTAGGAGGCAAGCAGGACTAGGGTGGGAATTATAATGTCACACATGGCACAGATGCATTTATTGTCAATTGACTAAGAGGACTTGCTCATGCAAGTCATGGGAGCTTAGTGGTCTTCTTGGTTCCCATGTTGTTGCTGTTATGAGGGAAGAAAGGCTAAATCCTATGAGGTTTGTCCATGATTGCTGCTCAACTGACTACCTTAAGATTACCTACTCCCATACTTTAAGGCCTATCAATGGGGATGGTATGTGGGGAACTAGCCCTGATGAAGTAATCACAACACCATACTTCAACCTTAAGAAGAAAAAAAACCACATGCAAATTCAAGAGGAGGCCTGAAGTAGGGGAGAACACCAAAGGCTCCACATATGGGATGGTTAGAAAGGATGGCGTCAAGATGCACTGTTCAAATTATGGTGGGGAAGGGCATAACAAGACCACATACACCAAAGGCCATCCAAGCTTAAGGTAAATAAGAAAATATCTGACACTGTTTGCTACTTTCATTATAATTTACTTGTAATTATTAATTTTGAGATTGTGCTTTTATTTTATAGATAAGAAAGGCTAAACAGAAGGTAGTTAGCAGGAGGAGCACATCTACCCAGCCAACTAACGAAGCATGCTCAGCAACTATGTGCTAGGTTATTCATTCATTTATGTGTTGTATTTGCTTGGATTGTAAACCCTCTTCTCATATTTTTTTTCTATAATATGTAGGTAGAGGTCACTATTTCACATTCAAGCCAACCTCCTCTATCAGAAAGCCTACCACCACCTACTGCTAATACTCCTACCATCACCACCTTAGACGAACATCCACCTTCACCACCTCAGACACATCCACCATCATTAGCACCACCTCAAACACAATTAGCACCTTCTGTTAGGGAGAAGCAGCCACCATCATCAACTGCACCACCATCATCACTTGCAGTCAAGGACAAGCAGCCACCATCATCGACACAGTGTGATGCCAAAAGGTTTAAAGTCGAGGTTAGATTGCCTAAGTCTACTCCAACTACATCAAAGACTGCACCATCACTCCATTCAATTGCACAAAGATAACCTAAGCCTGCACCATCACAGAGGCAACAATTGAGAAGGTAACTAATTAATATCGTTTTTCCGACAAAATTTCCGACCGAAAAAGCAAACTTTTCGGTCGGAATATGTATTTTCCAACGGAATTTTCGACTGATAGAGGACGTCCAAATACGGCTCATCAGGAAGCCTTTCCGATGGATTTACACAATACGTCGGAGGACTTTCCGACGGAAAAATTCTGTCGATCGCCGACGGAATCACACTGGCCGTCAGAATCTTAAAATTTTAAAATTTGAAAAAGTTCGTCGGAATTTCCAATGGAATCCGTCGAAATATCTGTCGAAAACCATCAGAATTCCATCAGAATCAGTCGGCATTTATAAATTTTATTTAAAAAATATAAAAAATATAGTACCCAACTATAAAAAAACATTTTCCAATGTATCTAATACATAATAAATTCTCATTATTGACGTTAAATGGATATTAACAATAAATTATCATTATTGACGTTAAATGGATATTAACAATAAATTCTCATTATTAACATTAAATTGATATTAACATTAAATTATTTAACAATATATTAAAGTACAAAATTGAGAACAAATTATTAACTTAAAGAAGTAATGTCAACATAGGAAACTAACTATATAAACCCTTAAATTTACGTAATTACACACAAATTAATTATACAAATTATTAAATTCAATGTATATACATAATTCACTATAAATTTGTACAAATTACACACGGAAAAATCTTCTCAAAAAGTCGATGACAAATGACTGCGGGAGCACGTGACGGCGGTGGGGTGGCGGCAAGCGGCGGTGGGGGCGATGACAAGTGGCAGTGCATTGCCCCCCCCCCTCTCTATACTGTGTGAAACGAGCACCAAAAAATGAAGCAAAGAGCAAAATTTATAAGAAAAACTCCGACGGAATATTCTGTCGGAATAAAAAAGTTATTTTTTCTGATGGAATTCTGACGAATTTTTCTGTTGGAATGTTCAAGAATTCTCTCTCCATTTAACTCGTGCTGAAAAAGCTTTTTCAAATTTTTTAAATATTTTCTGACGGAAATGCAGTATTCCAACGAATCTATCATAATCCATCGAAATTCCGTTGGAGATTCCAACGGACCTGCTTTCCGTTGAAATATTCAATCAGAATATTCCATCATAATAAAGCGAATTTTTAGTATTGAGGTCAGGGAAAATAAGGACAGTGTTGTTCCCAAAGAAGACTTATGTGGTCTTAGATCAGTGATTAGGCTTTGTTGTTTGGAAGTGTTGATGTCCCCTTTTTGTTTTGTCCAGCTAGCTATTATGGAACAGCTTAGTTGATGATGTATTAGTGCACACAGGTCAGCATTGATGTGTTGATAGGGTAACGTGTATTTTGTACATTTTGGACAAACACAAACACATTTTGAACAAGCACTTTGTGTAAGTGCACATATGGGTTACGATTAAAACATAGTGCACTCTGCTTTGGTACTTAAGAAAATATGAAAAACTGATATACCCGTTACATATTCCCTCCCCCCACATTATTAGTCTCTCCCTCATCTGGTAGCCATTCAACTGCAGCTTCAACCTCTTGTTCTTCTCCTTCAAAACCCTGACACTTTCTTTCTCAACTTTGCTTTCTTCCCTAAGCTTATGCAACTTGTCTATTTCATTACCAAGGGTCTCATTCTTCACCATCAATGCAACCACCACAAACCTCACCCTGTCACACAAAGCATCATCAATCCTGTGAAGATAGTTGTGAGGCTCTACACAATTGGGTGACCTTTATGTTATATTTATATTAATTAGAAGAAAACTACTGAATTTATGGAACCAACCTCTGGGGGCCTACTTGAGACCATAAATAACTTTCTTGAGTTTACAAACATGACTGGGAAAATCAGGATGAGCAACCCCAAGAGGCTGTCTCATGTAAACTTCTTCTGTGAGATTGCCATGAAGAAAGACACTTTTTTACGTCCAGTTGTCTTATAGGCCAATGTTGAGTAAGAGCAAGAGAGAGAACAAGACGAATTGTAGGAGGTTTGACAAATAGACTGAATGTCTCATGGTAGTCAACGTCAGCCTGTTGGTAATTACCAAAAGCAACCAACCGAGCCTTGTACCACTCGATAGACCCATCAGAATTAAACTTAACTCGATAAACCCACTTACAACCCACTAAATTTTGTCCAGGTTGGGATGGTACCAAATCCCAAGTGTCATTGGCAAGGAATGCATTGAATTTCTTTGACATAGCCTCTCTCCATTTAGAGTCTTGATTAGCTTGCTTAGTGGGCCCAAGACCTACAATGTCTGTGTCAAGAGACAAAATAATCTTGGGCTTATAGACTCAACTTTTGGACCTAGTTTGCATAGGATGCAAATTAACAGGATGAGAACTCGAAACTAGGCTGGAAATGACACTAGTGGGCTGAGAAGACTCATGCGGTGGACTGGGTCATGATGATTGAGGTGAAGGAGATGAGCAAGTATCGGAGGGCATGAAAGAGACATGGACTGACGCATGAGGGGTTCCCGTGGTAGGAGAAAGGTGACGCTATAGACTAGGCCGAGGCCTAGAATGTGGTGGATCTGCTGGGGGAGACTCAGAGGCAGGCTGAGAGATGCTGGAGGTTGTTGGCTCAAGGACTGTGGTAAGCGTCTGACCCACAGAAGAAGAAGAAGAAGAAGAAGAAGAAGAAGAAGAAGAAGAAGAGGGCATGGAAGATGTGGACTTGTCAAAAAATGGCATGACCGTGATGGTATGAGTGGAAAGACTAGAAATACACTCAGACGAAACATAGGGTGCACGAACAAGCAGAGAGTGAGAGCGAGGTGCAAGGTTAGGATGCGGAAAAACATTTTCATAAAACATTACATGACGACTGATATGAAATTTTCCCGTGATTGGGTCAAAACACTTGTATCATTTGTAATGGAGGGCGCAACCTAGAAAGATGCAGAGAACAGACCTTAGGGCTAACCTATTTGTAGAGGTGGCTGAAAAATTTGGAAACCAGGCACAACCAAAAGTTTTCATAAAGTTGTAATCAAGAGGTTTGTGAAACAATTTTTCAAATGGGCTCAAACCTTGTAAAACCGGAGAAAAAAGACGATTAATAGTAAAAATTACAGCATAAGCAGCATCAACCCAAAAACTGGCAGGTAAGGTAGCTTCAAGAAGAAGAGCCTGAACCATCTCAATTAAATGACGATGCTTACGCTCTATGACACCATTTTCAGCTTGAGTATTGGGACAAGACTTTCTGACATAGATACCTTGTTTAGCAAAATAAGCACCAAAAGTACTATTATCATATTCACGACCCCCATCACTTTGGGACATCTTAATTTTGGTATTGAACAGATTTTCAACCATATTCTAAAAGGTACAGAAAACAGTGAAAAGCTTCTAATTTCCGCTTAAGTGGATAAATCCAAGTAAAATGTGAAAAATCATCCACAAAGCAAACATAATACCGATAACATCATAAGATAACACAGGAGATTGCCATAAATGAGAATGAATAAGATATAATGGTGTGTCACGACAATGTTCAACTCTTTGAAAAGGCAAACAATGAGATTTTATAAGACGTCAAGAGTTACATGTATCCTGAAACTTATTAGGGAAAGAAATTAAAAGCAAATGTCTAAGACTAGATAATGTCTGTGCTCCACAGTGACCCAGACGACGATGTCAAACAATAGCCGGATCAACAAAGCAGCTAGGGCAGGAACAGACGCAGCAAGAGTGACACGACCTGGATAGAGATTCCCATTTGATGGAGTCCCCACCACCACCATTGACAAGGAAGAAGGTCCAACAACTCGTTCAAGGTCCAATTCAAGCTCCCAAATGCAAGCATTGATTCAAAATGTTCAAGAAGTTCAAGGAAGTTCACACGGGCTAGCAAAACAAAATTTGCCCGGTTTTGTTTATGTCATTACTTAAGCTGTATTGTGGCTTAAGTCATGAATTTTTGAATTTTTCGAATCCTCAAGAAGTCTACAATCAAGTCCAAGCATTGATTTCAAATCATGCACACAAGAGGATGGAAGATCAAGGAGTTTTCTCAAACCGGCCAGATTGGTTCCCAATTTGCACGGTTTAATGTGTAAGTTTGATTACCCCACCTAAACACATTATAACCTTGATTTCTTGGTTGGGGGGGGATTATACACATCCTAAAGTTACCGCTGTTGAGTTATTATATTTAAGTTTTGATGATAACAAATCCAAGTGTAAAAATGTGTCCAAGTAATGTTGCTCCAAACATGATCTGCAAACAGGCCTAACTCTTGTTTGTAATCTTTACTGTGTTAACTGGTTTGCTACATGTGAGAACAAGTCCTTAAAACAGGTTTTAAATTGGTGATTCTACATTAAGTCAAGAACGCCATCTCACAGTTGGTTGTAAGGCATGTTCACAGCAGCTCTTCTAGCAATGCAAAGAACAACTCCAGCAAACAAGGTAGTCTTGGTGTTCACAGCAGCTCTACAAGTCTTGGACAAGATGACTGGTTCAAAACAAGAAGTCTTGGGTATATAGGTTTTATTTATTTATTTAGACTCTTGTTAATATGCCAATATTAAAAACATCATTTTAAACACCTCTTGAATCGGCAGTTGCGCTAAGCGCTTCAGAACACCAGTTGCGAACAACCCTGCAAACAGGGTGCCTAGGGTGTTTCTGAACAGAAACGGCTATGCTCGATTATTTTGGAAAAATTTATTTCGACTGGCCAAAAGCTCTAAAATACTTTCTTAAAATCCCAGGATAGGATATTTTTGAGATACGAGTTATTATGGGAGATTTGCCAAAATTGTGTTGCTAAATATTTTCCAAAACCAAAAGATCTTTATCACCGATATTTTAGGAAGTGATTTATTCAAATTTCAAAGTTGAGATTTCTGGTTCCTTATTTGAAATTCTCCACGGCTATTTCAAACGAGAGGATAAGTTTTTATCTTTTAGAAACAAATCCCTTTTATTTTGAAAATTTCTTATCCACTAGCCGTTTGGAAAATCCTTTGCTTGGAAATCTCCTTTGATACCATACTTGGCAGATTCTCAGCAACTTCCTTGATTTCTTTACCGTTGATTTTCTTGGTTAAAAGCTTAGCCATTCTCTCCCATTTGGTAGACACAACAGACATTGAGAAAACACAGTGCGGTAAAAAGAAAAATTCCTGAAAACCCGGTTTTTACTCAAAAGTAAGAAAAGATTTCTTGAGCTTCAATTCGCAAAGAAAACCGTGACAAGCTGTGTTAAATTGAGTTTTCAAACCATTGGCATAATAGGATCTTCAATTGTACCTTACATCTGCTTAGTGAGAAGCACCCAAGTAAGGTGTTTTTGACCTTGATCTCAGATCAGTCAAAAGTGAGTGAGTGTGTCCTAGTCGTGTGGACTTTGGACGTGTCCAATCTGGTGAGATTTGGACGTGGTGTAATCTGCCTTGAGAAGGAGATTACGTGGTTGCAAGGTTGTAACAAGGTGTGTTACAATTGTAACGTGTTAAGTCCGGTTTAGTGAAGTGGTTAAATCCTACACGAGGTAGGTCGTGGTTTTTCACACCTCAGTTGGGCTAGAGGTGTTTTCCACGTGAAAATTGTGTGTGCTTTAATTTCCGCATCTATCTTGATAATTTTCGCTCTTGCTACATCTGAAAACACCCTCTGCAAACAAGTCACAGAGGTGTTTGTCATATATAACGCGAAAAACAGACATCACAATTCACCCCATCTCTTGTGGTAGGATACTCTAAGATCTAACAAGTGGTATCAGAGCAGGTTCTCTCACAACAAGGCTAACACCTTGAGAGATTCTGAAAATGAGTACACCACAAGGCATTCTTGAAGGACAATCCATCACTCGTCCACCCTATTTCAACGGCCAACATTATAGTTGGTGGAAGAACAGGATGGAGAACTACATTCAGGCAGAAGACTATGAGTTATGGATGCTCATCAAGAACGGGCCCCTTGTTCCCTACAAAATACTTGAAGATGGCAAGAAAGTTTCCAAGGAACCTTCTGAATTTGACTCTGAAGATTATAAGAAAATGGAGAAAAATGCAAAGGCCAAGAAGCTACTCTATTTTGGCCTAGGACCCAATGAATACACTCGCATCTCTGAGTGTGAATCAGCCCAAGCTATCTGGAACGCCTTGCAAGTTGCTCATGAAGGTACGAGTCAAGTTAAACAATCTAGAATTGAGCTACTTATGCGACAATATGAGTTGTTTGATATGGGTGATCGTGAGACTATAATGGATATGTATACACGGTTTACCCACATAACAAACGAGTTAAAATCCTTGGAAAAATCCTTCACCACTGAAGAGTTGGTGAGGAAGATCCTTAGAATTCTACCTTGTACGTGGGAGGCCAAAGTGACAGCCATCCAAGAGGCTAAAGACATGAACAAAATCACCCTTGACGAGTTGATTGGTAATCTCCAAACCTATGAACTCCGGAAAAACTCACAACAGAAAGAGGAGCAAAAGAAGGATCGTGGGCTTGCCTTGAAAGCACATGAGGACACTGACTCTGACCTTGAAGATGAAGATATGGCCCTAATGTCCAGAAAATTCAAGAAATTCTTCAAAAAGGTCAAGGAGAATAACAAAAGAAAAGAATTCAGTAAGTCCAGAAACACCCCTAAAGATCAACCTATAGGGTGTTTCAAGTGCGGCAAACCAGATCACTTAGTCAAAAATTGTCCTCTGCTTCGAGAAGATCAGATGCCCGAACACCCTCGAAAACAGGTCGAAAACACCCTGTCAACAATCTGGGCAAGCGATTCTCGAAAGCTATGCTGGCTGCTTGGGGAGATTCCTCTAAAGATGAAGGAGAATCTGAAGCTGAAGAAGAAGGTGTAGCACTGATGGCACAAAGTGATTCAGATTCAAGTGATGAATCAACAATCAGCCTCTCAGATCTCAAGAACAAGGTACATGGTCTTAACAAAGCTACTCTAGAAGAACTTCTATATAATTTGATAGACACTTGTGCTGACCTAAAAAGAGAAGTTCGTGACCTAGAGCTGGAAAATGAAATTCTCAAAAATGAAAAACTAGGTTTACATGAGAATATCAATGTTCTTAGAGAAGATCTTTTTCTAAAAGTAGGTGATTATACCCAAGTAAGGGAAAAGCTTTCTAAAGTGGAAAAAAAGGTTGAATCCTTGCTAGACGAAAAGGAAAGTTTGCATGTCACCATAGAAAAATTGAAAACCGACCTTGCTACAAACAATCGCTGGAACAAGTCCTCACAAGCCCTTGATTGGTTAAACACTCACCACAACCGAAACAAAAAGGGACTTGGTTATAAGCCTAAACGGACCGTTTATCCCATACATAGGAAGTATGTTGGATTACCTGAAAATATTGTTTGCTTTCATTGTGGGAAAACGGGTCATTATAGATACACCTACCCTTTAAGAAAACATGTCAATGAAAAGAATGAAAAGCATGTGAAACAAATCTGGATTAGAAAAGATGAGATTTATTTGTCTAAAAGAATGGGACCCAAGTGGATCTGGGTTCCCAAAACTAACCCTTAATTTGTTTTGCAGGCTGAAGTGAGAGAGAACAACCCCACAACCAACCCAACAAACAGGGTAAGAAACACCCTGGAAAATAGTTCAGAAGATAACCTTGAAAACAGGCAGCTGTGGTATGTTGATAGTGGGTGTTCGCGGCATATGACTGGAAAAGAATCAAACTTCCTCTCACTTACAGCTCTAAATGGGGGGAGTGTAGCATTTGGAAACGGCAAGTCTGGGACAATTGTCGGTATAGGTAATATTGGTAAAACTCTCTCCCACTCAATTGATAATGTGCACTTAGTTGATGGGTTAAAACACAATTTGCTAAGTGTGTCCCAACTGTGTGACAAGAACAACCTAGTATTGTTTTCAAAAACACGTTGCTTGGTTGTGAATGACAACACAGGAGATGTTGTATTAAGAAGGAAGCGATGTCAAAATGTCTATAAAGTTTGTATTTCCACTCTTCCCCAAAAGAGTCTGACTTGTTTAAATGCTTTAAATAATGATATAATGTTATGGCACAAGAGACTAGGTCATGCAAGCCTGTCCTTGCTAAACAAACTTGTTTCCAAGGACTTGGTTGTTGGACTACCTTCCATCAAGTATAATGATGACAAGGTATGTGAAGTTTGTGCAAAAGGAAAACAAGTCAGATCTTCTTTAAAATCTAAAAAGTATGTAAGCACTACCCGACCTCTTGAATTATTACACATTGATCTTTGTGGTCCCATGAGGATAATAAGTAGAGGTGGGAAGAGGTATGTGCTTGTCATAGTGGATGACTACTCTCGATTTACTTGGACCCTGTTCTTGGCTTCCAAGGATGAAACGTTTGAAAACTTTATTGCTTTTCTAAAAAGGGTTGAAAAGAGAGTAGGACACTCATTGGTTAGCTTGAGGTCTGATCATGGTACTGAATTTGAAAATGTAAATTTTACAAATTTTTGTAATATGCATGGTGTTGATCACAACTTCTCGGCTCCAAGAACACCCCAACAGAATGGGGTGGTTGAGCGTAAAAATCGTACCCTAGAAGATATGACTAGAACAATGCTTGTTGCTAGTGGTCTTCCTAGGAACTTTTGGGCAGAAGCTTTGAACACATCGTGCTATATTATGAATAGATGTATGATCAGACCCATGTTGAACAAAACTCCTTATGAACTCTTCAAAGGCAGAAAACCTAATATTATGCACTTGAGAACTTTTGGTTGTAAATGTTTTGTGCATAATAATGGAAAGGATGCCTTGGGAAAGTTCGATCCTAGGAGTGATGAGACAATATTTATTGGTTATTCTTCTCACAGCAAGGCATACAAAGTCTTTAACAAAAGAACCTTGTGTGTTGAGGAAAGTGTGCATGTGCTTTTTGATGAAACTAATACTGTGAATAAGTATGATGCACAGGAAGAAGAGTTTGAATTAGGTCTTGTCCAAAAGAAATTGTTGAACCATGAGAAGCCAGGTGAGAACACCTTGGAGAAAATAGGTACAGAAGGTGTTCCTCAAAACAGCATGCAAAGTGAATACCAAACAGGGGGAAACACCATTGAACCCTGTTCGGAACCATATCCCTCAGGAACCAGCTTGCAAACAGGCGCTGAAACAGGATCAGGAGGTGTTCTTGAACCTGATCCTATACGACCAAAACATGGGTCTGTGAATCCAATTAATCCAAGATCATGGAAGCACCATAGTTCGCATCCTCTTGATCAGATCTTGTCAGATATTAATACTGGAGTGCAAACTAGATCTAAACTTAAGAATTTCTGTGCTTTCTATGCGTTTCTTTCTAACATTGAGCCAAAAAGTGTGAATGAGGCCCTTGCAGATTCAGATTGGATCACGGCTATGCAAGAAGAGCTTCACCAATTTGAAAGAAACAAAGTATGGCACCTTGTTCCTAAACCTGCAGAAAGAACAATCATTGGAACCAAGTGGGTGTTCCGAAACAAACTAGATGAGTCAGGAACAGTCACTAGGAACAAGGCAAGGCTGGTGGTTCAAGGATACAATCAAGAAGAAGGAATCGACTATGAAGAAACCTTTGCACCAGTTACAAGAATTGAGGCTATCCGAATCTTAATAGCCTTTGCAGCTCATATGGAGATCAAGCTATATCAAATGGATGTGAAAAGTGCATTCCTAAATGGATACCTTAAAGAAGAGGTGTATGTCAAACAACCCCCTGGTTTTGAAAATGGTGATTTTTCAAATCATGTTTATAAACTTGACAAAGCGCTTTATGGTTTAAAACAAGCTCCAAGAGCTTGGTATGAACGATTGTCAAACTTTTTACTTGAAAATGATTTTAGAAGAGGCAAGGTAGATAATACCTTGTTTCTAAAATCTAAGGGGGAACATTTATTAATCGTCCAAATATATGTAGATGACATTATATTTGGTGCAACTCATCATGATTTATGCCATGAATTTTCAAATATGATGAGGAGTGAGTTTGAGATGAGCATGATGGGTGAGCTTAACTTTTTCTTAGGCTTACAAATCAAGCAAACTCCAAACGGCACCATGATCCATCAACAAAAGTATATCAAGGAGCTACTTAAGCGTTTTGGGATGGAGTCGGCCAAACCCATAGACACTCCTATTTCTCCTTCAACCAAATTGGTTATGGATGATGGGAGTCCCTCAGTTGAGGAAAAACTCTATAGGGGCATGATTGGGTCACTCCTATACCTAACCGCTAGTAGACCGGATATCGTTTTTAGTGTTGGTTTATGTGCCCGTTTTCAGTCTAGTCCTAAAGAGACTCATCTTAAGGCTGTTAAACGGATACTAAGATATTTAAAGCATACACCTGATTTATCTCTATGGTACCCTAAAGGTTGCAATCTTGATCTTGTTGGATATGCTGACGCTGATTATGCAGGTTTCCTAGTTGATAGAAAGAGTACCTCAGGTATGGCTCACTTTCTTGGACCTTGTTTGGTATCTTGGGCTACCAAGAAGCAACATTCAGTTGCCATGTCCACAGCTGAAGCAGAATATGTGGCGGCAGCCTCATGTTGTGCTCAGTTGTTGTGGATACGACAACAACTCAAGGATTTTTGTGTTGACACTGGACGCATTCCTATTTTTTGTGATAATACTAGCGCTATTAACATTGCCAAAAACCCTTGTCAACACAAAAGGACAAAACATATTGACATTCGACATCATTTCCTAAGAGATAATGTGGAAAAAGGCTTAATTTCTATGAATTTTTGCTCAACGGAAAAACAGATTGCTGATATATTCACTAAGGCACTAGCTAGAGATCAGTTTGAGAGAAACAGACTAGAACTGGGGTTGGTGAAAACACCCTGAGAACACCTGTTCTCAGAGGTAGATCAAACTGACGAAAAATACCCTATAATACCTGTTCTTCTCTCTTGTTTGTAATTTTTTTTGTGGTCTGTGCTTAGCGAATATATGTAGTCTGTGTACTCTCATGATTATGTACTGCTGTCTTGGGAGATGGAGAAAGAGTAATCATGCTTGAACCCGGTTTGCTTGAACTGGTTTTCTTCTCATCAAACCAGTCGACTCCTTCACTAGCAAGTAGATTGGCACGCCTTCTCAAGCTTGGCACAAGTCCCAAGGCTGTCTAGGATTGGTTGCTGCATAGGGAAGTTCAACCAATGATAGTGAAGGAAGCAAATATCTTGTCTCTCCATTCCCATTGGCTAGCCGTAAAGGAGGAAGCACTTTTCGGCTGTGCACATGCATTCTAGACTTCTTTGCTGGTTGTATTAAGGCTTAAGTGAGGGTTAAGTGATGTATAATAAGCTTAGATATTGTTTTAATTCATGATTTGGATGCAATAGTTTAGTTAAACATGCTTGTATCTAGTTTAGCATTAAACCGGATGTAATTAGTTCTTAACACCTTTCCTCACTAGTAAGGAAAAGGGGAGGTGTGTGCTTGCTTGCAAACTAGTTAGCTTGCCCATTTTGCTGCATACTTAAGGTATCTCACGGCCATGGCAAGGGACATAACCTTTGAATGATAAAAATTCAGTTTGAGAGCTTTTGCTTTCTCTCTATCAAACTCTTGCTTGCTTATCCTTAATTAGGCCAATTAAGGTGGTGTCCAAGTGAGTCTTAACCTTGATTAAGTGGTGATTTTGTATCTTAATCAAGATTAAGGGCCCTAGACTCAAGATTAGTGGTGTTTTTGTATCCAGTCTTTGAGTTTAGTCTATCCTATCCTAGATTGAACTACTTGAATTCTAAGTGAGATTATTAGCTTAAGTATTGAGTTAATCTCTTTCACTTAGCAATTCCTTCATATCCCCTCATTCTTTCACTTCACTTGCTTTCATATACATCCATTCCCACGGCTTATACTTCACCAAAAGGTCTAGCGTCAAAGCAAACATCAAAACACTTCAAACCGTGCAAAGTTAGAACTTTCAAGCTTCGGCCGACAGCAAAGTGGCACGGCCTACCCGTGCACATAAGCACGACCGTACCACCCCTTGTCCGAGTTATATCTTTGAGTTTTGGTTATCTTTTGATGTGTGTTAGCTTGGGTTGCTTCTTCACTTGAGACATATATCACCATTAGAGGAAGTATGAAGCAGAGTTCTACCCGATGTTTTGTCCTTGACACAAACAGAAGATTCATCAAATATGACATAACAGTCACTAACCCGACATAATGGATGAACATAAGTTAAATTGTGCTTTAAAGAGTGAACATAAAACACACTTTTAAGAGAGAGAGGGTGGCTGTCATCAGGAATAGCAACAGAACCAATGCTTTTAATCGGGAGAAGACTACCATTCCCAACATGGACACATGCAGTACCACAGTAAGGAGATTTAGAGAGTAAGTTACCTTCATTAGGAGTCATGTGAGAGGTGGCTGTTGAATCAGGATACCACACTGATTCGTTGGCGTCGATGGCATTGAAGGTAGCATAGGCCTGAACAGGGGTAGTCTGTTGTTGAGGGAGGTAACAGTTGGGACAACTTGCAGCTGTGTGTCCAGGAGTGAAGCAAATTTGACACACAACATTGGACTATGAACCTAAGACTCCTTCCGATGGATTGTTACCTACAAGAAAATTGTAAATGGCAGAAGGAGATGAACACTGAATATTGGAACATGAAAAGACTGTACTACCATATGCAGTTCCTGTAGGCACACTCTTATTGGAAGACGGATTTTGATTTGAAGAACTGTTTGAGAAGCGAGAACCGCCCCCTTGACTTCGTCCACCTTGGTGGTTGTTGTAGTGATTTCGACCCCGACCACCACTATTGTTACGCCCTTTATTATACTAAGCTGTAGGAGAAGAAGCAGAAGATGTCATGGTAGTAGAAGCGGCTAGCGCCTGATGTTAGGGGCCTAAGTTGCCTTTGGTCTTCAAACATTTGAGGCGCTGCTCATAGTGAATTAACTTCATCTGCAAGTCATCAAAAGTAAGAGAGGAGGTACCATAAGACAATGTGGTGGCAAGAGTACGATAGTCCTCATGAATGCCATTAAGAGTAAGAGTAACGAGATCCATATCCGAGATCGGAGAACCAATTGAGGCAAGAGAGTCAGCAATATGCTCAATCCCTCGTAGATAATCTTCCATACTTTGACTCTCATCCTTAGACAAATTGGACAAAGCACATTTGAGCTCCATGACAAGAACCAAACTGGCAGTATTAAATCAATGAGCGAGGTGATCCTAAATTTGAAGCGAATGAGGAATATCATGCACTTCAGTTAGGAGGTCCGAGGAGAATGTTGGTGAAGACCCACGACCGAAGCAATTGGTCCAATCGAAGCTAGACCGAATATGAAGGGCTTGCGCGTTGAATGCCGTGTGTATTAAGAACATAAGTTAAGTGGGTTGATAACGTACCATCCAAGAAACCTTGAAGTTGTTGGGTAATAAGAAAAGCATTGAATTGGGTACGCCATGGCAGGAAGTCCTCAACTTTTGTCAAGGTTGTAGTGACAAAGTTCTTGATATTGATTGAGAACAACCCGGGATGCATTGGAGGTAGGAATGACACGAGTGAGAGCCAAGAGGAGTCGCCTGTGAGAAGAGAAGATTGATCCCGAGGCTGGGCAAACGGGATGGAAGGCGAAAGAGCAGGGACAGACGGGAAAGGAAGAGAGGGCTAGGAAGGCTGCCATATAAAATTCGGGAAGGCAATAAAAGAAGGTTGAGAAAAAACTGGCTGTGGTGGTGGGTGAACGCTGTTCGAGAGCAATACCAAATAGAGTTAAGGGGTGGAGGGCACCGGTATGTCGAGAGCAGAGAACATGGCAGCAGTATAAGAGGTTGGTTGGGATGGAAGGAGGTGTCGTAGGAGTGTTGGCCATGGCAACTGGAGAAGACGCAGTGGCAGGAAGAGATAGGTGCAAGAGGAGGCAGCCTAGAAAAAAACGTGAGAGGCAAGGTAGGTCCCTAGGGTTAGACTAGGGCTTTGATACCATGTGAAGATAGTTGTGAGGCTCTGCACAATTGGGTGGCCCTGGCGTTATATTTATATTAATCAGGGTACAAACTAGGGTTATAAAAATTACATATTTTCCTATGTACACTATTAAATCCATTCAAAGTGATCACAACCTCCAGCAATTCCATACATTTTGCACCTAGAAAATCTTCTTATGGGATTCTTAGCAGTCATGCTTGTCAAAATATCACATCTCTTGCCACATAAATAATATCTCTCACAATTTGAGAAGCAAGGACAAGATCTACAAGCACTCGTTGGGCTTTGACTAGAAATAGACATATTCCACATTCTTCACGGTAGACTTTGTGAGAGTTTTCTGTTTGTCAACTCAATTTGCTTTGATTTGGGGAGATTCGCACTCAATTGGTCTCCTTAGGGTTTCCACAACAAACCCTAATTTTTGCAAATTAGGGAAGAACGAAGTTGTAAATGGAGGGAATTGCATTGAGGAATCGGGTTAGTTGACCCCTTCTCAAATTTCATTTTTCTGTTTTCATTTTTCCGTTGACAACCTCAAATTAAAATTAAACCTAAAATATTTCCTGTAGCCGGTAATCATGCGACACAATGACATTTTTAATTTTCCTCCTTCAATTAGTGGCAATTACTGCATGGTAATAGTTTCAGTGACATTTTTTATTTTTTTAACAACGTTTAGGAGTGTTTAAAATAATATACCATTGAATTTTTAGTCAAATGTGGTAAATGCCCCTGAACTTTAAAATTTAAGTAAATGCCCTTGGGATAAACAAGACGATTTTATTTCTTTACAATTATTGATGATGTGGCATTTAAAATAGTGATGTGACTTATAAAAAGGTGATGTGGTTAAATAAATTATATATAAAATGTTGACATGTAAAAAAAATTGAAAATATATTGAAAACTCGATACAACATTTTTAACAAGGAAACTTAGAATAATAATATGAATTAATTGTTAAAGTCAACTTAAATTAAATTTCAAACAATATAATTTCATTTTGACTCAAATTCGATCCTACTTTGAATTTTGATCTATTGAACTGATAAAGTTTATCGGGATTTTTTCCAAATAATTGTATATAATTTATCATGACAAGCTATTATATAACCTAACTTCAAATTAATCAAACTTAGATCTTACCTAGTCTTGAATATTTTCAGGGTAAAATCAATATGTTATATAGAGTTAATTTAATCCAACGTATTTGCATGGAATTTATCAAAGTAAATTACCTTTGATGTAGATAACATTGTTAAATGTGAGTTAATGTCCTGAATATGATTGTCTTTGCATACATATCACATTAATGTGAATTGACTTCAAGTCGCTAGCATGGCTTAAGCTCAAGTAAGATTAATATATGATCAAAACATATTTGAATTTGTAATTATCTTTTGCATAAAAAGTGCAATTAAATTTAGACTTATTTCATGCTAGTTTATTTGGATAGTGCTAATTGGAATTCAATTGAATACTAGTTCTAAAATTTTGATACAAAATTCTAAATTCTTTTTATTTTATTAATTAAGAGCCGATTAATTTTTTTTAAGATTTTCAATACTTTAAAAAATATTTCTTCCCACATCGGCCTCACTATGTCATCATTTTTATGTTTAACAAGCCATGTTATCAATAAAATAATAAAAAAATATTTTTTTTAAGATTTTAACCTTATATTGGTGATTGCATTAAGTGATGTCATTAACTAAAAAAAAAGATAAATCAGCATGTCATCATTTTTATGTTTAACAAACTATGTCATCAATAAAATAATAAAAATAGATTGTTTAATTAATTCAATGGACATTTGCTTTATTTTTTAAATTGAGAGGTATTTTTCTCTCTATACTAAAAGTTCAAGAGTATCATATATTAACAATGTCGTTTTTTTTCCAAGTACTCTCTCGTTTGGTAATCAACATTTCTCATGCTTGACGTTGTCACTGGTCCACTCCTAATCATGGTACGTTTTATGTTATCCTGAATTCTCCAGTGACATAAGAGCACTGGCAGCGGCTGACACACGAGACAATTGGTGGGGCCCGCGTGTCTGCTGCGTACCAAAGTTACTTCCCCAACGGCGTGGAAACACGTGGGGCAGCACGCCTGTGCGTGTCTCCCTGCGTGTCACTGTTCATATTTTTAAAATATTTTTTTTTGTTTTTTTAGGTAAGTATATAATTTTTAAATGATTTAAAAAATAGGTTATGTGTAATAAGGTGGATCCATGATAAATATTTTTATTGGATGATTAAAATTGAGCTTCATAGGTTGAAGAAGTAATGAAATACAAGTTTTAAAATTGTAAAATTTTTACTGACGTGATAGACCAGAATTCCAAAATCTGAAACTTCCATCGGGAATGCTCTAGGACGCCATACCGTCTAATTTGTCGACTATAATACGACACGTATTTCCCACACGTCCTATTCTTCAGATAACGATCGCCGAGGGCACTGACTTGAAAGTCTTTCCCTCCCCCTGCTTTTCACCAAACCCACTGTAGAAACACTCTCTCTCCAATTTCGAACGACTGAATTCATTCAAATATTGAGTGATTGATCATTGTTGGGCCTGTGAGATTGGCGAAGCTGTTGAGCTCATCAATGGCGTCGGCGGCTTTGATGGTGGCGGCGGTGGTATTGGCCAGTGTTCTTATTGGATTTGTGGAGTCCAAGTATATGGTGTACAATACATCGGCGAAGATAGTGCTAGGAAAACTCAACGTCCATTTAGTACCTCACACCCACGACGATGCCGGCTGGTTGAAGACTGTTGATCAGTACTACGTCGGCTCCAACAACTCCATCCAAGTCTCTCTCTCGCTCTTAATTTGTAATTGATTTGATGATTTTATGATTTCTCAAGCTCTGGAATGATTGATTTTGATCACGATGATGATGATGCAGGGCGCATGTGTTCAAAACATTTTGGACTCGTTAATACCGGCGCTGCTGGCGGACAAAAACAGGAAATTTGTTTATGTTGAGCAGGTGAGTTTTGATTTCTTATTTGCTCAAGCACAGAAATTGATATTGATCTCGGTACTGCGATTTGATGGATGCTTTGTTTAAGTCATTATTAAGTGTTGAAGATGGTTAATTGATTGCAGGCTTTTTTCCAGCGCTGGTGGAGACAGCAAAGCGAAGCTATGCAAGACATAGTTAGAGCCCTAGTCAAATCCGGTCAACTTGAACTCATGTAATTATACTAATTGTCTCTGCTGCATTATGCAGTATGCACTATACAGCATACACTTCGTTGTTTAACTAGGGAGAACCCAGAATGTGGGAGAGAGGGGAAGGAGGGAATTGGTCACTGTAGATTTTTTGCATGAAATCGACGAAACATAATGCATGGTTGTAGGTGAAATATGCTTAACTTTTAGAATATGGTTGCTGGCTTTGAGTAGTCATGGAAGATGTTGTTTATGCTATAGATTTATTGGGTGAGTTGAGCTATCTTTGGGTATTGAATTAATGGTATTATGAACTCTTAATTAGTGTGTTGCTAGTCAGATGCATTCCATTTTAAATTATCCATATTCCTTATTAAGTATTGTTTCTTGAACGAATTTCTCGTAACATATTATTCTTGAGAATATTTCTTAAGCATAACTGTTGTATGGACACTATATATTTGGGGTGGTAGGGTGAAGTAATCAAATCTTGCAAAATGAACATTCTTATGAGGTATGTATGAGGTGAAAGTATGTGATCCTTTGCAGAGAAGGAGGTTTAAGTTTTTGAAATTGCTAGTTTTTATTAACCTTGTATTGAAATCTCAGCCTATATGCATGCTCTGAGAGTGGATATTTCGTTGTGTTCTATTATTCGTGAATGTTATTCATCAGTTTTTGAGATCCAAGCAATATGGAGAGATCTTAATTACAATTAGTCTACTATGGATTAAGAATTTAGGAATAAGGTTGCAATCATGATGAATTGACAAACAATTGTGTATAGGTATTTTTGATGAAAAAAGGATGAATTAGGTATTGAATTACTTAAATGAGACTTGAAAAGTAAGATTTCTTAATGAAGCAGAATATATGTTCCATTACACAGTACGTCAGTTGGGATTTTAAAGTTTTCCCCTTCTGCAGAAATGGGGGTATGGTCATGCATGATGAAGCAACTACGCACTATATTGATATGATTGATCAAACAACACTTGGACACCAATTTATTAAGGAAGAATTTGGAGTGACACCGAGAATTGGTTGGCAAATCGATCCATTTGGCCATTCAGCTGTTCAAGCCTACTTGTTGGGAGCAGAGGTATGTCTGGCGGTGTCTACAGCCCCTACGGTCTTATGCTAGCTTGTATGTGTTTCTTCTCCTTTGGAGATTCTAATATCATTGTATGTTTTCATACTGGTGTTACCAATTGTAGTGTTTCGATTATAAAAAGCATTGTCATCCGCACTAAGAGTGCATTTTTTTTTTTGGGTCTGTGTTATAGGTTGGATTTGATTCTCTGTTCTTTGCAAGAATAGACTACCAAGACAGGCAGAAACGTATGGATGAGAAGAGCCTTGAAGTCGTCTGGCAGGGCTCTAAGAGTCTTGGCGCGACTGCTGAGGCAACTCTATACCTGTGCCTTTGTTTGTCATGTATTAATCAGTTTTTAGTGTTGACAATTTAAAAGCTCATTTTATCTATCCTGCAGATCTTTACTGGTGCATTTTGGCAAGGAAACTATGAACCTCCAGACAGTTTTCATTTTGAAGTTAATGATGACTCCCCAGTTGTCCAAGTGGTCCTCCTACTCATATATGTTACTCAAGTTCCGTATGAAATGCATTTGATGGAAATCTGATATGATTTGCCTTCTTGTGAAGGATGACCCTGACTTGTTTGACTACAATGTTCAAGAAAGAGTCAACGACTTTGTTGCTGCTGCATTAGCTCAGGTAGCTCAATGGTTAACTAGTATATAATTTTGACTATGCATCTGGTGAAACTACTATCTCATTGGACATTGCTGATTATTTGCTTAACTCACTCTGTCTGACCCTATTTATGCATGGTAGATTCTCTTCTACATTGGACAACCTGACTTTCCTCGTGGGAGATGAAGTGTCAAAACACTAGGCTGCCTATTTGGAGAAGGCGTATAGATAAACTATACAGTGGAAGCAGAATTTGAATGGGGTTTTTTGAAATTCAAAACACCGGTCAAAGACATCGTGATGGGCATTAGGGTTTCTTTTTTCGTTTTGCAATGGGTGCTCCTTGGGGGGAGGGGGTTATTGGTATCAGCCACCAAGGTTTCGAAATGTGGTTTGGGTCGCAGTTGTGCTAATGGGTGTGATATTGCAGAATCATGCTAATGCAGCCATTCACATAACAAATTACGATCGTCATGTAGTGAAAATGCAGTTCACTCAACTTCAAAACCGTTCCGGTGTGGCAATTTTGTCATGCAATGACCTCTTATTGAATCCATCAATTTGGTGCCAAGACATTCTTCTTCCGATGTTCTTGCTCTTGGTGGCTCATGTGCAGGGCATTAGGTGTCTATTAGAAGTATGCTCAGGTTTAAAAAGCATGTCTTTGTGTTCCAATCACTTGAGGTTTATGTACGATTGGTGACATTTTGTGCCTGTGTACAATCGAGTGGATGGACTATACTTCGGATTTAGTCACCCCTCCACCCTGCCTATTGCCATGTCTCCCAAAGCATTATGTCTTGAGTTGAACTTTGAAATCAAAATAGATGCATAGTTAGGGTAATTCTTTCTGAGTTTTCACAGCAGTGTCACCCTTGTCACTGCAACACTGCTTTCTGAACGTTGGTTAATTAATGAGTAGAGTAGACGGTGAATATGTCTTCATTGATCACTAGTTCATATCCCCTCTCGACGTTGCTTTTTTTTGGGGGGGGGGGG
>JACYFF010019584.1:61849958-61873399 GCA_017589665.1 Selenicereus undatus
CCCCCCCCCCCCCCCCCCCCCCCCCCCCCCCCCCCCCCCCCCCCCCAGAAATTTGCCTCATATTGTTGGTGATATCAGGATCTTTTCATTCTCAGGCAAATGTTACCCGAACAAATCATGTAATGTGGACAATGGGAACAGATTTCAAGTATCAATATGCTTACACATGGTTCAGGCAAATGGACAAGCTGATTCATTATGTTAACTTGGTAATTTTGCGGTCACTGATTCTGCTTCTTTATGTATTTTGATGGCTGTATTTTAAATTAGTATGTTGATGTGGTGTGGATGAGCTTATTTTTGTTAAATATGGACCGTTGTCAAGCTGTTTCCTGATTCTCACTCTAATCATAATTTTTTTTGTGTGGATTTTTCTAGCTGCTTTTATCATGAATGCTTTGTTTCTATATTGTTTATACCAGTCTGTAATTTATTTTACTCCAATGCTTTCGTCAAGCTTGATTGTAGTGACAATGCATATAATTGACATCTTCTCTTAAGAGTCACTCATTTTTTTCAACTGGTTCAAGGATGGGCGTGTGAATGCGCTATACTCAACCCCATCCATATATACAGATGCTAAACATACAACTCAGGAATCCTGGCCTACAAAAACAGACGACTTCTTTCCGTAAGTAGAATAGCCAAATAATAGCAATTCATCCCTGTCTTCTAGATTCTCCTCTCATTGTCTGTTTACATTGTGGGGATATCATCTATAATGACAGATATGCAGATAGAGCGAATGCATACTGGACTGGATACTTTACTAGTAGACCAGCCTTGAAGCGCTATGTCAGGGAAATGAGCGGATATTATATGGTATAATCTGCTTTCGAACTATGCTGAGCTTCAAATCCTTAGTTATTCTTAACTCCTCAATTCATATTGCATATTTGCTTCCTGTAAATTTAGGCAGCAAGACAATTGGAATATTTTAGAGGGAGGAAAAGTTTGGGCCCCAACACGGATGCACTGGCAGATGCTTTAGCTATAGCTCAGCATCATGATGCTGTCACTGGTACTGAAAAGCAGCATGTGGCAAATGATTATGCAAAAAGACTTTCAATTGGTTATGGGGAGGTACATATCATTCTGCGACCACATTGTCTTTCTTCTTGTTCTTTCAAGTTCCAGATAGTTTATCAAGCTTTCTATTTTTCTTGCAGGCTGAAGCAGTTGTTGCATCATCAATTGCCTGCCTGACTAGATCTTCCCCATCTGCTGGTTGTCAGAATTCAAGTACAAAGTTTCAGCAGGCAAGTAAAACATGAATCCTTACCCTACCGCACTTTTTGGTTGTATCTGATATATTGGATATCATGGTCCAGTTTCAATTTAGGTTCTAGATTTAATTATTGGTCTAATTTTAGAATGCATCTTTTGCAATTCATGAATTGTGTTATGGTTGTGCTTGGTTAGAAAGGTCTATGTGGGATAAACAAGCCGTCCTCAACTTATCTAATGGAAAAAATCAACTTCGAAGAACATTTCAGCAAGCATCGACTTTCAGTCAAGTCTATTGAAGTGAATGAGCTAGAATGAAGCTGCAAGAATGTCTCTGATTATGTTAAGGCTGCTGATACTTCTTACTTGCAATGCTCTTTCAATCTTTCTATTAAAAGAGATTCATATGAAAATCAACTGTATATAAGAGGATGCATATCCTTTATCTTTGTTTCTATTAAACAGAAGGGGATGTTGTATCCATGTAACGTAAAGATAAGCCACTGTAAGAACACCATAAAATTAATTTTGAAAATGCTGATTTATGAAGGCTGTTTGGTCAATCTAAATATCTAGCAAGAGATTGGTTGTTGATTTTTCATTCCCTTTTCAATTCTTAAGTGTGTTAGACATGAACGGAAATTTGAGCTGACATTTTTTTTCCATCTTCTTTTGCAGTGTCCACTTTTAAATATAAGTTACTGTCCTGCCTCAGAAACTGATCTCTCTCATGGGAAAAACTTGGTACTTCAAGACTTATTTTCATGTGCATATTTAAGCTCTCATAAATCCCAAAAAAGTATTCTACACAATCTAATAATGCATTTTGTACCCCCTTCCTTCTTTCTTCTCTTATTATTGTTTCATGATAATTTTTCAAACAAATTCTTGCTGTGCATTTTCTCATTTGCAGATTGTTGTTGTCTACAATCCTCTTGGATGGAAGAGGGAAGATGTTATTAGAATTCCTGTGAGTACCTTCTTGAGTTACTTGTTCTTGAAAAGAGTCTCATGGATTTGTCTCTTAGTGGTTAGCATATGTATTCAAGGTGGACAGTAACAGTTCCAAAGTTCTGTTGCATTGCCTGCATCAGTGGCTGACTCTGTGTTATGTCATTCTTGTATTTCATGCTCAGTTTTCTATACGTGTGCTCACGGTTTGGGCAAATCATACCTGACAACCTGCTTCCTTACATTCTGCCTCTTGTATAGGCTAAGTTTGATACTCAGTGCTCTGATCTTGTACTGTTTGAAAGGCTTTAATTCTTTATATTTTCCTTCAACTACCTCAAATGGTGTTGTGCCTAGCTACCTCGGCTGCAGAATGTTTTGGGTTGTGGAACGAATTTGGGATCATAGTATGATGAAGGATCCCTATTGAAGGGGTATTGTTAATTCATTTGGGATTGGAATTCATTGTGTTTGAATTATTATTATTATTTTCTTCAAGTTCAAAAATACCTCAATTCTAGAAGCAGATGTGTATTAACTGCTTATAAACCATTTGCATAACATTTTAATCAATGAAAAGATGGATATGGAAATGATGTTTATTTTGATCCGAGCACAAAAGATTTTTTCTGCCTTATTCTTCTCTCATCTGCATCAATTTTTTTTTTGGCCAAATAGGATTTGCTAGTTTCAATGTGAAGGGATTGCATTTAGGATCTATGATCCTGAGTCACCTTTTTTTGTTTTTTTTTTGGGGGGGGGGGCTGCAGTTAGAGGGAATTTTAACTATGGTGTCTGTGTGTCCTGCTTCGAATGCTTATAACTGTTTTGTCTTGGACCAGCTGACATGATCAAACGTATTGTAGGTCTCTGCTGAAGATGTTATGGTTTGTGATCATGGGGGCAAGGAGATTGAGTCACAAATTCTACCAATATCTGATGTGCAGTTAGGAATGAGGAACTTCCATGTGGCGTCTTACCTGGGGATAACTGCGATAGACACACCTAAGTATTGGCTTGCATTTGCAGCATCTGTACCACCTCTTGGCTTCAGCACTTACACTGTATCTGGTGTTAAAGGCATGAAAAACTTCTTATGTTCTCTTTGAGCAAGCATATATGCAGCTTTGCTAACTTGGCTCAATTAATATAGTATTCTTCTGTCCTGCAACCCCTCAAATGCAGGTGCTAAATTGACGAGATCAATTGTTTACACATACCAAGGAAGTGAGAAGTCTACATTTGATATCGGCCCATATACTTTGAAACTTAGTTTCTCGGGGGAGAATGGGAAGCTAACTTACTACAGTAATGAAAGAAACTTGGTAGGTTAATATTTTGCTTGGGGTAACTACCCTATATGATACTTTGACTATCCTTCTTTATAAAATTGAACTAGTATTGATCCCTTTGATCTCGTGAGTAGCTTCTAGAATGCGCAATGCATACCAACCTTACTATTAACATGGCATGTGATGGAGGTTCCTTTTGAAAGATCCATGAATGCGGTTTTGATTAAAAAAAAAAAAATCAATGTGATACTTATAGATGTTAATTGGATATAAATAAAAAATGTAAGGAAATCAAGATAATAAATATTGCATATAATGCTAATGGTTGGGGCTAATTCATAAAGTAATTGCTTCCTCTGTCCCACTATGAGGGCCAGGCATTTTAAGAAGTGCATTTATTATTTGATTTTACTGATAATGAAAAATATTATTTGATTTAGAAAACTGAGAGAAGACAATGAGTCTTCCTTGTGGAGGTTCCTTTGTAGAACTCAGAGCTTCTCCACAAAAAAACTTCAGTGTGACATTTCGTGGAGGTTCCTTTTGCAAGATAACTTTGTTTGGTTTGATTGGGATTCATGGTCCAAATGATGAGCGTTTATATGCTGACTTATGGGACGAGTTGATTACTTTCGTGTCTTTATAGGATATCCCCTGGTGTTTGGGAGGAGACTTTAGTGTGGTTAGAATCTCCTCCGAGATGTCATCAGGAGGAAGATTGGCTTCGGCAATGAGGGAGTTTTTTGCTTTTATTGACTCGTGCCTTTGTAGGGCGCACGGTTTACTTGGTCTACTCATGAGGAGGTTCCAATCTTAACTTGAATAGATAGATTTTCTTTCTCCGTTGATTGGGAGGATCATTTTCAAGAGGTCTATGAGGAGGCTTACGTCTGTTCATGTTTTAGTTCTTCTCCTTGTTGGTGATGTTCCCTCTAAAAGAAGGAAATTTAAATTTGAAAATGTGTGGCTTGGGATGGAAGGTTTTCCGACCTTGCAAAAGCTTGGTGGGAAGAGCTTATTGTTTCTGGTTCCCTCATGGTTACTCTTAACAAAATAGGTTTCCCCAGCAGGTAGAAGTTGGTATACTTTTGCATCTCTCCCTTTTAGTTCTCAACCTTTGTCAATGGTGAAGCAACTATATTTTTTTCTAGCTCTAGAGGGCTATGTTAAGGTGACCCATTATCCTCACCCTTCGCTTTTATTTAAATTCTATTTATTATGATAATGGAGACTCTCAACAAAGTGGTGAACAAACTTGTTGACGTGAGGGGTCTTTTTATCACTAATTCATATGTCCATTTCCTACTTACTTTTTGCATATGATACTCTTTTCTTCTTCTTCTTCTTTTTAAAAAAAAAAAAAACAAAACTGGAGGAGAGCAATTTGGTTTGTTTGAGATGTATTATGCTATTGTTGGAGGCAATGTATGGCCTTAGAGGTAGCTTATCAAAAAGTGTTTTTGTTCCTATTGGTGAGGTGCTAGAACTTCATCATCTAGCTCAGTGCTTTAGTTATGGGGTTGAGTATAAGTCTTCCGCTTGGTGTTTTCCTTAGAAATGCAAAGATGTGTGGCAACCAATGGTGGAAAGGTTCCGGGTAGAAATTTGAGCCCATTCCTAGAGGGGGTAGGCTGACTTTATTGTGAAGCAACTTCGAAGTCTCCGTACTTATTTCATGTCTTTATTGACCATTTTTATGCTATCAGTGCTACCGAATTAGAGAACCTCTCAAGAGACTTCTTTTGGTCTGAAACAACTCTAACAATGGTTTTCATATTGGGAGGAGGTTTGCCATCCTAAATCGGAGGTTGACCTTGGTATTAGACATCTCTGCAAAATGAATGAAGCTCTCAAGCCAATAGGCTATGGTGGTTTGCTAAAGGAAGAGGATGCGTTTTGGAGAATGATAATTTTGGTTGATGGAGCAAGAAGAGCTCTCATGCTCGCGGGGTTGGCTACTAGAAGTCTATTATGAGTATTTAGGCCAATTTTGCTATCTTGTGCATTTTAAGGTGAAAAATGGGTTGAAGAACTTATTTTGGCATGATATGTGGAGCAGTGATAAGCCTCTGAAGGTTCAATTTCCTAATCTGTTTAGGTGATGCGATTGAAAGTGGTAACTGTGCATAAAGTAATCACTTGGAATGGCGATCAAAACCACTGGAGCATAAATTTCTTCAGAAGCCCGAACGATTCTTCAGAAGCCCGAACGATTGGGAAGAAGAGGGTGTGCTAAGTCTTTTGGCTATGCTTCGCTAATGCAAAGGTTGCTTTTTTTTGTGGGGATAAGTAATCAAAAGTTGTACTAAGATGACCAAGGGGATGTCACCAATTTGCAAAAGGAGTCCATTATAAATACCGTCATGCCCTTAAGCTCTCTACAGTAATCATATTGTCAAAATCCAAAAAAGTTAACTTGTACCATGAATGAGAACTTGACTCCAACTATACAAAGTTCCCAAGAAATAAAGTTTGAAATCATCAATAGCCCTAGCCTTGCATTCAAAAATTCGGCCATTCCTCTCCTTCCAAGTGCTCCACCAAATAGTGAAAGACATCAACTTCCAAACATCTAGGACCCAACTCTTCTTTAACCTCTTCTCCATGCCTCCTAAACCTCTCTTATGGTCTGAGGTTGCATCCAACTAACCCCCATCAAAGAAAGAGACAAATGCCACAAAGTAGAGACCTATAGACAACAGACAAAAAGGTGGTCTACTGATTTCTCATCCCCAAAACACATGGAACACATATTGGCCAACTTGAAGTTTCTCCTTTTGAGGATGTTACCTATTGGAACCTTTCCTTTTGTGGTTGCCTAAATAACAAAGCATGCTTTGGTAGTTTGGTGGGAGCTTTAGACTTCCAAATCGCCTTGGTCGGGAAATCAAGGGTAGACAACCCTTTGTGCATCTCCTTGCAATAGCTTTTGACAGTGAATTGTCCACTAGAGTCATGAGGCCAAAGAATCTTGTCATCACCATCATAAGAGACCTTCATATTAGCAAGTACAACTGAAAGACAGAGCACACCTTGCTTCCCAATCATTCAGGCTTTTCAAGAAAGTAATATTCCAGTGGTACTGATTGCTATTACAAGAGAAAACTTCATGCACTATTGCTTCTTTCACACGAGCCATCCTAAAAAGATCTAGGAATTAAAATTTAAGAGGTTGATCACCGCACCACACATCATGCCAAAACATGATCCTTGACCCATTTTTCACCCTATAATGCACAGGAGAGTGAAAATGATCGACATCACTCATAATAGATTTCCAGTAGTCCACCCCATGAGCAGAAGAGCTCTTCTTACTCCACTAGCCAGAATTGCCCAACCATACTTCATTTCAATCACGTTTCTCCACACAGCGTCCTCTTCCTTGGAAAATCTCGAAAGCCATTTGGCCTTGAGGGATTTATTCATATTGCGAAGATGGCTAATGCCAAGGCCACCTCATGTTTAGGGTGACAGACATCGTCCTAATTGACCTAATGAAAACCATTGCTTGAGTCATTGCTGGACCAAAGGAAGTCCCTCATGATTTTCTCTAATTGGTTGGCAATGTTAGCCAGAATGGTAAATAAAGACATGAAGTAAACAGGTAGACTAGATAAAGTGCTTTGCAGTAATGTCAGCCTACCCCCTTTAGAGAGCTGCTTAGGTAGTTCCACCTAGCTAGTCTCTTGTGGAACCTTTCTACAATTGGTTCCTCCACGACTTTGCATTTGTAAGGAGCTCCAAGCGGAAGACCAAGATAAGATGAATGGAAGATACTCCACCCCACAACCAAAGAAATGTGCAAGGTGAGAAATCTGTGGGATCTCATCGATAGGAATAAGGACAATTTTGGATAAATTAACTCTCATGCCAGACATTGCTTCCAATAACAACAAAATACATCTAAGAGAACCCAAATTACTCTCCTCAGCTTTGCCCAAAAAAAAATTAAAAAAAAATTGAGTATCATCAGCAAAAAGCAAGTGGGAGATCAAAGTACTCTGAGACTGGGAGTTAGTGATAAGAAAACCTTGTAATAGACAAACTTCAATAGCTTTATTCACAAGCCTAGAGGGTCTCCATGACCAGAATAAAAAGAAGGGGAGATAAAGGATCACCTTGACGAAGTCCTCGTGAGCTCCAGTTGCTTCACCGTTGACTAGCACAGAGAAGCGAACGTTAGAGATACAAAAGAAAATCTATCTCCTCCAAGAGAAAGCATAAGAAAATCCCAAGAAACATGTTCATAAGCTTTCTCAATGTCAAGCTTACAAAGAAATCCAAATTTATTCGATTTGATTTGATACAAGAGTCGATGCACTCATCAGCTATCAACGTTGCATCCAAAATTTGATGATCATGAATAAAAGCATGCTGATTCGATTCAACTTTCCGCAACCTTGAAGTGAGGACTTTGGCTAGAACTTTGTACGCACTCCTGACAAGGCTAATAGGCCTAAACTTCTTAAAGTCGTCTGCACCTGCCACTTTGGGAAGCAAATTAATAGAGTGGCATTCAAGCTTTTCTCGAAAGCACATCTCTCATGAAAATTGGCAAAGAAATCTATGACGTACCCTTTAACAACATGCCAACAATGCTCAAAGAAAGCAATATTGAAGCCATCAGGCCTAGAGCTTTCTCTTTCCCTAAGTCATTGATGGCATTCCACACTTCCTCCTTTGAAAAAACCCATTTCAAGATCCAAGGCATCATCAATAATGATGGAATTGTAAGAAATCCTGTCCAGGAGAGATACGAATGGATGCTTGTCATAATAAGGACTCTCATAGTAATGAACAATAGCACCTTTCACTGTGGAATCCTCATCGAAAACCAAATCATCCACTTTGATTCTAAGAATGGCATTGAATTATCCTCCTCAAGTTAGGCACTCTGAAAAAATTTGGTATTGCAGTCATCAAACTTGATCCAATGTTTTTTGGCTCATTGCCCCCATAAGATGTCCATCCAACTTCGCACCACAGAGAGCTCTTTCTTCACCTCAAGTCTTTGGACTCTATCTCCAAGAGTAAATAGCCATCTTACTCTCTAAGTGCCCAAAAACACCTTTATTCCAATCTTTTAACTTCATTTTCAAGAAATTTAGTTTGTTAGCCAAAACGAAACTAGGGGATCCAGAAATATTAAGCTCATCCCACCAACCTTGCACCAGCTCGGAAAAACCTTCCAACTTAAGCTACACATTTTCAAATTTAAAAGCCTTCTGGCAGTAGGAATATCACCAACACATAGAAGAATAGGAGCATGATTAGACGTAATCTTGGGAAGGGGAACTTGATGGACCCACGAAATGATCCCCGTAATCAACAGAGTGGAGGAATCTATCAATTCTAGACAAGACTGGAACTTCCTCATGGCTAGACCAAGTAAAGTATGCACCTTCTAGAGGTGGATCAATAGGATTACAAGAATTGATTAATGCAGAGAACTCACCCATAGTCAAAGTCAATCTTCCTTCGGACGATCTCTCGGAAGGTAACCTTACCACATTGAAGTCTCCTCCTAAACACCAAGGAATATCCCATGAAGACATGATAGAAAACAACTCATCCCATAAATCAGCCTGTAAACTATCATCATTTGGCCTTGTAAACTATCATCAAACCCCAAATGAAATACGAAATTATCTTGCAAAGACCCCAACTTGTAACATATAGAAAATGCCCTTACTCGAGAGCCGATAAGCTCCAAACTTGAGAGTCGCATATGATAATAATGCCCCCAGAACGACCAAAAAAAGGGCGAAAAAGCCAACCAAAAGATCGTCCCCCCCAATGGCTAAGGGTAATGTGCTTAGAAACCTCTTCCAGCTTAGACTCAAGAAGGATAGCAACATCACAGGAAAACCTCCGAAGCACCCATTTCACATTCCCTCTCTTAATCGGACAATTGAGTCCCCTCACATTCCATGAAATGATCTTAATAGATGTCATCATAAGAAAGCTTCCTCTCCTCCTGCCTCCTCCTCCCCATCCATGTTAACAACTTTTTGATGCCCTTTCTTCTTATTACCGTGCAAGGAGGCAATGAAAGCAAGCGACTATATTTCTCGCCCTTCAACCTTAAGCCCCATGGTCTTGCAAAAAGTAATAAAATGGTCCGTCACCCAAGCTGACCCCTTGTTAACGACCCCTTGTCAATGTTAACATTATTCTAACAATTGAAAGAAGAATAATTGTCATCTGAGACATGCACTTTTTCTTGTCCAGAGGACTCCCTGCCTGTAAAGGGGCCTTACCATGATCAGACATCCCGGGGAAAAATTATCATTAACACGAGTGACCTTTTGCCTCCCCTTTTCCTTCCTTCGAGAGTACACAATTGTGTCCCTAGCCTGTTTGTGAGGCGATGGACGTGGCCAGTGTTCAGTTTGAACAGGTGACTTCGACACAAAAGATAGACAGAATCACCCAAAGACGAAGAGCTAGAATCAGAGTCAGGATTATCCAATAAATCTCTCAAGGCTTGAAATCGATTTGCATAAGGGGAAGCTGCATCCAACTTTTTTGAGAAAATAGGTGGTCCTTTGTCCATGCTGAGCTTAGAATCTGAAGCCTTTCTTGATGAACCACCTGAAACAAGTGGGCTTGAAGGATGCGAAATTCTTGCTTGAGGCAATCTCCCCCTTCTTCCAAAGAGCCCTTGACTTGCCTACTTGCAATTTATCTCCTACAGTCGCAGGATAAATGTCCTAAGACCCGCAAGACCTACATCTCCACCCGATTAGTTGGTTGGAATGAGCAACACTGAAGTTACCACGGACAACATTAGAATAGAGATCGCCTATTCGCAGAAGACCTCACTGAAGTGGTTGTCACATATGCCAAAGTTCTTCCTTTTGTGTATCCTGAAATCAGCATCTCTATCGTTGTCTTCGTGACCCCAAACCAACTGTCAGTATAGGGATCCTCTGAGAAAATGATGGTCCTCGACTTGCCAGAGTGAGCAAACCTAGAGAAGACAATGAATCTTACCTTGGTATTCTTTCTCAATTGCTACAAGAAGTGACCATTACCCATTTTAAAAGCCCTCACCCAAAGTGGGTCTCCCTTAGCATAACAGAAGCGCACCAATTCCCTAGCTAACCATCTGAATTCATCAATGCCAAGCCTGATGACTGAAATCGTCTTCCTACTCACCTCTGACACTTTAAAAGGAAAAGCGCCTCCATCACCTCCACAAAACTCAAACAATTTACCATCAACCTTCAGCAAGATCCCCATGATGAGCAGAGCAAAGAAAAGTCAAGAAAATCAAGGGGAGAAAAATCACAACCAGCAAACTCAGCAAAGACACACCTCAACAAAAAGCACCACCAGAACAAAATCTAAGAACCTCAAAGAACGCCACCCAAAATGATACGGGAGACATCCAGAAGCCAAGCAGAGAAAAGAACACTACCAACATGTCATTCGTTGTTGTCTGAGAAGAAAAAGGCAGTAAAAAGTTTCCCAAATTTCCTAGCGACTTTTCGATGATCAGAAAACACGCCGATGACAAGAACTTTGGCAAAAGAAGCACCGTCGGTGAGAGAAAAGTCTGGCTTGTGAGGAAGCACAAGAACCACTAGCGAGAGATCGGAGAATAAACTAACCAGAGCGAGAAACACTGCCTAGGGAAAGGAAAAGCAGTTGATGAGCGAGACACCGTTGACTCCCGGAGACCCAAGGCTAGTAGGATCTTAGGGAGACGTCCAATGACCGTGGGTGGCGCCCTACCTTTCACCAACCGAAGAGAGAGAAACTAGGGTAGCTGTCCGTTCAAATTGTGTGGAGATCATTAGAGACAAGGCAATAAGGTCAATGAACTCTCTAATGCTTATTTTCGCCTCAATGCAAAGGTTGCTTTTGAGGGTGATGATGAGACCGTTTGGCCTCATGAGTCATGACGCGAGTGGGAGTGGCCAATTCATTGTGAAAGTTACCGCCATGGATTCAAAATCTAGCCGATTTGCAACGCAAGACCGTATCAGAAAGGTTTTTGAGTTAGCCGAATCGCATTTCGCCTCGATATGGAATGCAATTTTCGCATTAGAGCGACTTTTCCATATCGCGACTGAACCCACACTCGTGACCGAAAATGCATTTTGAGTCCTTAAATTGCAAGGAAATGTATAAAGGGTTGAATCAACAGGTTTTTCTAGTTTAGACAATTGAAAATCTAAAGCTTCTACCAATGCGTGATTTCTTGCTTGGGTGGCCACCAAGGGAAAGGTTCCAACGAGGTACATGCTAAAAAGGAGAAACTTTAAGTTGGCTAGTGGGTGTCCAATGCGGTTTGCTGATCACCTTTTTGTCCATATAAGTGGGTCTCCAATTTGTGGCATTTATCATTGTCATTGATGAGGTTAGTTGGGCGCAGTTTCATACTATAAGAGATATTTTGGTTGCTTAGAGAAGAAGGTTAAAGAAGAGTTGGATCCTTGGAGTTTGAAAGTTGATACCTTCCGCTATGGGGTAGAGCAGTTGGAAGGAAAGGAATTGCCTAATATTTTAGGGCAATGCTAAGACTATTCAAAATTTCAAACTCTATATCTTGAGAACTTTGAATAGTTGGAGTCAACTTATCAATCGTGGTAAAAAATTGTCTTTTTGAATTTTGTCAATATGATTATTGTAGAGAGCTTGAGAGCATGAGGTTATTTTGTGATTGTCTCCTTTTGTTCATGGGTGATATCCCCTTGGTGTCTTTTAAATACAATTTTTTTGTTGATTTTACAAAATTGAGATGGGATCTTTGTAGGGAGAAGACAATCTAAGCTATTTAAAGTAGGACAACTGGATAAACATCAAAGGTATGAAAAGCCCTATTTGACCTATTTTAGTTTCAAGTTTTAGCAGAGTTATGAAATTAGCCCTAGAGGTTCATAGAAGATAAAATGACTGCATGCTAGATGACCTAAAGGTGGTGATTGAAGGGTGACAAAAGGCAAATAGATGCAAAGTTGCAGATAATCATTCTTGTCTGAGGTTCACAACTCATATCCTACGCCTATCGATAGAGATGTCCTGAGTGAGCTTCAAACGAGCCAAATCTGTTTGGATGATCTCTTTCTTACAATGAGTGATGCCATCACCAACATGTTTAATGTTTGCTACCTGAATTCATTGATCTTTTTTGGTGTAACTTGTGTCTGAACTATGATTTCAGCTGTACACATTTTCTCCATAAACTTGCATTCAGAACTGTTGGTTGCAATCCATCTGGAAAATTTGTGATATGCTAATATTAATTGAGTTTTATGGGTGAATACTCTCTCATGTTGGTTTGTGATTTTTCTTCCATACTTAATAATTCACTTTAATGTGCTTGTGCTCTTGCTGGTTTTGTGTTATTTATGCTTGAATATATCTGCTGTGTTTCCTAAGATGCTTTACCTTGTGGATTGAAGGTTAAGAAATCTGTAGACATGTCATACAGTTTTTATCCAGGATATAATGGAACCAAAGAGGATACTCAGGTGAGGCTTTCATGTCTCACCATTCTTCTCATAATTGGAGGAGCTTCAGGAAAACCCTATAGGGATGCAGTATCATATCCATGTTGGTTGTTGCAGGCTTCAGGGGCATATATCTTCCGTCCAAATGGCACAGATGTCATACAGTCTGCTGGGAAGGTGCTCGGTGTTCTTTCTAACAATTTCTGTCACTCAGACGCAATATGACAACAGTGAAAATGTACTCTTGTCAACATGTAGGTTCCCTCAACAGTTATGCGTGGCCCTTTGATAGATGAAGTACATCAAGAGATCAATTCGTGGATATATCAGGTACTGTGAAAAATATTTTGTCTTTTTGATGTCTTCACTGAGACCAATGAGGTTCCTCTCTAATCTTGAACGTGGGGAGTAGGAATGAGATGTCCTAAGAGCTGAAGTGAAGTTACATCTCTTACTGCTCGAGGGAGAAAGGAATGATTTCTTCTCTCTCCTTTACCCTGATGCGAGATATCAAGTCATTCGTTTTGTGATAACTTGAAAGTTACAGCAATTTTTCCTCCATAACCTAGCTATCCAAGGAATTTTCTTGGGCTCCTGCTTTCATATCAATCGACATTTTCCTGAATCCTGATCTATAGTTATCATAGTAGAAAGCAGCGCTTGTTGGTCATGGTAGATTTACTCCCTTAACATGATAACATCCTTGTTCAACTGGGCTTTGGCAATTGGCATCCAAGTTTCCGAGGGGGGAAAAAAGGAAGATATGGTGATGAATATTGTTGCTTAAAAAAGCAATCAAATTCATGATGATGAATGTGATTATGATTACGATTATGAAGAAGGATCTGAGAACTGATTCGCTTTAATGACAAACTTCTGGAGGATATAAAGGATCTAACTTGCATAATTTCCCATATTATCATATTTTATTCTGCTATTTGGTGCTTTCTATTATTGCACCGGAATGCCACTGGTTTTCTGCTGGATGTTTTCCAGAAGCCTGCAATTATGCTGATTGAGTTGTTTTGTGAATCATTCTCTAGATCACAAGGGTCTACAAGGAAAAGGAGCATGTTGAAGTGGAATATATGGTAAGGCTAAACAATGAAAGGATTTACAAATGAACAATAGGACCAGGTTTGAGCTATTTAGAGCTTTCTTATGGAGCTTATAAATGATTCCAAGCTCGTCTTTTGTTATCAAGCATGATTCTGATGAATCAGACAATATTGGAACTATGGTTTTGGTTTATTGCTGTGCAATGTAGGAATTAATGTTTCCTCTGTGCTTGCAATCATTGTTCCGATTAATTGGACAGGAACTGACCCTTCAGACTATTCTCTTGATCAATCTTGTTCAGACTCTTATTAAGGGTTCCTGTGGTTTCAGGTTGGGCCTATACCTGTTGATGACGGGATTGGGAAAGAAGTTGTGACTAAAATTACTACCGAATTGCAGTCAAACAAAACGTTCTGCACAGATTCAAATGGTCGTGATTTCATTGAAAGGGTATGATGTTTTTGTAATTGATCTCATTGTCATCGCTGGTTGGCTGTACAAATGGTTAGATTTTGTTTCTCAAAGGGAGAACCATTGTGGTTCAAATCTCTCAGGTGGGGTCAGAGGTGCCTATTGCTTCAACTGAGGAAGAACACCAAAGGTAGATTCATTGTCCTTTCTCTGCTAGGCAACGGTGGGCAGGTTAGGTCAGTGATTTTTCCTGAGGGAGCCAAGGCAGAGGGATGGTTTAGGCTGACTAAGATTCTTAAGAAGATGTTGATTGAGGGTCATAAGAAGCCCCATCCCCCACCAAGGAAGGGAATGTTTCCTTCCAGAGTGCCGGTGAGTAGGGATAGGTCTTTTGCTAATGTGGTGCGAGGTCATCCGGGTGGCTCTTCGAATTCGCCTTTGAAGGGGTGGAAGTGTAGGAATTGTGGTTCTTGGGATGTGTGTGCTGCTGTGATTGGTGAAGATCACAATCTTAGCAAGGATGCGCTGAAACAGAAAGTCTCCTTCAAAGACAATGCTATGGACGTGATGATGCCTTATAAGAAGGATGTTGCGAAGGAGCTGCTGGTGGCTCCGACTCCCTGTGCTAACCAATTCAAAGTGTTGAGAGACATGTGGGAGAATGATCTGTCATCTGAGAGGGAGTGTAACTCACACGATAGCTCTCTGTGTGCCACTCCGTGCGCCTCAAGGATTCCTGAATCACCGCTGAAGGTGGTGGAGGAGGAGTTGCATCCTACAGAGTGCTCTCCATCTACTAGTGTGCTGGTTTACGCTCGTAGAAAGAAGTCCCGGAAGGCTATTTTAGTCGATTCTGAGGCGGGTTCTCCTATTGTGCAAGAGACGGGAAGGTCTTTAACGTTTGAGGAAGCTCTACCTCAAGCCCACCCTCAAGAATTGGATGGTGCTGCACCTGGTTCTTTTGACTCAGGGAATGCTACTGAAGGGGCAGCTTGGGTCTTGGAAAGAATGGTCTTTTTTTGTAAAAAGATGGGTCTGGCCATAGAAGGGAGAGAAACGGAGCTGCTTTCTTTTCTTGCATCGTTGGAAGCAAATAGATTGAGAAGGGAACAATCGGTTGAAGCTAGTATGGGGGATGAAGGTGGCAGGGTCAGGCTGTTTTCAGATGGGGCCAGCCATTAAGTTGATTGCATGGAATGTAAGGGGGCTCAATTGCCCAAACAAGCGGGGGGATATGAAGTGGGTGTTACGGTCTTTTGCTTCTGATGTTGCTATTCTCCAAGAGTCTAAGTTGGAGGTGGTTAGCCGGCAGGTAGTGATTAGTTTGTGGGGACGTCGACCGATTGAGTGGTTATTCTTACCTTCAGTGGGTCGATCAGGAGGTATTATTGTCATCTGGGACCCTCAAGTCTTGGAACTCGGTGATTCTCGCATTGGGTCGTTTTCAGTGTGTTGTAGGTTTAAGTCTCTGGAGGACAATTTTGAGTGGGGTTTGATTGGGGTATATGGGCCTAATGACGACAACTTGCGACGGGCTTTTTTTGAGGAGTTGTCGCTCTTCATGTCTTCGTGGGACATTCCGTGGTGCTTGGGTGGGGATTTTAATGTCATTAGGTTCCCTTCAGAGAGATCCTCAGGTGGTAGGTCCTCTTCGACAATGAGAGAGTTCTCTAGTTTTATTGATTCGTGCAATCTAGTTGACCCTCCTTTAGAAAGGGCTCGTTTCACTTGGTCTAGTCATGAGGAGGTCCCGGTGTTATCTCGCATCGATAGATTCCTCTTTTCGGCGGAATGGGAAGATCATTTTCAGGGGGTCCATCAAGTTACCCTTCCGAAGATTACTTCAGACCATTTTCCCATTCTTTTGCGGGTTGGGGAAGTCTCTGGAGGCAGACGCCCTTTCAAATTCGAGAATATGTGGCTTGAGGCGAGTGGATTCGATGACCTTGTGAAAGCTGTTTGGGATGTTCAGAACGTTAGTGGCTCTTCGAGTTTCATTTTGGCAAAAAAAACTCAACTTGTTGAAGACCAAGCTTAAACAGTGGAATAGGGAAGTGTTTGGCCATTTAGAGTTCAAGATGGGTAGTCTGGTGGATAAAGTGAAGCGTTTTGATGAGAAGGAACAGCAACAGTCTCTCTCTTGGGCGGATAGATTTGAAAGATTGGGAGTTAAAAAAGAACTCTCTATGGTGCGAAAATCTATTGATATTTTCTGGCGCCAAAGAGCAAAGCAACAGTGGATTGAGGATGGTGATCGTAATACCAAATTTTTCCACCAGGTGGCAAATAGGAGAAGAAGGTTTAATGTTATTCATCAAATTAAAGTTGATGGCGAGTCCTATGCTGATGCTGCCTCAGCCAGAAATGCGATTGTCAAGTTCTATGAGAACCTGTATCATGAAGATCAATCATCTAGGTTCTTTTTTGATGGAATCGCTTTTGCCTCTATTAGCCCGGAGGATGCTAGCGATCTTAGTTTGAAAAAGCGCGAGGCGCAAAGGGTCCCGAGGCGCGAGGCGCGAGGCGAAGGCGCGCGCCTCAAGGACGCGGGCCTTTTTCTAGCTAAAAAAAGGTTTGAAAACAATTGACATGACTTATTTATGATAATTAAGTAAAATAGTGACATCAAAGAACAATTGTACATCAATATAAGTACCAAAAGTATCACAAATAATCAACAAGGCGGTAATTTAGCATGATAATATTATAAAAAGTAAAAACACATGCACACACAAGAACTTAGTAAAAGTTTAGAAACAAAGAAACAAGCATAGTCATGAAGACATGAAAGAAAATATAAACATATAACATAGTTCTTCAAGTAATCTAAAATCAACTAGATGTCGTCATCATCATCCAACACCACATGCTCAGGATCAACATCATCAAATCCACCAACATCGTCATCTCCTATGTCCTCTTCCTCCTCCTCTTGATACTCTGCAACATTCTCATCCTCATCCTCATCTTCATCTTCATCAACTAATTGAAATCGTCCACGAGGCCTAGAAGATGAAGCAGGAGCCTTTCCTTTATCCTTGTTAGACATAGAGCCTTGCTTAGTGGTGCTTCCTTGAGATGTTCTACGTCTAGTGTAATAATTAGGCTCATCTGCCCCAGAAGCTCGGGCAACAGCAGCCCATGTCAAATTATCATCCTCAAATACAAGAGTATCATGATCTGAATCACCATCCATCCTTCCAAGCAACCACTCATTACTTTCATCAATATCCTTTAAGAGAATGGGATCCATGGAGGTACTCTCTTCACGTCTACGCTTCAAAGCACGATTTGCTTTGACAAAAACCAAGTCATTCAAGCGAGACTGGGCTAATCGATTTCTCTTTTTGGTATGAAGCTGGTAACAAGAAAATAGCTTTTATTAGACTTCATTAATCATTACTAAAATATTAAGAAATGTAAATAATAAATTATCAAAAGGATTAACGTTCGATTTTTCTAACTTACGTGTTGAAACACACCCCAATTCCTTTCACACCCGGTTGCACTACAAGTGAGGCTAAGAACACAAATGGCAAACTTCTTCAAATTAGGTGCTTCAGCTCCGTAATTACTCCACCAATCAGCTAGTAGAAAATAAAATTGAAAAGTTATCTTCGATTATAATATTTTAAGGAAAACAAAAGAGAAAAATATATAGGCAAACTTATCAAATATTCTTACCGGGAGCTAGTGCATTCCTTTGCCTTTTAGCCATGTTCATCCCAAAGAGGCCTTGAGCATTTTTGTACAAGTTTAACTCTTGGAGAATCTTATCTTGAGTTCCCAAATCCGGAACCAACCTTGCTATGCAATCATATAAACCCTGGACAACTTCCCTACAATCTTCGATGCTTTGGTTTGAATAATAAATTTCCGGATTTAGAAAATGCCCGGCCGCATGCAAAGGTTGGTGAAGTTGGCATTCCCATCGTGTATCAATAAACTTGAATGCCATTTCATAATTCTCCTCTTTATGTCCAAAGCTTTTAGCAATGGCTTCCTTAGCTCTATCCATGGCCTCATAAATATAACCCATTGGAGGCTTCTTTTCTCCATCAACAATCCGAAGAACCTTAACAAGAGGGCTTGCCAACTTAAGGGAATAGAGAACATTCTTCCAATAGCTCTCTTGTAAAATGTAGGATGCCATCTTCTTCCCTTTTGCTTCCTTAGACCATTTACTCTCATTCCATTCTTGTGAAGTTACCATCTTCCTCAACGCATTTCTTTGCTTGTGAAAAGAAGAAAGAGTGATGAAGGAAGTGGCAAATCTTGTGATAGCCGGTCTATGCAAATTTTTTTGACTCGTGAACCGCCTCATCATGTTAAGAAGAGGAACGGAGCTATGGATGTAAGCATTGATGAACATGCTCTTCTTTAATGCAATCTTGACCTTTGGAACTTGATTTCCAATATCTTCCAAGATGAGGTCAAGACAATGTGCGGCACATGGAGTCCAATATAGATGTGGCCTCTTAGCCATTAGCAACTTCCCTACATAAATTTATTTTAACAACAATGATGTAAGACAATAAGAAACTAAAAATGTAACCGAAAAGGCAAATAACTAATTCAAGTCATTCAAAACTTTTAGAGAAGAATTCTTACCCGCCTTGACATAATTAGATGCATTGTCGGTCACCACTTGGACCACATTCTCCTCTCCAATTTCCTCCACCAAATCATCAAGAATTTTGAATAGAAGATTTGCATCCTTCACAACATCGGAAACATCCATCGATCTAATAAAGACCGAACCCTTAGGAGAGTTCACAAGAAAGTTAATAATGTCTTTTTGAACCGTGGAATCACGCCATCCATCGGATAATATTGAACAACCCTTTTGAGCCCATTCTTTCTTGTTCTCTACCATTGCTTTCTCGGTATCCTCCACTTCTTTTTTGAGGAGAGGAATCCTTGCCTCATACATTGAAGGTGGTTTTAAACCCGGGCCAAATTGACCAATAGACTCACACATGACTTGAAAACTATCAAATGTAAGTAAGTTAAAAGGAATAGCACCATCATAGAAGAATCTAGCAATATCCCTACACACTTTGTTCCTTAGATCTTTCCTACACATCTCATTTAAAGTCTTTTGCCTTCCTTGATCCTTCCCTTCCTTTCTTGCCTTCACAACATCGGCGGGATTAGGAGTGAAGAACATATCTATTGGACCTTTTGTCTTTGATCTCTTTGAAGGCATGCTATTACTACCTTTTGACCCACCACTTGTGAATTTTCCACCCTTAGGCATCTCAACACACTCATCATCATCATCTTCTTCATCAAAATAGCTTTGTGGCAAGCGTTTAGACATATCATAGGCTTCTTTACTTGCCTTTTTAAGGTCCATGTAATCTTGGATTTCTTTCTTGACATGCTCGGGAACCCTTTGACAACCTAGTGTGTTTCGATGCCCACCAACTAGATGTTGTTTTAGTCGGAAAACACCCCCGGTGGTTCTCACTCCGCAAAAATTGCAAAAGAAATTATTTCTATTTGTTGGATCTTGCTTCCCATACTTTCTTCCGGGGTCTAACGATTTAGAGGAAGCCGAACCCGAACCCGAGGTGTTACCGGTTGGGTTTGAATCCTCCATTTAACTCACCGTTTCAGCTCTCAAACTAAAATTCCATAGCAATCAAGCAAATAGTTAGTGAGACACTAATGACTAATCACTAATTGCATTTTACTACCAACAAAAAAAAAAAAAAAAGACAAAACAGAGGTAATTGATTTTACTACCAGCCTGCCACTGACCACAAAAAAAAAAATTTGGTTGTTGCAAATTTAACAAAAAAAATAATAACATTTCTACCTTGGCACACCTACCTGGCTACCTGCTAGTCTGCTACCCTGCCCAGCCCAAAAAAAAAAAAAAACGTGACATTATGTGTTGAAGAAGGGCAGAACAGAGGAGGGAAGCCGAGACAGAAGTCACAGAGCAGAGGAGGGGAGTTCAGCAGCCCGAAAACAGGGGAGGAAAGCAAACGAAAACGGCTCGAACAGAGACAGACATGGCCGAAAGAGAGGGTGAGAGCTTCAGGGAGAGAGAAAAACGAAAAAAAAAGGAGAAGAAGTCGACAGCCATGGCCGCCTGGCCGGCTGGTCGACTGTAGCTGGTCGATAGGAAGACGAAGAAGAGAAGAAGAACAGGAGGACGAAGAAGAGAAGCAGAACAGGAGGACGAAGAAGAGAAGAATAGAAAGCATACCTGGTCGACTGAGATGAAGGCTTCGGCTGAGAAGATTTGAGGCTCTAGGGTTTCGAACGGTGGAGCAGAGTCGAGGCTGAGTCGAGGTGAGAGCTGAAGAAGAAGGCAGCCAAAGCAACTTTAACTATTTTCGTCCAACTCTTTTTTTTTTTTTCAAGGAAGCCTTATGATCTTCTGGGCGCGCGCCTGCCTCGCCTTGCGCCTCGGCGTGAGGCGCCAAGAGGCGCACGCCTCATGTGGCTTCCGGGATGGGCGTCGCCTGGGTGTGTGTGAGGCGCCAGCCTATGCGCCTCTCGCCTAGGCGCGCCTCAACTGCGCTTTTTCAAACTAAGCTAGCGATCTTGTGAAAGACTTCACTGAAGATGAAGTGTGGAAGGCCATTTCCGACTTAGGAATTGAGAAAGCTCCAAGACCAGATGGGTTCAATATAGCTTTTTTTCAGCATTGTTGGCCTATCATCAAGGGGGAGATTATGGGATTTTTTGCTGATTTTCATAAGAAGGGTGTGTTTGAGAAAAGTTTAAATGCCACCTTTATTACCTTTATTCCCAAAGTGGCTGGTGCTGATGATATTAAGTCTTTTAGGCCCATTAGTTTGGTAGGAAGTGTTTATAAGATTCTTGCAAAAGTCCTCGCGTCAAGATTGAGGAGAGTGGTTGGAAAAGTTGTGGGTCCTTCGCAGCACGCCTTCGTTCCTGGTCATCAAATTTTAGATGCATCTTTGATTGCGAATGAATGTATTGACTCTTATATCAGATCAGGGATGTTTGGTGTCCTTTGTAAGCTTGACATTGAGAAAGCTTACGACCATGTCTCTTGGAGTTTCCTCTTGGCTATTCTTGAGAAAATGGGCTTTCCTGACAAGTGGAGGAAATGGATCTCCTTCTGCATTTCTACCGTGCGCTTCTCTATTTTAGTTAATGGAGAAGCTTCTGGTTTTTTCTCAAGCTCAAGAGGCTTAAGGCAAGGTGACCCGTTGTCGCCCTTATTATTCATTTTGGTTATGGAGTCACTCAGCAGGTTGGTGATTAAAGCAGGGGAGGAAGGTTTCTTAAATGGGTTTCAATTTACTAATCCTCACACCGAGGGGTTGTTGATTTCCCACTTGCTCTTTGCCGACGACACTCTCGTTTTTTGCAACCCGAACGAGAGTAACCTGGGCTACTTAAGGTGCACCCTTCTTCTGTTCGAAGCTATGTCGGGTCTAAGGGTAAACCTCTCCAAAAGTGCACTCATTCCAGTGGGTGATGTGCCCAACGTTTATGAGTTGGCTCGCTTTTTTGGATGCGGAGTTGATTACCTGCCTTCTTCATATCTTGGGCTTCCTCTTGGTGCTCCATATAAGAGCATATCAATTTGGGATCCAATTATCGAGAGGTTTCATAAGAAGTTGGCAGGCTGGAAGTCAAAGCTTCTGTCCAGAGGGGGAAGATTGACTCTTTTGAAGAGCACTTTGAGTAGTCTGCCCATCTACTTCATATCTGTATTCACTATTCCAGCTAGCATTGCTAGTCGGATAGGGAAGATCATGAGAGATTTCCTTTGGAACTCCATTGAAGATGGTAACAGCCTCCACTGGGTCAATTGGAATGAGGTATGTCGTCCTAGTCTGCAGGGTGGACTTGGCATAAGACCTCTTCGTCTTATGAATGAAGCGTTGAAGACCAAATGGCTGTGGAGGTTTGCTAAAGAGGTTGGTGCCATGTGGAACAAGGTGATTAAGGCAAAATATGGGATAGATGCATTCGGTTGGTGGAGTAAGAAGAATCCTTACCCTCATAGGGTTGGTTGTTGAAAATCTATCCTAGCCGGTCTTGAACGCTTCAAATCTTTAGTGCATTTTGAGGTGGGGGATGGATCAAGGGTATTTTCCTAATCTTTTTAGGATGGCTCGGTTTAAGAATGCCACGGTTAAAGAAGTTGTCTCTTGGGATGGTGAAGTTAGCAACTGGGATTTGAATTTCGTTAGGAATCTTAATGATTGGGAAGAGGATAGTGTTTGTAATTTGTTAGCCGTTCTTGCTGGCAAAAAGGTTTTTCAACAAGGCAATGATGAGATTGTGTGGCCAACAGGTTCTAGGGGTTCCTTTTCTGTCAAGAGCTTTTGCTTTGCACACTTTGAAGACTTGGACGGTTGTGTGTTTCCCGCTAAGCCCATTTGGAAGTCCAAAGCCCCCACAAAAGTGTGTTTTTTTGCGTGGGCTGCTACTCTAGGCAAGATTCCCACAGACGATATGCTTAAGAGTAGAAATTTTAGAGGTCCAAGTAGATGCTCCATGTGTTTGGAGGAGGAAGAAACCGCAGATCATCTTCTTGTACATTGTCGGTGGGTCTCCTCGCTTTGGGCTTTATCGCTCTCACTTATGGGGATTAGTTGGGTTCAACCTTCTAATGTGAGAGATGTGGCGGTGGCGTGGAGCCGAAGGATGAAAAAGAGCTGGGTCCGTCAAGTTTGGGGCATGATTCCTTTGGCTATTTGGTGGGCAACTTGGAAGGAGAGGAATCGCCGTATTTTTGAGGATAAGACCTTGGCTCTTCAAGATTTCAAGCTCTATTTTTTGAGGTTGTTGTACAGTTGGTGTATGAGGTTCAGTGACAAAGAGTTAAATTTTTTGGATTTTATTGATTGTATACTGGATGAGAGTTTAAGGAGCTAATGCGCTTGTATTACCCCTTTTGTACATGGGTGACATCCCCTTGGTGTCCTTTTAATATACTTCTATGATTACTTACCAAAAAAAAAAAAAAATTGATCTCATTGTCATTGGTAGCTTCTTCTTCTTCTTCTTCTTCTTCTTCTTCTTCTTCTTCTTCTTCTTC
>JACYFF010019584.1:61873409-61900482 GCA_017589665.1 Selenicereus undatus
TCTTCTTCTTCTTCTTCTTCTTCTTCTTCTTCTTCTTCTTCTTCTTCCATTATTATTATTCTAATAACCACACATATAGTGATGCAGCAAAAGCCTATGATGTTTGTAATTTTCTTTAAATCTTACTCGTGTCAGCAAATCTTGGTTGAAGAATTTTTCCTGTGGATGGTTGACTAGGTGCTTCACTGATTTGCAGATTCGTGATTATAGATCAGACTGGGATCTACAAGTGAATCAACCAGTGGCTGGGAATTATTATCCTGTATGCTTTCCTTGCAAGAGTTGGCATCATTCATTTTTGGGTTAATTTTTCAACTTATCTGCCTCCATTATGCATCAAATTCTGTCTGTTTCTCTGGCCCTTGTTGGATAATTTGGTTGTGCAGATGGTTTATATGTAGAAATGGAAACAGATTAAAGTAGTTGCAATAATCTGACCCTGCCCCCTTCCTCAAAACAAAAAAAAAAGAAACAGGAAAGAACAATGGCTGTGTCATATGCTCCTACACAATTTTTTAAACCCCCACAGTGCCTCCAGAAGAAAAGCCTAATAAAGGCCCAGATGAATGTGAAAAGTGAACACCTGATTTCTTTCTGGCTCAAAATTACATTAAGTTGTTTGCAATCAATTTTTCCATCATCATTTGTAGATATATGGGTGATTGATGTGCTATTCACTCTATTGCCTCTGATGTTTCAGATTAATCTTGGGATATATTTGCGTGACAGTATGAGTGAATTATCCATTTTGGTTGATAGACCTGTTGGAGGATCTAGCATATTGGATGGTCAGATAGAGCTCATGCTCCACAGGTGCAGAATCCTTTACAAAAACATGTTTATTTATGAATGGATTTCTCATGATTGGAAGTATGGTCTTTTTCTTGCCTATCAAGTAATGCCTTCCAGTTCAATGCTATTCTGCTTCTACTTTGTGCAGGCGGTTGCTCAGAGATGATGGTAGGGGTGTTGCAGAGGCGCTAAATGAAACAGTTTGTGCTCATGGCAAGTGCATGGGACTGACTGTGAGTGGGCTGCCCCATGCGGTTTTATTAGTTTGATTTCTTGAAATTGGGTTTTACTTTTCCTGGGGGTTTTTTCTTTTTTTGGGGGGGGGGGGAGGGAGCAGTTATTAGGACTTCACCTTTTTCATACTTATTTTTGTTGGCAAAGCAGCTTTTCCTCAGCTGCAAATCACTTTCAAGTGGTTGCTTGTTTAACTTGCTGCTTGCATAACATTGAGACCAGGATTTACTGGAATTATGGATCACATGATATTGCATAACATTGAGACTAGAAAATGTTCTTTTAAAGGATGAATATGACTTATTTCAACATGTTGACGTCCAAAAAATTAGAACTTGTCTCTAATTAGCTGTGTTCAAGTTTGGTATAATAATGGACTAATGTACTTTTTGTGGAGCATCCCAATAACAGCCTAAAGAAAGTAGTCTAATTGCAATTGTAGGTGTAAGGCCATTGAAAGTAAGATCTAGGGGGTGGGGGGTGAGGAGCTTGCTGAGGGAGATGGTGGAAGAATGCATTGTCGAGGAATGATTGCAAACATTTGTCTATACGCTATGTGATGATGAGGGGAATGCTAGCATCGCAGCTAAGTTATTTAAAATAAATACAAGGCCGACAAAATTTAGATTCTATTTTCACATCGAAAAGAATGAGGCTAGGAAATGAGAAGAGATGAAGAATTGAAAGGTCATTGGTTGATGAAATACCAATAGATATATCGAAATGCATGGAAGAGGAAAGGCTTATTGCTAGGCCTACTAAAAAATGAGTCTCATTAGGTGTGGGTACGGGTAGGGTTAAGTCTGGCCTGGATCATGTTTCGGCTCAACACAATTTCAGTTTAGTTTGATATGGCTCAAGTTTAGTTGGGTGATTTTTAGTTTGGGTCAACTTTTGGGCCAACTGATACTTAGTCCAATAAGACTATCTTGCAAAAAGAGGCAATTTGTAGGAAATTCAGGCCAAGCTCGATTTGATTCGATTCAAGTCAATTCGGATTTTGGGCTCACTTTCACGTGAGGTTATTTTGGGTGTTAGGTTGGGTATAGGTACGAGTCAGTTGGTTCTACTTTTGGGTTTGGTTTTCCAGGTACTTATTGCGTGACACATTCTTTTAAAGATTGCAAAGATACTAGGTGAATGGAGGCTCAGCGTGTTGAATTCATTGTACTAACACAAAGGTGATATTTAGAGTTGCGACTACTATCAAGGTACTAAGCTACTTAGTCACACTATGAAATAATAAGAAAGGTTAATTGAAGGTTGGTTAAAAGATGTTGAGTTGGGAAAGGACGATCTCGAAGAACCAGTTTGGTTTTATATCTAGACTAGAGGATTACTAGCGCAAGTAATTCACCTTAGTATAAGACTAATGGGGCATATAAGGATAGAACGACAGACTTGCATATGGTAATTATGGACCTTGAAAAAACATATGAAAAAAGCCTAGAAATGTTGTGGATATTGGAGGCATGGATATTTCAACTCTCGCATATACGAGGCATAAAGGATATGTATGACGGAGATTATACAAATATCATGACTTCTTTTTGTGGGGGGGGGGGGGAGACATAGGTGATATTTTAATATAGTCGCATCAAGAACTGCTTGGAGAGAAATCGTCGTAGTTTCAAGATTTTAAGCTTTATTTTTTGAGGTTGTTGTATAGTTGGAGGAGTGTCGGGCTTTGTGGTAACAAAAATTTAAATTTTTTGGCTTTTGTCGATTGCATTATGGATGAGAGCTTAAGGGCATAATGTTTTTGTATTTGCCCCTTTTGTTAATGGGTGACATCCCCTTGGTGTCCTTTTAATATACCTCTTGATTACTTACCAAAAAAAAAAAAAAAAAGAACCGCTTGGAGCCCTCATCGCTTAAGCAATGGTTATGGACTAGCCAATTAAAGTGATTCGGGAGGATGCGTCGTGGTGTATATTATTCACATATGATATAGTTCTAATTGATAGAACAGAAGGAGTTATCAAGAAGTTGTATGTATGAGGAGAAGTCTTAGAGACTAAATATTTTGGATTGAGGAGAATATTTGGTATGCAAGTTTAACGAGGAAGCCGATGAGACAGAAGGAGAAGTTAGTGCTGGTGCAGATATAAGATTGAGGGTTGAAAAGTTTAGATGCCTAGGTCTATTAGATACGGAAAAGAATAGGTTAATTAATACACTACTCAACCTATTAAGACAAGGCAGGAGAAATGGAAGTGCACATCTAAAGTTGTGTGTGACAAGAAGGTATTGATCATACTAATGGGTAAAACGAGTTTGCCACATTGGTGTTGGACCATTTTCATTGTATGACACAAATGTTGGCCGATTAACAAAGCGCAAGCTTGGAAAATGATGGTTGTAGAAATGAGGATTACATTTTATGTGTGGTGCTACGTCTAATAAGATAAGGAATGAGTTGATAAGTGGTAAGGTGAGAATGACCCCTATAAGTGATAAGATGTGGAGGTAAGGCTTAAATGGATCAAACTTCAAACATGTGAAGGGGAGGCTGGTAGAGGTACCTGTGGGATGTGTGAAAGGGCTGACATTTTGTTCTACAAGAGAGAGAGAGAGAGAGAGAGAGGAAAACTTAAGAATGGGATGAGCTCATTAGATACAGCTTGGCTTACTAGTGACTTATTGAGGACACGGCCTTGTACGAGTCCTAGAGGTTTAGGATTAGAGTAGTCTACCTTAAATGAGCAATATCTGTTGGCAAAGAGGTTCTGTTGCAAGAAAAGGATGAGATTGTGTGGCCTTTTAACTCTAAGGGATCCTTCAGCATCAAGAGTTTTTGTTCCACACATTCTGATGTCTTGGGTGGTTATGATTTTGCCGCTAAGTCCATTTGGAAGTCTAAAGCTCCCACAAAAGTGAGTTTCTTTGCGTGGGTAGCCTCCATAGGAAGGATCCCCACTGATGACATGCTTAAAAGAAGAAATTTTAGAGGTCCAAGCATATGCTCTCTGTGCTTGGAGGAGGAAGAAACCGCGGATCACCTTCTTGTTCATTGTCGTTGGGCTTCCGCTCTTTGGGATTTAGCTCTCTCTCTTATGGGGGTTAGTTGGGTGCAACCTTCTAATGTTAGAGACGTGGTGGTAGCTTGGAAGAGAAGGATGCAGAAGAGTTGGGTCCTCGAAGTTTGGAACATGGTGCCTTTGGCTATTTGGTGGACGACATGGAAGGAGAGAAATCGTCGTATCTTTGACGATATAGCCGGGTCGTTTCAAGAGTTTAAGCTTTATTTTTTGAGGTTGTTGTATAGCTGGAGTGCCGGGCTTTGTGGTAACAGAAGTGTAAATTTTTTGGCTTTTGTCGATTGCATTATGGATGAGAGCATAAGGGCATAATGTTTTTGTATTTGCCCTTTTTGTATATGGGTGACATCCCCTTGGTGTCCTTTTAATATACCTATTGATTACTTACCAAAAAAAAAAAATGAGCAATATCTTTTCCTTTAGGTTCTTGGTAACCTGTTACGCAGGCATCTTACTAAGCAGGTAGTACTATGTTTTTAAACATTTGATTATTTACATATTTTCCTATATAAACTATAATGTAATGTGGGGTGGCATCTTGTCATTGTCCATTATGTTCCATTGCTTGAGGTGAGCTTAGTCATCAAACAGTAATGTTTAGCCCATTCTTGTATGCTTATTTAGTTGTGTTGCGTGCTATTTACTTTCAGCAGCTTATGCCTTCCCTTACTGCGCTTACTGGCTACTGCAATAGTATTATTGTTTTTTACAGAAGGTTTTGATATAAAAAAAGTTATTTGGTGCAAAATCTCTCTCTCTTTCTGTTGGGGCTGGGGGTGGGCGAGGCTGCTTATGTTTGTCTCTTCTAGGAGTGGAATCTATATTGGGTGGCAATGGTGCTATGAAAAAGAGCGCATCGCTTGTGTGTTCATGATGTCCTCTATGCATCAGAAGAATTTATGGAGGAAGACAAAAACATGCGCAGAACACCAGGTCTAGCCGTTCAATCTGGTTGTTAAATCTGTCCACAAGGTTTTGAAACCATTGAGAGAAGATGGACAATCCTCCCATAGAATTACATCATTGCCCTTTCTTGGATGAGGCGCTTCTAGAGGGGATTCTTTTCATCAAGAGGTCCAGATTCTCTTGGTCTTTGTTCAGATTCTCCATGCTATCAAAACAGGAATTTTAACCTTGAACTGTGCATTATTAATGATGTATCCCATAATTGAATTACTGTGATTGACATGAACTGATTCTTCCCATCATTATAGCCTCCATGTTGCATAAGCTGCCGAGCACTGGACATGAGGATGATCCATGCTAGCTGTCACTGTTCTCTGAGTCACTCTTTAAGTGCCTGAAATTGATGGCACAGCAGTCTGGATATTGTTTCTTAGCCTTTAAAATAATGATCGAAAGAGCCATTCAGACGCGTGATCTGCATCGTCCCAGGATGAGGTTTTGCAAGAATTACATATGGTTTTAGAGAAGTTATCCGCACGTTAGCTGTGAAAAATTAAGCATTACGAAGTTCCTTGATATACAAACCAACATGTAAAGTGGTGCAACCAAATAAGCCCTATTCGAAGCCTCGAACTTGATACAACTATTCTGCACTTCTTGCTTTCTAGTTGTGTCCATAGTTACCGGAATCGCTACCCTATCCTCCATTCCACGATTTGGATTGTCCGATCCAAAACGAGGTACATTTCCGTTATGGAACGACTGGGAAGGCGTGCCAGATCTGAGAACTTGGCGATCCTTTTCTAAGAGCACAAAATAGCATGAAAATTTGAAAATAAAGAAAGAAAAATAGGAAAAGAAAGCAGAATCACTGTTGAAAGCAGACTGCAAGCATACCAGAGGAAAAATTCAGCAGCTATGGATGCCTTCCGTAACACTATCGCAGAGAGGAGGGAAGAGAGAGGGTGGTGGAATGTGTAGAGAGGGTCAAAGTTGTTAAACAATGGGTTATTTTTTTGTTTTTACTGCTCTCATGCTTATCTGGTGAGAAGGACTATTGTGAACAGTACACGCATCCATTGTAATTAACAAATTTTGATTATTGGGAACAATACACACATCAATTACTTTTCACAAAACAACTATAATAAGTTTTGAATTTTCTTTTCTTTTAGAAAGAGAGATATTGGGTTTGGTTTTCTTGTTCATGAAAGTTCTTTTTTGAAGTATGGCTTTTTATTAAAGCAATTTATGTTTAGGCTTCAATGTTTTGGTAAAAATAAAGAAGGAAAAAGAGCCCACTAAAATTTTAATTTTAATTTTACATTAACGATCCGAAATTACGAATTTCGTTCCCAAAACCGTTCCAAGTGGCCTACTTGCTTCGGTCCTGTTTTTAGGGAAGTGGCGTTCCACTCCTGTACCATGTTCTGTGATCCTGGTAACTATGGTTATGTCAAGAATCTAGAGAAGAAGGCCTGAAGTAAGACATGCTTGGCTTTTTACTTACCAATGGAACCCTCCCGAAAAGGATTGAGAAATCATGAGTTTGTGACGAACTAGTGTGAAAGATCAAATACAATGGTTTTGATAGTACTCTGGTAATGCTTTCGTTTCGCAGATCGAAGGAAAATTTTATTTTAGGATTGACATGCTTGGAGAGGGTGCTAAATGGAGGCGTTTGTTCGGTCAGCAGATATACTCTCCGCTTCTATTGGCATTCAGCGAGCAGGTATGGAAACTTGCAACCTTCACATTCAATTTTCGGGTCCTCAATATTCCTTTAATACTTTAGATCATCATCTCCTATGCAGGATGAAGATAATTGGCTGAATTCTAACGTGCCAACCTTTACAGGAATTGACCCTTCCTACAGCTTGCCTGAAAATGTTGCTATGATAACCCTTCAGGTCGCATGCACTTCGTGTCCTTGTGTAGCTGTGATGTAGTTCATTGCTTCATTAATCCTAGCATGCTTCATGTTAGATTGGTGGTAGCTTGGCAGTGTGTCTAGCTTTTCATGATCATGTTTATTCCATTTGTGGAAAGCAGGAACTTGACGATGGAAATGTCCTGCTTCGCTTGGCACATTTGTATGAGGTCTGCTTCTTACTCAACTTGTACTCTTGGTTTTTGAAGTTTTCTCATGGAAAACATCAATAGTAGTTATTGTTGAGGTATTCATATATACGGGCCTTAGTGTTTTTTTTTCTTTTAATTTTTATAACATGCGTTTTTGAATTATTTTTTTACCCCCTTTCGCCTTTGTGTCAAATAATTTTGGGCCCCAAATTTTTGAAACTGTTCATTTTTGTAAATTTGAAATTAAGATGAGGAATGAAATGAACAATATTATTAAAATGGGGGAAAAAAAAGTAGTAATGAAATATGGAAGGAAATAATGTAGATATGTTTCATCAAAATTAAGAAAAAATTACAGTAAAGATGAATATTAATATAAGGTATTTCATATAAGAGCAAAACCTTAAAAAAATCTGATAGTCCTTCATACAGTTAACAGTATGAAAGTAATGAAGGAGGAAAACAATCATTAGTGTCTAGTATCTACAGAGAAAATAAATATTACCAAAACCCATTTAAAATTGTCAGCATTATCAAATGAATTGAAGTTATTAAAAACTAAAAACAATCTCTCCTTTGGGGCCTCCACTATGCTCATGACCTTCTCCAAGGGCTCAGTGGCAAGGGTGATCTCTTCCCATCGAGCCCAACAGTAGCCACCATTGCCAGCATCACCTCCTCTACCCCTTGCCAATAAGCAGTCAACCCTCCTTCAAAGTCCCCTTTCTTTTCTGCTCCACTGTCTGAAGCCTTGCATTCCAAAGCCATTCTGGTCACATACAACCTCTGTGTCTTTGCTCCCTCAAGCCATGGGCTGCCCTTCCCTTTCCCTTTCCTCCCCATACCCAATATTCTATGTGTCGGCACAGAGGGTTTTGGGGATGGAGAAGAGAAGGGAAAATGCAATGGAAAAATGGGATAGGTTGCTTGATGTCACAACTTCAGGAATTTCCAGATTCTTCGAGTTGTCTTTCCAGAAGTAGAGCTGATGTACGACGCTAGAGCAATTCCCACACCTAGAAAATCACACAAGAACTTTCGAAAACTCAATAATTCAATTCATTCAAGTCTGTCTTTCTCCAATGCACGAGGGGGTTTATGTAGCAATCAATACAACTGGAAAAAGGAATAGAAAATATATCCGAAGATTACGATAAGATTACGATAACTAAAAATAATCTAAGAGATAAAAAGATAAGATTTTATCCTAAAAGATAACCTAGAAAGATAATAAATTATAAAAATACTTCACATATGCCAATATTAAGATATATCCATATCTTCTTAATTCTCCTTTATCCTTATCTTGCATCATTCTCCCCTGGTTGGAAAAACCTGGTCCTCGAGTTTTGTACAACGGTAGAAAGAAGGGATCCAAGTAAAGAAACAACTTCACCGCACGTTGCAAATGGAAAAACTGTAGAGCTTTCAACTTCTCCAAGAAAAGTAGTAATGCAATCAGCGGATGTAGCTTCTTGCCAACTAGAAGGTCATTAGGGATGAACAAATGTAGAGTGTTGTCCATGAAAGCATGATCAGGGATTATAAATTTAGCATCAACATGTACACCAACTGCTTGGTCCATCTTGAATTTTCTTTGCATGCGTTCAGATTTTTGAGTGTCCATTAAATACTCATGGGGGATAATGGAAGAGTTATTTACTATTATCGTTGACTCTTCATTCACTGGTATTAGTGGTTGAAAATTTTCCTCATTAGGTGTCCCACTAAAAGCATCCACATACCTATCTAGAATGAACATTCCTTCACTGCGGACTTCATTTGCATATGACTCAGTCCCCAACATGCACTTCTTGATTCATAGAATCGAGGATGCTGTTGTTAACATCATTTTCCTCGATATCTGGAAGTTCACGATACTCTATGACTTGGACATCTGTTTCTATATTTTGCTCTTCTAGAGTCTCTTCTTTCTTGTTCGCAATGATAAGTTTCCTATCATATGCATCATAATAGGCAGGATCTGTTTCATGCAAATAAGAAGTCGATTCTTTCCTGGAAGATCTTAAAGCTGAAACCCTACAATCTCCAATGAGAAGCTTCGAAGGAATCAAAGGAGCTTTAGGAAGTTCATAATCCCACATATAGTGAGGAATATAGGGCTCACAACCACAAATGAATTTGCTAGCAAAGTAAAGATCTAACTCACAACAATCATCGTAGATCTCGCGACCTTGAAGTTTGCAAAAAGTATGGACAGCATCCCCATAAGAGTAGAAATTCACTCGAGCATGAAAATCACCTCTTGTCTGAAATTTGACAATCTTTTCTATATCTCCATAAGGAGAGAAAACTTGGTACAGAACATTTGTCGTAACCGGAAGTGCTTTATCGTAAATTATCACAAACAAGGCCCGATGCTATTTTTCACACCAAGTCATGGTTGCAACAATAGCAATAAGGGGCTGCTAATAGCAACAACAGCACTGGACAAGAAACAAACAGTGGTAGGCCAGAAGCTTCGAGATATAATGAAGGGGGTTCTAGCAGCAGCGAGTTGCTTCTTGCTAGCATCAGGACATGAGCGACACAAGAACAAACAGTAACGGACAGTGAATGAAGGCGAACCGCCACGAAGGGTTTCCGGCAACAAGTAGGCCGGCTGTGGTGGGACAGCATAGTCAAGAGTGGTTTCACCACTCTCTGTTGAAGGCCAGAGGAATAGAAGTCCTTCAATTGCGAGCAAAAGATCAGTTCGCAATCTATGGTTTGGCAAGCTTGGGGAGACCAATTGAAGGCCAAATCAAAGCGTTTCCTTTCAATTGGGATGGGGCTTAGGGGCGAAATGGAGAGGAAAGTGGAGAAATGATGTCAATTTTGGAGGAAATTGATGAATCGAATGCAGGTTTTTAGAGTTAGGGTTCGTGGGTTGCTGGCCAGTCAATTGAAGCAAAATTTGATGTGATTTACCTCAATTGATTTGGGTTTTTTGGATGAAATTCAGTGGGTATTCGAGGGGCTAGGCCAATTTTGGGAATCTTAGATGGATTGAGGACGAATTGAAAGGCTAGGGTTCGAAAATTAAAGCAATTTGCAATTAGGGTTTGCGAATTGGGATTTTTGTTAGGGTTTCGGTGAGCGGTGGCCGGTGGTGGGGATGCGGTGGTGGTCGACCGGAGGTTCCGACCAAGGGGTGGTGGTGGGCGATGGGGCTAGGTGGCGGAATCGAGCGTTGGTGGTGCGCGGCTAGGGTTAGGGTTTGTCGAATTGGGAAATTGGGGTGGCGGCTGTCGCGGCAGTGGAGGTCTGGTGGATGTCGGGCCGAGTTGGCCAGCTCATGGTGGTGCTTGGAGGTGGTGGTGGCCGATGGGAGGGGTGGCGCCGAAGGCTGGCACCGAAGGTTTAGGGTTCAGGTTTCTTTTTTTTTTTTTTTTTGAACGTAAGGGGAAAAAAAAAGGAAAAGGGAAATCAAAGGAAAGCTAAGACAGAAAACTCCAGCGAGGAAGGGTTTCGCAACGGTTAGGATCAAAAGCTCTGATACCAATTTGATGTAGGACGCTCTAAGAGCAATTCCCACACCTAGAAAATAACACAAGAACTTTCGAAAACTCAATAATTCAATTCATTCAAGTCTGTCTTTCCCCCAGGCACGAGGGGGTTTATATAGCAATCAATACAACTGGAAAAGGGAATAGAAAACATATCTGAAGATTACGATAAGATTACAATAACTAAAAATAATCTAAGAGATAAAAAGATGAGATTTTATCCTAAAAGATAACCTACAAAGATAATAAATTATAAAAATACTTCACATATGCCAATATTAAGATATATCCATATCTTCTTAATTCTCCTTTATCCTTATCCCGCATCATTCTCCTCTGGTTGGAAAAAACTCGTCCTCGAGTTTTGTACAACGGTAGAAAGAAGGAATCTAAGTATAGAAACAACTTCACTGCGCTCTACAAATGGAAAAACTGTAAAGCTTTTCAACTTCTCCAAGGAAAGTAGTAATGCAATCAGCGGATGTAGCTTCTTGCCAACTAGAAGTTCATTAGGGATGAACAAATCAACATGCTCACTTTCAAGTCTTGACATCGAATGTAGAGTGTTGTCCATGAAAGCATAATCAGGGTTTATAAATTCAGCATCAACATGCATACCGATTGCGTGTTCCATCTTGAATTTTCTTTGCATGTGTTCAGATTTTTGAGTGTCCATTGAATACTCATGGGGGATAATGGAAGAGTTATTTGCTATTATCGTTGACTCTTCATTCATTGGTATTAGTGGTTGAAGATTTTCCTCATTAGGTGCCCCAGTAAACGCATCCACATGTCTATCTAGAATGAACATTCCTTCACTGTGGACTTCATTTGCATATGACTCGCACTTAGATTAAAAAAGCCCGAGGCGCAAAAAAGCACAAAGGGTCCTGGAGCCCGGGGCACGGGCTTCGAAGCGAAGGCGCGGGCTTTTCTGACGCGAGGCGCACTTTGGCTATAAAATGCTCCAAAATCATTCCCAAACCATATTTCTTTGAAAATAAAGTAGATAATGACATTAAGTAGGGGATTAAACATGAAGATAACCACGAATAACATTGCAAATAGTTATAAAATACGAGAACATAACATTGTAGTGTCTCTAAGCACACACCATGAGACAGTAGAAGTCTTAAAAGGCACCAACTAGCATAGCCATAGAAAGAAAGCAGAAAACACATAGCACACAAAGCAAAATAACTCATAAAAGGTGAACTAAGCATCCTCATCATCATCTAACACCACATGCTCCGCTTCTTCATCATCATCCACCAACTCAACATCATCTCCAATATCATCTTCCTCCTCTTCCTCTTCCTCTTCAAATTCCTCTTCCTCATCTTCATCAAACAATTGAGTACGAGCTCGAGAGGATTTAGATCCAGAGGCATGAGCGGGAGCTTTTCCTTTGTCCCTTGCCGAAGTTTTAGCGGTGCTAGTGCTTGTTGATCCTCTACGCCTGGTGCTATAGCGGGACTCATTAGCGCCACAAGCTTGAACAACAGCTGCCCAAGTCAAAGTATCCCCCTCAAACACAAGATCATCATCATCTGAATCATCTTCCATTCTCCCAAGCAACCACTCATTACTTTCATCAATTTCTTTTAAGAGAATAGGATCTCTAGAGCTACTCTCTTCTCGTCTGCACCTCAATGCACGGTTTGATTTGACAAAAACCAAATCGTTTAGTCGGGATTGTGCTAGCCTATTTCTCTTCTTGGTGTGAAGCTGTTAACAAAAGTAAGTAGGTTTAATTAGCTACTAATAAATTAAAAAAATTATGAGTGGATAGTTTTTGTAAGTTGCAACTTACATGTTGAAATACACCCCAATTCCTCTCACATCCCATTGCACTACAAGTAATGCTAAGGATTCTTATGGCAAACTTCCTCAAGTTGGGTGCCGAAGATCCATATAAACTCCACCATTGAGCCATTAAAAAAAAAATTAGAATAAGCATTTAGTTAAAACAAAAAAGAGAGAGACCTTTGGAAGTTTTTTATGAATATTCAATATTCTTACCGGGAGCTAATGACTTTCTTTGCCTTATTGCCATGGGCATTCCAAACAAACCTTGAGAAGTTTTGTATGAATTCAATGCGGCAAGAATCTTGTCTTGAGTCTCCAAATTCGGAACCATTCTTGCAATGCAATCAAACAAACCCTTCATCACTTCGCTACAATCTTCAATAGACGGGTTTGAATAGTAGATTTTCGGATTCAAATAATGTCCCGCCGCATGTAAAGGTTGGTGAAGTTGGCATTCCCATCTTTTGCCAATATAGTTGAATGCCTCCTCATAATTCTCCTCCTTGTTTGAAAAGCTCTGAGCAATAACCTCCTTAGCTCTATCCATAGCCTCATAGATATAACCCATAGGTGGCTTTTTGTCTCCATCAATCATGCGAAGAACTTTGACGAGGGGACTTGTCAATTTAAGAGAATAGAGAATATTCTTCCAATAACTCTCTTACAAGATATAGGATGCCATCTTCTTGCCCCCCGCATCCTTTGACCATTTGTTATTGCTCCATTCTTGAGAAGTCACCATCTTTCTCAAATTGTTTTTTTGTTTGTGAATGGAGGAAAGAGTGATGAATGATGTAGCAAATCTAGTCACGGCAGGCCTATGCAAGTTCCTTTGATTAGTGAATCGCCTCATCAAGTTCACAAGTGCAACGAAGCTATGGATATAAGCATTGATAGCCATGCTCTTCTTTAGAGCAATCTTGACTTTCAGAATATTTTTTCCAATGTCTTCCAACATAAGATCAATGCAATGTGCGGCACATGGAGTCCAAAAGAGGTGTTGCCTCTTAGCCATTAATAATTTTCCTACATAAACATTTTTATAAAAATTAAATTAGAAATTGCAATTTATGGAATAGGAATAGAAAAATATGTAGCTAACATATGAAGAATGTAGATAAGTAGATGATTCTTAGTTTCTTACTAGCTTTAACGTAGTTAGATGCATTGTCGGTCACCACTTGGACCACATTCTCCTCTCCAACTTCCTCCACCATATCATCAAGAACCTTGAATAAAAGGTTTGCATCCTTTATAACTTCAGAGACATCCATTGATCTAATAAAGACCGAGCCTTTTGGAGAGTTGACAAGAAAGTTAATAATATCCTTTTGAACGGTAGTATCGCGCCATCCATCAGATAATATAGAACAACCTATATCAGCCCATTCTTTTTTATGCTCCACTATTGCCTTCTCCGTATCTTCAACTTCTTTTTTGAGGAAAGGGACTCTCAACTCATACATCGAAGGCGGTTCAATCCCGGGCCAAATTGACCAATAGATTCACAAGCAATAGCAAAACTATCAAAAGTAACGGCATGAAAAGGAATCCCGGCATCATAAAACCAACTTGTTAGGTCTCTACAAGCCTTTTCTCAACTCTTTCCTACATAGCTCATTTAGTGTTTTTTGCCTCCCTTGGTCCTTTCGAGCCTTGACAACATTTGCGGGATTAGGAGTATAGTACATATCCAATGGACCTTTTTGCCTAGGTTTCTTAGAAGGCACATTATTACTTCCCTTTGTTCCACTTTCGCCACTTGCATGTTTTCCGCTTCTAGGATTCATTTCACCACATTCATCATCTTCATCTTCATCAACAAAGTAGCCTTGCGGCATTTGTCTAGACATGTCATATGCTTCCTTTGTTATTTTTTTAGCTCCATATAGTCTTGGATTTCTTTTCTAACATGCTCCGGCACTTTTTTACAACCTAGAGTATTACGATATCCTCCCGCTAAATGTTGCTTAAGCCGGAAGACTCCTCCCATGGTCCTCACTCCACAAAAGTTGCAATCGAAATTATTTTTATTATTTTCATCTTGCCTACCATACTTTCTTCTCGGATCTAAAGGTTTAGAGGAGACCGAACCCGTAGGAGTACCGGATGTATCCTCCATTCAATTTAATTCAAGTAATTCAAGTATTCAACCCAAAAATCAACACCACAAATGAGTTCACTACAATTCTCAACCAAAAAAAAAGCACACACAATCAATTACACAAGAAAATATATAATTAAAAATTTAAAACTGAGTAATGTGAGATTCTCAAAAATACCATAGTCAATCAACAGAAGGTCCTTCAAAAATACTTACATCCAAAATAATAAATTAACTAGACTCAATATAAGATTAGGCCCATTTACCAAACACAAAGCTTTGTATGTTGCTGACTAAATTTATTGACAAAGCAAGGGAACAGGAATGGAGCTATTAAAAAAGGAGCATCCGTGTATTTACATAGCAGGCAGTGATTTTAATTTTTAAGCAAATGGAAGTGCCCTGCCCCCTGCCCGTGGCCATTTTAATTAAAAGCAGGAAGTCTGGCTTTGGTTGGGGGGGGTATTCAAGAATCCAGTCAGGCAGAAGCGAAAAGAAGAGGAGAAGGGCATGGTACTGTAGCAGGGGCATTGTCTGCGACCAATTCATGCCCCCCCCCCAAAAAAAAAGGAAAGAAAAGCTCGAAACCACTGCCATGGTGGTCGAGACATAGAGAAGAAGGAGGAGGAAGAGGGCGAAGATGAAATATTGAAAGGAGAAAGGAGTAGAAGCACTTACATGGCCTGGTGGAGTCTAGGCTTTTGCTGAACAAACACAGAGCAGAAGAAGACTTCAATATTCGCCAGCCCAGATGCACCAGAAAGCACGAAAGAGCAAGGTGAGTCGCAGTGGAGGGCCTCAAGCCCCTGAAATTGGCCTCTGTATTTGTTTTTTCCTATTTTTTCTCAAACGACACAGTTAAGATCAATGAAGCCCAGAAAGTGCGCGCCCCGAGCCTCACCCCGAAGCCCAGAAAAGCCCCAAAAAGCCCGCGCTTAAAGAATGGGCTGCACTTGACCCCCTTAAGGCGCAACAGTGTGCGCCTCGGGGTTCTGTGCGCCTGGGGTGCGCTTTTTTAAACACAGGACTCACAGTCCCCAACATGCACTTCTTGATTCATAGAATCGAGGATGCTGTTGTTAACATCATTTGCCTCGATATCTGGAAGTTCACGATACTCTATGACTTGGACATCTGTTTCCATATTTTGCTCTTCTAGAGTCTCTTCTTTCTTGTTCTCAATGATAAATCCCCTATCATATGCATCATAATAGGCAGGATCTGTTTCATGCAAGTAAGAAGTCGGTTCTTTCCTGGAAGATCTTAGAGATGGAACCTGACAATCTCCAATGAGAAGCTTCGAAGGAATCGAAGGAGTTTTAGGAAGTTCATAATCCCACATATAGTGAGGAATATAGGGCTCACAACCACAAATGAATTTGCTAGCAAAGTAAAGATCTAACTTACAACAATCATCGTAGATCTCGCGACCTTGAAGTTTGCAAAAAGCATGGACAGCATCCCAGTACGAGTAGAAATTCACTCGAGCATGAAAATCACCTCTTGTCTGAAATCTAACAATCTTTTCTATATCTCCATAAGGAGAGAAAACTTGATACAGAACATTTGTCGTAACCGGAAGTGCTTTATCATAAATTATCACAAACAAGGCCCGATGATGTTTTTCACACCAAGTCATGGTTGCAACAATAGCAATAAGGGCTGCTAATAGCAACAACAATACTGGACAAGAAACAAAGGGTCGAATAGTAGCAGCAAAACTGAGTTGAGAATTGATGAAGATAACCACACAGTGGTAGGCCAGAAGCTCCGAGATATAACGAAGGGGGTTCTAGCAGCAGCGAGTTGCTTCTTGCTAGCATATGAGCAACACAAGAACAAACAGTGGCAACATCGACAGTGAATGAAGGCGAACCTCCACGAAAATGGCTTCCGGCAAGAAGTAGGCCAGCTGTGGTGGGACATCACAGTCAAGAGTGTTTTCACCACTCTCTGTTGAAGGCCAAAGGAATAGAAGTCCTTCAATTGTGAGCAAAAGATCATTTCGCAATCTATGGTTTCGCAGGCTTGAGGAGACCAATTGAAGGCCAAATCAAAGCGTTTCCTTTCAATTGGGATTAGGGGCGAAATGGAGAGGAAAGTGGAGAAATGATGTCAATTTTGGAGGAAATTGATGAATCGAATGCGATTTTTAGAGTTAGGGTTCGTGGGTTGCTGGCCAATCAATTGAAGCAAAATTTGATGCGATTTACCTCAATTGATTTGGGGTTTTTGGACGAATTCAGTGGGCATTCGAGGGGCTAGGCCAATTTTGGGAATCTTAGATGGATTGAGGACGAATTGAAAGGCTAGGGTTCGAAAATTGAAGCAATTGGCAATTAGGGTTTGCAAAGTGGGATTTTTGTTAGGGTTTCGGTGAGCGGTGGCTGGTGGTGGGGATGCGGTGGTGGTTGACCGGAGGTTCCGACCAAGGGGTGGTGGGGGGCGATGGGGCTAGGTGGCGGAATCGAGCGTTGGTGGTGCGTGGCTAGGGTTAGGGTTTGCCGAATTAGGAAATTGGGGTGGTTGCCGGCGACGGCCAGTGGCGGTGGATGTCTGGTGGGTGTCGGGCCGAGGTGGCCAGCTCGTGGTGGTGGCTGACGGGAGGGGTGGTGTCGAAGGCTGGCACCGAAGGTTTAGGGTTCAGGTTTCTTTTTTTTTCTTTTTTTTTTCTTTTTTTTTTGAACGTAAGGGAAAAAAAAGGAAAAGAGAAATCAAAGGGAAGCTAAGACAGAAAATTCCAGTGAGGAAGGGTTTCGCAGCGATTAGGATCAAAAGCTTTGATACCAATTTGATGTAAGATGCTCTAAGAGCAATTCCCACACCTAGAAAATCACACAAGAACTTCGAAAACTAAATAATTCAATTCATTCAAGTGTGTCTGTCCCCAATGCACGAGGGGGTTTATATAGCAATCAATACAACTGGAAAAAGGAATAGAAAATATATCCGAAGATTACGATAAGATTACGATAACTAAAAATAATCTAAGAGATAAAAAGATGAGATTTTATCCTAAAAGATAACCTACAAAGATAATAAATTATAAAAATACTTCACATATGCCAATATTAAGATATATCCATATCTTCTTAATTCTCCTTTATCCTTATCCTGCATCATTAATTTGATATAGGATGCTCTAAGAGCAATTCCACACCTAGAAAATCACACAAGAACTTTCGAAAACTCAATAATTCAATTCATTCAAGTGTGTCTTTTCCCAATGGATAAGGGGGTTTATATAGCAATCAATACAAGTGGAAAAAGGAATAGAAAATATATCCGAAGATTACAATAAGATTTTATCCTAAAAGATAATCTACAAAGATAATAAATTATAAAAATACTTCACATATGCCAATATTAAGATATATCCATATCTTCTTAATTCTCCTTTATCCTTATCCTGCATCAGCCACACTCTCGCCATGGGACAGAGGTAGCCCTTCAATAAAGTGCATTGGTATATCAGTCCAAATAGTGTTGGGGATAGAAAGAGGTTTTAATAGCCCTGATGGAGCTTATAGCACTGGTTTCATTCTTTGGCAGAACATTGTCTGATGAATTTCTTAGATCCCTCTTATATCCCTTCCTTAGATTAAAAAAGCTTGAGGAGCACAAAAGTGCAAAGGGTCCTAGGGCCCGAGGCGTGGGCTTCTTGGACACGAAGCGCACTTTTACCAAAAAAGTCCTTGGAAATCATTCACAAACCACATTTTTGACAAATAAGTTAGATGGTAGCATTAAACAAGTGATTAGACATCACAACGAACCTTATAATATATCTTATATTAGATTCATCAATTTTGAAGGCATTTTAGTAAGGAGGGGGAAAAAAAGAAGACAACAATATTTGACAGCATATTAGGTGGAGAAGAAAGAAGGTAAGTGTATTCTTTAATCCTTCTTTCCATATTATTGGCGGCATGATATTTTCGAGAGAGAGAGAGAGATTGGAAAAGCATGGGAAAAGATGACGGGCGCAGATCGACCGACAGAAAAGTATGGTATAAGATTGGTTGACTAAACTCAAATCTTTATTAGAATGCGGAAAAGTATGGTAAAAGATTGGTTGACTAAACTCTATCTTTATTAGAATGTTGTAAAAGTCTTCAACTACAACCCAACCCTCTCTCTAAAAATTAGGGTTTCTAAATTGGGCTTCTTCAATATAGTCTATACTTGAAGCAACAACATGCAATTAGATGAGGGTCGTTACTCCAAATTGAAAGATATAGCTAAGGTAAGTGTCAATCTGAAGGTATTAGTGTTTTTCCATGTTGTTTGTTCCTTTTTCCCTCTCTCCAATGAAGTTTTTTCATAAAGCACGCATCTTGGGTCACTTTGAGCCTCAGTCTGAAGTGCAGGAAAAGCACAGGCTTCTGTGGGCTTAAGAATGAGTTGGGCTTGAACCTTTGCAAGGTGCAATTAGTTGGTCTTCGGGCTTTTGCATGCTTTTTTTAAACACAAATCCCTTCCAATAGAAGAGACCACTCAACCTATTGAAAGTAGCATCCATTGCAGAATGTCCTCCAATAGGAGTATCATACATTAGCTGTAGCATCCATTGCAGAATGTGCTACAACAGGATTATCATGCAGTAGCTGCATGATTTTATCTCTAAGGTGACTGTGAGCACCTATCACCAATTTTCCCTTCCTCTCTAGAGAATGCCTCATGTTCATGTGTACTTGAGTTCAGTGCTGGGATTCATGGACAACTCGGATAAGAGTTGTAATTGAGGATACTGTTATGCTGAAGCCTCTATTTGCTTCAATATCTAGCTGAGAAAGAGTGATTTGTAGGAGTTCAGATACTTGCATCCTTGACAGGGCATCATCAGCAATATTTTCTTTACCCTTTTGTGTAAAATTTCATTGTCTAAACCCGATAATTGGGGTAACCATTTGCTCTGAAATAGTGTAGACATATTTTGCTCTAACAGATACTTCAAGCTGAGGTGAGCCTACCAGTCAAATAAGTCTGCCTTCCATCTCTCAACTGCAAATAGTACTGCCATGAATTTCTTTTTCTTGAACTGATAAAGCCTGATTCTTGGCTGAGAGTGTTCTACTGATAAAAGCTAGGGGGTGCCCATTTTGCATCAACACAACCCCAATGGCACGCGCTGAAGCATCAATTTCCACTATGCAAAGGGCTGAGTGAAATTTGGTAAGGCTAACATAGGGCAGTAGAAATCACTTCCTTCAATTTCTCAAAAGCTTGCTTTAGCACTCTTATCCCACTCAAAGGCATTGATAGAGATCGGGTGGAATAGGGGAAAAAGGGAGAAGAGAGAAAGAGGGGAGCAAGGGATCGACATCTCTGTGCTCAAATTAATATTCATTCAATAATGTAAAGCGATAATAATCACCTAAGACAAATCATCTATTTATAATAGTCTATAGACTTAGAATTTTACTACAGAACTACCTAAACCAAACCTATATAGAATAGGAAACTCAATATTACCTAAATACTCCTAAATGTCTTTATTTTTTTACTTACCTAAAATAGCCTATAAATAAATCTATGGAAATTACATAAAAATATCAAAATACAATAGGTTTTCAAATATTAAGATAAATCCTAGATTTCTAATATTAGATAGATTCCTTTTGCTCTTCATCCGCATCATTCTCCCCCTGCTTAGAAAAAACTTATTCTCAAGTTTTATAATGAGCTAGAATAAGGCCCCGTTCTTTTCGTAGTTTAATGGACCCAACTCACACCTTCCCACTCCTACCCACTCCTCCCCCTTTCCCACATCTTCCCACACTTCAAAAAAAAAAATACCAATCATTCCCACTCTTTCCCACTCTCACCCACTTTCAAGTTTCACCAACTCTTTCCCACTCTTTCGTATAACTATTATTTTTCATATTTTGAAAAATTTTATGATTTATGTAATTGTGTGTATGAATAATCTGATAATAATTATGAAAATTTTTATTTATTTTTCGGATGTTATGGAAATATTTATTAGTCATGCCGGAAATTGTAGATGACGTAATTTTTGTTATATATATTGAAATAATTTTTTTCTTCTTTGTTAAACAAATGTTAGTTTTTTGTGACTGGTAGATATTTTGGATTTGATTCTATATAAGGAAGAGATGCTTAATTTATTGTTTTTTTACATTGGTTACGAAATATTTGTTATAGGTCATCAAAGCGTGGATGATTGTTGCTGTATGTGTAACAGATTTATTTTTTGTTTATCGTAATTTGGGGCCAAATTTGCAGATGTTTTTTCCGCCATAATGAAGAAATGTGTAAATTTGTTTCGCGTTGTTTGTAATTCTTGACAGGAAGTGCAAATGTATTGTACATGTATTTTGAGCGGATATTTTTTTCCATGTGCGTTAGTAACAAAATATTAGAAGTTCTTCACACAAATGGCAGATGATTGTTTTCCGTGTACTGAGAACCTGTTCTTTTCGTTGGGAAATATGGGTTGGTAAATGGGTGAAGTTGGTTAAGATTGGTAGAAATGGGTTAAAGTAGGTTGAAGTGGGTATTTTTTTGTCGAAGTGGGTTGAAGTAGGTTGAAGTGAGTAATTTTTTGTTGAAGTGAGTTGAAATTGGTTGAAGTAGGTTGAAGTTGGTTGAATTTTTTTTGTATGATGGGTAAAAGTTGGTTAAAATTGTGGGAAATGGGTTGAAGTTGGTTGAAGTGGTTGAAGTTGCTTGAAGTGGGTTGAAGTTGGTATTTTTTTAATTGAAGTTCATGAAGTGGGTTGAAGTGGGTTGAGGTTGGTAAATTTGGATTTACCAACTAAAAGAACAACGCCTAAACATATGTGTATTTTTTTCGTTGTTCGTATTTGGTTAATATATATGAGAAAAAAATATATCCGTAATTTGTTTTATGAATAACAAAAATTAAATTTTTTTTGGGGTAACAACGGCCATGAAACAATATTTCGTACCTGAATCAACACAGAAAAATATTTTTTAAGTCTAAATTTTTTGTTATCATTGATAATTACTATCACAAATAAAAGATTACATTAAAAAAACAAAAGAAGTAACTTACATCAACTCTCCTATTTCATTCAACTCCTTCTCAATTCTTCCCACACTTAAAAAAAATACCACTCCTACCCACTGCCACCCACTCTCACCCATCCAACACCTGCAATTTCCCAACGAAAAGAACAAGGCCTAAGAAAGTTAAAGCACAAACCCAACATCGATATCGACGATATGTAAGAAAAAGCCACAAGAAAAATTCTTCGAATTTTCTCCATGAGAAGTAACCTTGAGTGAATGGGATGTGGGTCTTTGACAGCCAAGAGATAGGAATCGATGATATAGTCAATACAATAAACATCCTCATACGTTATTTTATGCTCAATTTCCTTGTTCACAATTTGACTTTCTGCTTCGCAAATTGCTTGAGCTTTTATCTCTGGAGTAGAACTCTTAACTTCAGTAGCTTCTGTAGTAGCTTTAGTAACCTCTGACAGAATTGTTAAAACTGAATCAGTAAGTTTTCTTTGTTTTGCCATGTACTATTAGTACCTTTTCAACACTGTCTGATTAAGTTTTAGTACTCAACAAGTTTTTGCTGCTTACTTTGTTAAGAGATTCTCTGAGTTCATTCCACCTAGCATCCATTCTTTTAGCAAATTCTAAAATATCTTCCACAGTTCCTTTCTGTAATTCTTCCATCTTTCTGTTGAGTTCTTCTAGTTTTTGCTCACTTGCTACTAAAATTTTGATGTTGAAGGACTCTTTCCCAATCTTAGTACCTCGATCAAGGCTTTGCATAGTAAACTCAAATTTAGTGATGACTTCCTCTTTCTCATTGCTCTGAAACTGTGGAAGCGGACTAGTAATGCCAGAATACCTTCCACCAAGATAGGAAGCAACCCCATGTGTTTTCTTAGATTTCAAAGCTATAGTGACTAAATTAGCTTCAGAGGCTCGACAGCCAGGAAGGTTTCTAGAGTGTGTGGGCCATAATTCTAATTCACAGCAATCATCATATATATAACTTCCTTGAAGTTCATGAATCTTGCATCTCTCCCTGAGTAAAATTTGACACAAGCATGAAAATCAACTTATCACTTATATCTCACGACCTCGTCTACATATCCATGCAGTGAGAACACTTCATAAAGAATCCTATTTGTTTGTTGGATATAATTTATGATGAATAATCACATATAGCTAACATTCTAGATCATCATAATCCATGGTTGTGCATGAAGCAACAGTAACAATCATGCAGTATCAGCACATAGTCTAGCATGAAATAGCGCAACAAGCATGAGCAATGTAGCAGCGAATACCAGCTGCAATCAGGAAATAATCTGGAGTTCTAGAACGATTTTCGAAAAGATATGATTTCTTTTTTTGTTTTTTTCCCTCCTGGGGTCAAAGATCAAAACTTTTTGCGGCTAAAAATCTGCAGGAAGCAGAACATATGGTTGGAGACAGGGCAGTGAGTGATGGTAGCAGTGGCAGGGTATGGTGGCTGTGGTGAGGTTGGTGGCTGTGTAAGGGAAGGATGAAAGTTTGAAGGCTTGAAACAACAATTTCATTTCAATTATTTCAATTAGTTGGCAGCAGAATTTGGGATATGGGTTGGCTAGGAATCGAGAACTTGCTCTGATACGAAGTTGATAGAGATCGGGTGGAAAAGGGAGAAAAGGGAGACAGTTACAGAGAAAGAGGGGAGCAAGGGATTTGCATCTCTATGCTCAAATCAATATTCAATAATGTATAGTAGATAACAATCACCTAAGACAAATCATCTATTTATAATAGTCTATAGACTTAGAATTATACTACGAAACTACCTAAACCAAACCTATATAGAATAGGAAACTCAATACTACCTAAATACTCCTAAATATCCTTATTTTGGCTTATCTAAAATAGCCTATAAATAAACCTACGAAAATTACATAAAAATATCAAAATACGATAAGTTTCCAAATATTAAAATTAATCCTAGATTCTTAATATTAGATGGATTCCCTTTCTTCTTCATCCACATCGGGCATTTTTCTCGAGAAGATTGGTCAAGGGTTTGCTAAGTATACCGGAATTCGTCACAAATTTCCTATAGTAATCTGTGAGACCAAGGAACCCTCTTAATTCCTTGATTGTTTTAGGTATGGACCATGCCACAATAGCGGCAACTTTAGCGGCAACTTTACTTGGATCAGTAGATGCTCCCTTTCGAGAGATTATATGATCTAAGTTTTCCACCTTAGCAACACCCAAAGGTACAGTTAGACGGTTTAGCAAATAAGGTATTTTGTGTCAGCACATAAGCTGTACTCAAGATGATATACATTCTCCTCGGAGGTCTTGTTGTATGTAAGAATGTCATCAAAGAAAACTAGAATAAACTTGCTCAAGTAAGATTTAAAGGTCACATTCATCAAGCCTTGGAAGGTAGAGGGAGCATTTGCAAGACCAAATGGCATTACCAAGAACTCATAATGCCCTTCATGAGTCCTGAATGCAGATTTTGGAATATCTTCAGGTCTCATCCTAATTTGCCAATAACAAGATCTCAGATCGATTTTACAACAAATTATAGATCCATGTGGCTCATCCAAAAGTTCATCAATTATGGGAATAGGAAATTTATCCTTTTTGGTACACTTGTTAAGCTCCCTATAGTCTATACTCTATACAAAGCGTCCACCTCCCATTCTTCTTTTTAACCATGACAATGGGAGACGAAAGTGGACTATTGGCTGGGTCTAATAATCCCTCCTTCAAGCAGTTCCTTCACTATTTGTTCAATAGTGTCTTTTTGCTGCCGGATATCTGTAGGGCCTCACATTCGCTGGAGGAGTACCCTCTGTCAGGTGAATCTTGGTCATGGGTTCTGTGTGGTGATAAACCTTTGGGTTCTTGAAAATTTTCAAGGCACCGCTGCAATAATGGTGCCTTGACAGGATTTGTGTCCTTGCTGAAAAGATGGGAGAGCACTTATTTTTTCTAGAATGAGGGTTGGCTGCATCAGTACATTTCATCATTTCTTCTGAAAGGTGAACAATTGTGCTTGTGGCGCTGAAGAAACTAAAAGCTTCCCCATCTTTCGACTATGAATCCATTTAAGAGTGCCTTGTGTTGAACCCGTTAAGTCATGCTTCCTCCCTTGGTAAGAAAACTCCATGCTCAATTTGTTGAAATCTCATAATATAGGGAGCCAAAGTGGATAGCCATTGCACCCTTAAGATCATCTCAGCCCCTCCAAAGGCACTAACATAACATCAGCCATAGCCATAAACTTCTGACCCTGCAATTACTAGCAAAAATTTTTACACATGAAATTGCTTACTAAGTGACTGACATCAGCGATGGCCACATCCATAGGACAAGGAGACCTGATGTGACACCCCAACCTCTTGGTTGTGTTTGAATCTAGGAAATTATAGGTGCTGCCAAAGTCAAGTAAAATGTGAATTTGGTGTTTCTTCACCTTCCCAGATACCCTCCTAGTTTGGTATGTTGCTGTTCCGGTGAAGGCATTGATAGAAAACAGTGGAACAGTTTCCTCTGGTTGTCTTCTTCCCCATTCTCTTCTCCTACTTCTTCCTCCTCACCCTTCAAGACTTCTGTTTCCGCCAACGCTAACACTTCCAATGTGTACACCTAGGCCTTACATTTATGCCTTGGGGTATATTTTTCATCAAAATAAAAACAAGCTCTTCTTTCATTCACTTCTTGGGCAGATAATTGTCCTCCTGGCTTCTTAGCCCTACAGTGCACATTACCAAAACTTCCCTGAGATTTTGCAGGTGAGGAATGACTATTGCCAACCCAAGAATTAGGGTTTTATATGTGAGGGTCTAAACTGACTATTGACAGGGGGTCTGTCCAAGATAGGCGTATTTTTCTTGTGTAGGGAAACAAGAGTGGCTTCTTGCAGTTTTGCATGACAGTAGGCATCATGTAGGGTCTGTGGTTTGAATTTCTGTGCTGTATTTTGTATTTCAATACTTAAGACCACCCAATAAGCAACTTACGGCATGTGCAACAGGTAATTCAACTCTAATCAAGAGCATCAAAAGCATCCTGATATTGCTACTGTTCCTACTTGCTTCAACTTCGTCAATTCAGACAGTGGGTCATCAAAAAGGGTTCTACCAAATCTGGTTTGAATAGCCTGTTAATAGACATCCCAAATAGGCCGTTGTCCCACTAAATAGGATTTCATAAAAGACTAATGCCAAAGTAGGGCTTTTCCTTCTAGATGAATAGAAGCAATTTTGACCTTAACTAACCTCATCAACATTATCAACAAAATTGCTCAACCCTATAAAGTATAAACCTGTCCTTGCACATCACTTCTATCAAATTTGGTGGAATTCAACTCCAGAGAATCGAATGAAATTGGTATTTGAGAATTCTTTGCCTCCATTTGATCCTGCTGAGTTATTGGCCTATTGCACAACTTGGTGCTCAACCTGGTGACTGAGCCTAGTGATGAGTTGTCTGAGATTGTTGATGGATGTTTCTTGCTGTTCTTGTCGCATTAACATTTGACTTTCAACCTCTTTTTGAAATTCTGTCGAGGATGATTGTAGAACCTGAACATATTTTTCCACCTTCCTTCCATCATTGGATCTTGTATTGTCTGAAATTGCCATGAATGAGATATCCAAAACTGGTAGAGATCCTTAATTCAAATTGTAGGGCTAGATTGATTGAGGATTCGATTCAGTCAATCGATGAACAAAGGGGTAGTGTTTGTATTGTTTGAAGCTGGATCATTTGGAGGCACAAGCCAAATGATCAAATTATAAGTGAATTTGTGGTTCAGGATCTAATGCTCTTATACCAATTTGTCACAACTTCAGGAATTTCCAGATTTTAGAAGTTGATTTCCAGAAGTAGAGCTCCCTGCAAAAAAAATAGAAACTGAACCAAAGGAGAGAGGAACATTTAGAGATAGAAACAATTGAGGGAGAAGCAATGCTGTTATTACTTGACTGAGTAGCTCCGTACAACCAATTGCTTGTATAGCTGAGTACAAAATGGGTCAAGTAACTAAATGAGATTTGCTGAGCTGGAATTTCAGTTAATTCTGTTTCACAGCTTCAGCAGCTCACATGCACAATTCACATGCTAAAACATAAAAGGTTGATAAGACTTGACCTCGGTCTGGCAACATACGAAAAAGGGGAGAGAAAGAGGAAGCATGGTAGAGAGAGAGAAGGGGAGGAAGGGGTCAGTGGTGTGTGTTCTGGCTTTTGGGCACTTGGTGGACGATGACCCTCCAATGTAGGGTGGTTGCCCAATGCTGCACCATCCAGTTGCCACAAGAGGGTTGGTGTTCGATTAGTGGACATGGCAGTGTGCTGGGTTGGGCGTGGGGTTTTGGAGCCGGGTTTCATTTTCTTTTTCCGCCCCGTTACTTTTGGCTTTGTAATTTTAATCATTTTGATACATTTTTTCATTATTTTAATAATTTTAATGACGAGTTGTTGTAACCTTATTTATATCAATTATAAAAATCTCTCCTACCTCTTTTTCTTATTGTTTTATGATTTGTTAGGTCTGGCAGTTTTTTTGTATGTTTTCGTTCTGTATTACATAAATTCATGTGAAACCTTATA
>JACYFF010019584.1:61930482-61948428 GCA_017589665.1 Selenicereus undatus
TTGAGGGTGTAAAATTATTTGACACAAAAAAAGGGAGAAAGGGCTAAAGAAGATTTCGAAGAGGTTAGGGTTCTAAAAATTGAATCGAAACAGCCACAAGGTGTTATTTGTTAATATGTCTCAATTGTTTGCAGTCTGCAAAGTTTAATAATTAAGGTGACTTTTGTGATGTTTGAACCAACATAAGCACGTAAACATTCATATGCTTACTGTAAGATGCATACGCTTCTTGCTTTGTCCATTTTGCGAGCAAGGCATCGTGGAGCTTTCTGTGTGTTTTAGAAGGCCTGATTTGAAGCGGGGCTTTTTCTTAAGAAATTATTGATGTCAAATATTTCCATTTCAGCTGATTAAAGAAAACAATCCATTTCATAATTGAGTAACTGTTTTAACATTCATGTGAATAATCCTCTCTATTGGTTCCTATCTTATCCCTCGTAATTAGGTTCCTATTTCATTTGTAAACTAACATATGCTTTGCAGTAGATTAAGACTCAAGGGCAAGTGGTTACAATGAGTAGAATGTAAATAGTTCAGTTTTACTATCCTACAGACTACAGAGGACTCTTCTTAGAAGATGAGAGTGAACCCACCAGCTTGGGGGGGGGGGGGGGGAAGGGCAGGGGATCCATCAGATTGTTCCTACCAAACAACAGGAATTTGTTTTGTTTCCCTCTACATATCCTTAGAGCTGTACTTGTAAAAGTTTTAGATGAACAGCTTCAGCTGAAACCTGCTTTTTCTGTGTAAACCAATTTTCTGCTCTGGGATTCAGTTAATCCATGTCTCTTCAGTGTGCATATGCAGCTGAGGTGAATATATTGTGGGCAACACTATTTCTTACCCTGGTTCAAATATTCTGAAGGTTGGAGAAGACAAGGATCTTTCAGGCAAGGCAACTATAGAGCTTAGAAGACTCTTTCCAGAAAAGAAGGTATAGATATTTGCCTCTCTGAATTGTGTGCATGACATTTAGGTGTCTTTTTCCTTATTTGGTAGTGTGTTTTTTTCTTTTTTTTCGTTTGAGACAGGGTGGAGGGGGAAGGGTTTGGGCAAGTGTGGGCTCCCTCAAACCTTTGACTTTGAATCTATTATCGGGGTTGTCAGTGGCGATGGGAAGGGACATAATAATGCTGATAGCTTCTCTTTTTTTTTTGGGGGGGGGGGGGGAAGTGAGAGGGTGATGGTTATGTATGAAATGCCTCTGACCTTCAAACGAGAGAGGGGAGATGATAAGCTTAGGCCAACCAACTATTAAATTCTCAACTCTTGAAGGTAGTGGCTACCAGGATTAGACCTTGTATCATGAGGATACCAGAGTTCAGAACCAACAGCCGGGACTTGGTGTGGACCAACTGACCTTTGGTCTCAGGGATCCAAATTTGCAGAAGCTTACTCCTAGCAAGTAAAGAGGCTATGTGTGAGAGACCCACACGGGCCCACAATTTGATCATAGTCATAAAGATGGATGCAAATAACCTTACCCAGCTCCACTAGCTTGGTTTCTCTAGCATCTAGCTATATGCTAATGGATTATGCTACTTTTCTTTGCCTACTTACATAATCACTCAGATTAGCAAAGTGACGGAGACAAACCTATCTGCTAATCAAGAGAGAGCAGAAATGGAGAAGAACAAATTAACGTGGAAGTCAGAAGACTTTCGTGCAAAGAATTCCAAGGTGGCTAGGGGTAGCCCAGTTGATCCTGCGAAGATGATTATAGAGCTTGGACCAATGGAAATTCGTACTTTTATCATAGAATTCAACCAGACGTCGAACAGAAGTTTTGCTGCTTGAAAAAGGGGTGTTGTAGGCTTGTAGCAAAAGAAATTGCAAAGTTCAGATGGCCTTTTTATCCATTATAGCTCTGACTTCCTATGAGCTTTCTGGCTGTGTTGCTAGTTTGCTGTCTCTGACGGTGTGTTTTCTGGCAAAAGATTGGGGTGGAAAATACCCTGCTCTATGATGTACATGCTTCTGTAATTCGAGTGTAATGGGTTTTGCGCATTAATGATTGGAACAGCATTGAGCTGGGATTTGAAGTCCTGTTTGTGTCCACTGACGACTATGAGAGATTCAGTTTTGGATTACGTTCCATCCCCACATACCCCTTCAAGCTAGACTTCAGCTGAGATGTGCTATTTCTACGGCAAAGATCAAGATTTTAGTCTTGTATAGTCAGGTCATGTAGAATCAAGTTACATATTCACTATTGGTTCAAACATTCATGGCGCTATCAAAATTTTGTCCAATTTGATCTTCTAAATATGTTCGACTTGGAACAAAAACTAGCTGCGGGCACAAACTTTTTGCAATTTTATTGATTCAGCTATTGTTCTGACGTTGATCATAAAAGTTTAGACTGATTTTTACTGATCAAAATGATTTTGTGCGTTAGAAAAATTTACATAGTAACTCCCAGATAGGTTCAACGAGGTTCACTGTTGGGTATTGAATTGTGGCATCAGTTTTTGTTTTGCAGGAAACTTAAGAACAAATTCATTTACTATTAATATGCCTTAAGAACAAATTCATTTACCATTAATATGCCTTAAGAACAAATTCATCAACCATTAATGTGCTTTCCTGACATTTGCAAGGGAAATTCGCCATCAAGCGTTATAATGTTTATTGAATTTCGAGCTTCAAGAAATTTAATTTGGTACATGCTGAATATTCGTCTTTGCACATGAAATGATAGTACAAAATGAGGATGAGATCCACAAATTCATTCTTCAGAATATAGATACGTTAATCTAATATAGATTTTGTAAATGAATTTTTCATCTAAGATGAGATATTGTACTTGGATCGTTGAGCACAATTGAAGGGTGTTGTTGCAACTTTCATATTGTTCATCCCCAAAACAAGCAGCAAAATGAGAAGAAACAACACCCAACCAATTAAAAATGAAACATTTCCACACAAATGTAGAGATAAATTGGAAAGCATGATATATAAGTGTCACATTGGGAACACAAATGCTAAAAAGGAATAAGTAATTAACAATAATTAGACATCTAACAAATTAAATGAAAGAAAGAGAAGATCATTCTTGGCCTTCAATGGCCAGCCAAGAAGAAGATTGGTAGATGTGTGTTCCAGTTCGAAAAAGTCATTGGAAATGATTTAAACATTTGAACAAATAGATTCTTAGTGATGGATATCAGCCCATACAATCCTCAATTAGTCCTAATTATTTTTTTTTGAACCTATGCACAAGCTAATTTTGTGCATTTAATTTCCTAAACCTCTAGGAGGTTTAGAGCCTTTTCTTTTGTTAGGATGTTAATTAACATCCTAAACTTTCAAACCATGCCAAAAGAGTCAAGTCAACTCAAGTCAAGTTTAGCATGGAAAATCCAAGCCCTAAACTAAACCGTTCCAGTTTAGGCCATTTGTGAACCTGTTTTAGTTTTAAGTTGATTCGTCAACTTAAAATTAATTTAACTTTGATTTTTTTGCTAAGAGAGTTTATTAACATTCTAATAAAATTAATTATGCGATTAAATCAGTTTTAAGTTAAGTATCTTTGTCCAAAATTTTGAAGCACAAAACAGCCCCTACGGTTTTTAACCCCATGGTTATACCCGATTTTGTGCCATAAATGACCTAAGCTTTCAAAAGGTTTAAGTCCAAAATTTTTACATAGTATTAAACCTTAGGAAGTCTAGTAGCAAAGCATGTGAAGAAATCCCACCAAAACCACCCAAAATGTCCCAAAACAACCCAAAATAGAAATCTGCCCGATTTAGCTTGGTTTCTTAATAGGGGGGTTTGTTGACACCTAGAGGTGTCCCTCCATGCAGAGAAACACCACATTACCCGCCACTAAGCTAGGTAAACTTCATGTTCGAATGACACCTAAATCAGGTTCCATGTGGCTGATTGCTTCACCGTTAAGTTTACCTTCCTAGTTGGGTTTTCCTCCACTCTACCTTGCCTCCTTGGGTGCTTACTAACCTTGGTGACTCACCTAAGCAGACACACATGGGTGCCACGTGGTAGGACAAGTGTCAACATCCTTAAAGACTAAGCAAGCGACGTGTCACCTTACTTCAAACAAAGGCAAGGACACCAAGGACATTCTGATTGGCTAACCGTAAGTGGACATGCAAGGCACCACATGGATCAGCTTAGCTAAATACAAGAGCTTAAACTTTTGTTTAGTAATTAATTTGTTACGATACTAGGCTTATTATTTGTAATTAGTTCAATTATGCATGCTTTATAAGTTTACTTTGCTTAAGCTAGTTTAGAAGCTTTCCTAATCATGAAGTAACCTCCCTAAGAGGATTCCTATTTATTAAGGCAGCACCAATTCATGTATAAATAGCCAAGAAGCTTCATTTTTGTAATAAAGTTGTGAGTTTAATCAAAGTTGAGCATTGCTCCTTGAATGAGTGTTTGAAATCCTCTACTTGCTTATCTCTAATTAGGTATATTAGAGTGGTGATCAAGTGAGTCTTAATCCTTGATTTGGTGGTGTTTTTGTATCCTTATCAAGATGAGCCTTAAGCTTCTTCTTGGTGGTGAAATCTCTATACAAGAATAGGTTTAGTTTTCACTAGATTAATCTTTGGTGGTGATATTTGTATCCAAGGATTAGTTTAGCATCTATCCGTTCCACACGTTTTAGCTAATGCACACCTACCCATCACGTGTTTCTTTCTTTGAATTTGTCCCTTGTTTGCAATCTTTCATAGTTTAGCTTACACTCTTGAAGAGAGTTAAGCTCAACCCCTAATAGATACACCACCTAGGTTCTAGAAGGAACAAAATGCCCTTTATCCCTTTTATTATGTCACATGGTTGTGTTTTGTGGAACCTCTTGCTGATGATCAACCTCAAATCAATGATGAAGGAACAATCGAGGAGTTTGCAAGCTCAAAAGAGGCCATAAAGGTGCCAAAATGCATCAACGAATCATTAGAAGTCACAGCCAAAGTTTGCTCAGTCTATCCAGCATGTGCACTAATTTTTTGACCCTAGTTGTCTAATTTTAGGGCAATTTAGGGGAGGTTTAAAGGGTCTACATTCAAGCTTAAGATGTTATCTTTTCAATAAAGCAATTCTAAAGTCTTCAGGATTTAATTACCCGCTCAAAAGGTAGTTCAAAGTCAGAAGGCCAGAAGTAGGTTTAATGGATCTAATAATCCAATTTAGAGGCTTGATTACTCAAGCTGAGTTTCGGTTTAGAAGGCAGCAGTTCTACTTTTTGGGATCCTTTTGCATTGACTTTGAGGCCATAAAAAGAATTCAGGCTAAATCAAGAGCTAACAGGTGAGATTAAGTCAAGTCAATCGGCATGGTTGCACTAATCCAATTTGGGACCACGTGCCTTTGACCGATTATATCCCTAGAACGATAGAGCCAATTTGGGTCCAAGAGTAGTTCTATGAAATTAGGGACTTTAATATTTCCAATGACTCTTGTTGGACCCATTTTGGACAATTATTTGAGGAACCAAGTGTTCAGGCTCAAAACATGACATGTTATAGTTGTTTAACGTACATTTTGGTTTTTGATAGTAGTTAATTTCGGATTGTTATGTATATTTTGTGTTTCCTTTATAGGAAATAATGAAAACAAACAATTTCAGAGTTTTTAAAATATGGAATCAAAATAAAACGCTTGCAATTCAAGCTCGAGAATGTTGTGAAGAAGATGAAGGAAACTAGGACCAGTTTTAGCACCGCAATCCATGTCACCCCCAGAATTGCATTGTTTTGTTTTTCCAATAATTGGCATGGTCAATTCATTCCAGATGGCACGTCCATGCTAAACTGGTGGATTCAGGATCTATATAAACCCTAATCTCCTCCGTTTGTAATTAGGTAGGCTTTTTAGGCTTTTACTTGGTGTTTTAGGAGCAAATTTAGTTTGTAGTCACTCCAATACTCGAGTTTTTGTTGATTTAATTGCTTCTCTCTCTCCTTTGTTACTATTTTGGTTTTGTTTGTCAATCCTACTTTTCAATCTCATGATCTTTTTTACTTGCTTGTTTTCATGCCCAAATCATTTGCTTTGATGTTAATCTCATTTTGAAGTTGTTATCTTTGTTGGTAATCTTCTTCTTCTTACTTTCTTTGCTTTCAATCTTTCTTCTCTTAAGTCTTCAAATTTCAAACTTTTCATCTTTTTCAAGTTAGGGTTTGAAGATGCTTTTTTTCAAGTTTAATTTTTAAGTACTTATGGTTTAGATTTGTTGTTCTTGGGATAGACTACTATTTATATTCATGCTATTCCTATCTAGTTAATGTCGTCATGTTAATGGATAGTTTGGTTGTGAAATCCATGTTTATCTTTGCTTTGCTTACTTGTGTTTAGCTTTAATTAGTTTTAATTGATCATGCCTAAATAGGATTAGGATTTAATTGATAATTAATCGTAACTAAGATAAGATTAGTGTTATATTAGCTAATTCAAGCATATTTTAATTGTTTTTTGCTTTTAATAATTATATATATGAGTTAGGTTAGCTAATAAGTGATTTGATTTCAACTACTTCCTAGAAGGCAACAATTTTTCCACTACTCCTATAAATACTACCCAATAATACGCAGGTTTGAATTCGGCTTATATGATTTGAAAGCGATAGTTAGAGATCGCTTTCACCTTCTATACTTCCTTTACTTTATTTTCTCTAGAAATTTGTTGGTTGCAGCTTTTCTTACTTTTTGCTAAGTGTAATAGTTAGTTTGAAGCTCCTGTATATAAAGAGACCTTTCACCTGCTAAATTTTCTACTTGTTTATCTTTACTTTTGACTAAGTAAAGTGGTGTTAAAGTGAGTTTTATTCAAGTCCTTGGTGGTGAGTTTTATCCTTGGCAGAGAATAAGAACCCTAGGCTTGATTTAGATAGTGTGTCTTATCTTAAATCACCCTAGTTTATATTGGGTTTCCCTTGGTGGTGTGTTTTATCGAAGTAAAATTCTAAATTTATCTTGTTTATACTTATATTTTTAGTTTTGTTTTCTTTAATTGTAGCAACTATTTTGTGTTTGTTTTTGGCTTTATTTTTTGATTTCTCTCTTGAATTTCTCTTTGCACATTAGGTTGCTTTTTTATGTCATTAACAACAACAACAATAACAACAATAATAATATTGTTATTACAATTAATGTTATTAATGTTGTTGTTGTTGTTGTTGTTGTTGTTGTTGTTATTATTATTATTATTATTATTATTATTATTATTATTATTATTATTATTATTATTATTATTATTGTTATTGTTATTGTTATTGTTATTGTTATTGTTATTATTGTTATTATTATTATTATTATGAAAAATGAAAATACAAAGGGCATTTTCGGTCATTTTAGGACCAATAAATTTATTTATTCAGATCTCGATAGATCTTTAAATTATTTTCAACTTTAGTAGGTCCCAAGTGTTAAGGAGCTAGTTAGTTAGTCAGTTACATAGCTAGCTAATCATATGGAAGGTTGTTATGCCAAGTCAGCTTGTACATATAACCAACTTCTTTCTTCCCTCTTTTCAGTTCGTTTTTGTACATATATAGTTGAGGCAGTACAGCATTGATGCAATACAAGATGATGAGCTAATCCTGATAGCTCTCTTCTTTCCCAAGCTTTCATGGCAATTCATACTTTTCACATGGTATCAGAGCACATGGGTTTCTGATTTCTCATATTACTCAGTCCGCATTTTCTTTCTCCTTCGATTTGTTGCTTTACATTATCAACAAATCAAGCCTACACCGATTTGATCATTTCTCCCTTCTTTGGCATCGAATGATTGGCTTGCATTGACCAATCGGTCTAGCTTTGTGAGAAATCAGAAACAAGATCCGACTTCTTCCTTCTTGATCATTATTCTTGACCATGGATTTAGGTGGAGATTTGGGGAGACAAACCTCTGATAGCTACAACAATGATCCATTATTCTTGCAAAATTCAGATCATCCAGCAATGCAACTAGTTAAAAACAAGCTAACTGGTGCTAATTTTTAGAGGTGGAGCAGATCTGTCCAAATTGCATTGAAAACTAAGGTGAAAATTGGATTCATTGATGGCTCATGTCTCATGCCAGATTCGACTTCCAAAACCTATCATCAATGGATCAAGGTTGATAACATGGTGGTAAGCTGGTTATTAAACTCTATAACTCCTGAACTAGCTGATGCTTTTCTTTATGCTAGTTCTGCTCATGAACTTTGGACTGAGTTAACTGAGCGTTGTGGTCAAAGTACTGGCCCTTTACTCTATCAAATTCAGAAAGAAATTGATGGAATGTACCAAGAAAATGATAGTGTGGTAGTATATTACACAAAATTGAAGAAATTATGGGATGAATTGAGTGATATGTCATAAATTGTTGTGTGCAACTGTGCTCACAATAAATCTTGCACAGCACTCAAAAAGAATTTGGAGCTAGAACAGAGACAGAAATTGATGCAATTCTTGATGCATCTCAATGATAGTTATGATATCATTCGAGGTCAGATCCTATTAATGGATCCTTTACCCCCTGTAAATAAGGCATATTCTATGATACAAAGGGTTGAGAAGCAAAGACAAGTGACAAATAGCATAGGAGCAATTAAGGAAGTTACAGCAAATGTCACTAGGTTTTTAGCAGGCAATCAATTGGATTCAATGGATTCTGGCAGTTTCTTAGTGAGAGGAAATCAAGGAGGTAGGAGAGATAACAAACGATTAAAGAACACACGCTTCTGTGATCATTGCCAAAGGAATGGTCACACTAAGGATCAATGCTTCAAATTGGTGGGATATCCAGATTGGTATGAAGGACCTAGAGGTGGTGAAGGATCTCGAGGCAATGCCAAGGCTAGACGGCCTACCAGATTTGCTACAAATGTCACTAGCTCAGTGATGGACACTCCCTTGGAGGAAGTAGAAGTTAATCAAGATTCAGCGGGATCAAATGAATTCCAATGTGCTACAAGCCCTAGCTCAAGAAATGATGAAATTGATGAAAGGAAAACAATCAGCAGAGCAGCAACCCAGTCACATGAGTGCATATGCTCAGTTTGCAGGTATATCTCCCATAAGCTCCCAGACTAATGTTTGTTGTGCTGTGCATATCAACATAGGCTCTTGGATCGTAGATACTAGAGCCTCAGATCATATGACATCTACTTCAGCCTCTTTCAATTCAACCACACCTCTCCCTATTCCTATTCATGTTACCTTGCCAGATGGAACTGTAAAACTTGTCACACACACAGGACATATGCCTCTAAATCAGACCATATCCTTAAACAATGTGTTGCATGTTCCAGAATTCAAATATAATCTTTTATTTGTCAGCAAATTGCTTTCAGACCACAACCTTTGTGCCATTTTTTACCCTGACAAGTGTTTCTTCCAGGACCTTTCAACTAAGTTGATTGTGGCTGCTGGAAGAAAGGATGGTGGACTTTATTTTTTGAACAATTTACCAACTGTCAAGGCTTCTTCAGGCTCTAGTTCCCTCCTAGCTTTTGAACAAGCCAACTCAGCAGACTCTTCTCATACAGATCTTTCCAAGACAGAATTTACTTCATGTTTTTCCAATAAACCAGTATGTACTCTGGATGTACTGCATGCTAGGCTAGGTCATACATCTTTCTCCAAGATGCAACATATACCTGATTGTAAGGATCTATTGTCCGGTCCTCTTTTTTGTGAAACCTGTATCATGGCAAAATTTCACAGGTTACCTTTCAATAAAAGTCATATTTCTACCACTCACCCCTTCCAATTGATTCACATGGACCTTTGGGGTCCCTATAAGGTGGCCAATGTATCTGGAGCACACTATTTCCTCACTATTGTCGATGACTTTACTAGATGTACTTGGACACAATTATTACAAGATAAGACTCAAGTTGTTTCAGCTGTTATTAATTTTTTTAACATGATTGCTACTCAGCATAATACTCAAATTCTTCAAGTCAGAACTGATAATGGAACAGAGTTTATTAATAGCACTCTGCTTGATTTTTTGGCAAATAAAAGGACACTTTTACAAAGATCTATTGTAAAAACTCCCCAACAAAATGGTGTTGCTGAAAGAAAACACAGACATCTTTTAGATGCAGTAAGGTCCATCAGATTTCATGCAGGTTTTCCAAAAAAAAATTTGGGGTGAGTGTGTATTAGCTGCCACCCACATTATTAACAGACTTCCCATGGCCATTTTGAATTGGAAAAGCCCTTTTGAACTGCTTTATAGCAAGCCACCCACTTATGATGAACTAAGGACTATAGGTTGCTTATGTTTTGCTGCAAACGTTAGAGTTACAGACAAATTTAATTCCAGGGCCAGAAAATGTGTCTTACTTGGGTACACTCTTGGTTTTAAAGGATATAAGTTGTATGATTTGCAAACAAAACAAATTTTTCACAGCAGGGATGTTGTCTTTAATGAATAAATTTATCCTTTCAAAACAACTCCAGACACATCTGATGTTGCCTCTACTGACTCTCATTCAGACCCTATTTTGCCTTCCTTGAATCCACTTACCATATCCACAAAGGATGCAGACCTCACTTCTTCTTCTTGGCTCCTACAAACTTGTCCCTCTTCAGTCATTTCCTCTCCATCTACTAGTCATTCCTTTCCCAATGACATGTCATCTTTACCTCCTTCTCCTGACATTTTTTCCTCAGGTTTCCCTATAGCACCTCCACTTCCTTCTCTAGCTCCTGAAGCTTCCTGGTCGACCCCTACTGAGTTGCCAGCTACTAGGAGATCCACTAGAGCTAGAGGACCACTAGCTTGGTTAAAGGACTTTATTTGTCCTTCACAATCTAAGTCCACCTATCCCAGTTCCTTTACAGCATCACAAGAACATGTTGCTTCAGATTCTAACCCCAGCACTGATAAATCTACACAGTCCAATAATTCAGCCAGTTTTTTTACTGACACCTGTCCTTACCCCCCTTGTTTCTTTCATCTGATTTAGCTTCATTTTTCTCTCATTATGTAGCTGCACTTGTAAAAGTTCTACAAACACCTGAGCCTAGTTCTTATGCACAAGCACAACAACATTTAGATTGGGTAAAGGTAATGGATCAAGAGCTCCATGCTCTTGAGACCAATGGGACCTCGGTTTTGACCACTCTTCCTCCGGCCAAGAAAGCTTTGACTTCTAAATGGGTTTATAAGACCAAGTTCAGACCAGATGGGTCTGTAGAAAGGCATAAAGCAAGGTTGGTGATGAGGGGCTTTGAACAGGTCAAAGATAAAGACTATAAACACACTTTTTCTCCTATTGCAAAGCTAACCACTGTCAGGTTTCTTATTGCTTTAGCTACTGCTAAGGGCTGGCCTCTGCACCAGCTGGACATCAATAATGCCTTCTTGCATGGTTTCATTGATGAAGAGGTGTACATGTTGCCCCCAGAAGGGTATACCAAAGCTGCTCCAGGGCAAGTTTGCAAATTGGTGAGATCTTTATATGGTCTAAAGCAGGCATCTAGGCAATGTAATCTGGAGCTAACCAAATTTCTTGTTTCACAAGGCTTTAAACAATCCAAGAGTGATTACTCCTTGTTTAGCTGAGAGTGTCATGGCAAATATACTCACATTCTGGTCTATGTTGATAATCTCCTAGTGTCTGGTGATGATGAAGTTGGCATCATTACAATCAAACAAGCTTTACACACTGCATTCACTATTAAAGATCTTGGTTTGGCCATATTTTTCTTGGGGATTGAGATTTGAAGGCCTCCTATGGGTACTTTTCTAAATCAAAGAAAGTATGTCTTGGACATCCTACAGGATGCTGGCCTGACAGGAGCAAAACCAGCCCGATTTCCTTTACCCAAAGGTCTCAAAATTTCTTCTGAGCTAGGTGAACTCTTGCTTGATTCTAAAGCATACAGGAGAATTATTGGCAGGTTACTGTACTTGACCATCACCAGGCTTGATATCTCATATGCAGTCCAGCATCTAAGCCAATTTTTACAACACCCTCGTGTTCCTCATTATCAAGCAGCTTTGCATGTTCTCAGGTACCTGAAGGGCACCCCTAATAAAGGGTATGTACTACTCCAAGGATAACAGTCTGCAGTTAGAGGCATATTGTGATGCAGACTGGGGCAATTGTAGAATGACTACTAGATCTCTTTCAGGATATTGTGTATTTTCTGGTTCTTCCTTGATTTCCTAGAAGACAAAGAAACAGAAAACTGTGGCAAAATCCTCAGCTGAAGCATAGTACAGGTCCATGTCCACTACTACATCAAAACTTGCATGGTTAACTCACTTGATGGATTATTTTCACATCCCAATCCACTACCCTATCACCATGCATTGCGATAACAAAGCTGCTCAACACATAGCTGAAAATCTGGTATTTCATGACAAAACCAAGCATATTCGCATTGATTGCCACTACATTCGAAATATGGTTCTGGAAGGCCTCTTACAGACGGCTCATGTGTCTTCTCAAGCACAAATAGCAGATATTTTCACTAAGCCCCTCAGTGAAGTTCAGCATCATTTTCTATGTTTAAGGCTGAAATTGATGGAATCTCCACCAATTCCACCTTGAGGGGGGGGGATGTTAAAGAGCTAGTTAGTTCGTCAGTTACATAGCTAGCTAATTATATGGAAGGTTGTTATGCCAAGTCAGCTTGTACATATAACCAACTTCTTTCTTCCCTCTTTTCAGTTCGTTTTTGTACATATATAGTTGAGGCAGTACAGCATTGATGCAATACAAGATGATAAGCTAATCCTGATAGCTCTCTTCTTTCCCAAGCTTTCATGGCAATTCATACTTTTCACACCAAGCTTATTGTGTAAAAACTCAATGCATCAGAAATATATATATATTTTTGGCCGTTTAGAAGGAGGAGCTAGGCAGTTGAGTTTTTTCTAGATATGAAGTTCTCTAGGTGTTAGAATTAGGACATCCCAAATAGGTTGTTTCAATTAAGTACTGAACAAATCAATATGTTAGAGTATAGTAAAATGATAAAATAGCTATTATGTATGAAATTCGCCAAGCTATTGTCTTAAGAGATCATTGGTTTAGCAACTTTTTTGTTTTGGTATCTTGAACTATTAAATCATTGTATATTTGAATTTTAATGCACTATTAAGCATTATTTTTTAAAACAATTTTTAGTTTAATAATATAATCCATTAATCCTTATTGGGCAAGACTTAATATTTTCCAAATAATAGATATTCAATAATAAATCACAAGTTGAGTTAGGCATTATCTAATTGAGATAGATTTAGTACTTTGTCATAAGGATGGGCACTTGTAAATTTTTTAAGGTTATGTGTGTTTTAACATATTTTGTGGATGTTCCCGATAAAATCTAAGGATTTCTATATGTAATATTGTTGGTTACTTATTGCCCGACCTATCATCCCCAACAATATAGATTCATCCTTAATCGAATAATTACTTCTTTGGAAACAATTTTTTGATAATTTCATGTTGTTTTCATATTATAATTGAAGTATTCTTAAAGACAATGTATGTGATGTCTTGTAGTTAAAGTTAATGGGATTCTAGCCCACTTGCACCTGGCATATTATTCTCTTGCCTAGCTCCCTCAACCCAAGTTCGAAAATAGGGGGAATTTCATTTGTCCAGTTTCTTCAGGAGTGAAGGTGGTAGGCATGGAGGTTTGGGTGTAGACACTGGTTTCCCTTGCTCTTGTGTTCGTTGGTCCACTAGACCTTCCCTTAAGATCAAGGTCAAGTGGATGACCCATACTTATAATTCAAGGGGGAAAAAAATGCAATGTCTCATGTATATGGGATGTTAAAATCCCTACTAAGGTCTTGTTTGACAAACAATTCTTAGTTGTTAGTTAATTGCATTAGTTGTTAGTTGAAAGTTGATTGTATTAGTTGTTTCTGATAAAAGTGTTTCATAAAATTAACTGTTTCTAGCGAGCCTATTTGGTAAATTTTCACTTATGCCTATAACGTAATTTCATTATTTTTTATAACAACGACACAATTGTGTTTATTGCATATTTATGTTTCTTTTCAACAAGCATTATGAATTATAGATTGTCACTATTGCAATATATAGAATTATGTTTATATCTTCACCCAAATTTAATAGTTATTATCATAATATTTTTCTTTAATGTTAAGTTAATTTCCTTCTTAGTAATAATTAAAATTAATATGAATTAATAATACTTAGAATTCAAAAAACTAATTAACATACATTAATTGTTAAATTGAAGAAAATACTTAAATTAAAGTCATTAAATTCATAGATGCAAATCCCCAAGAATAACAATCTTCTCTGAGTTGCTGAGTTGAACAATGGCGGAGCCGCGTTGGGACAAGGGAGGTCAATTGACCCCCCAACTTTTTGGGGAAAAAAAATTAAATGTGGGATATTTTTGTGGATAAACAAAATAGATATATATTAATTAGTTCATAAATATACAATATAGTTGTGCATAGTAGGGTGGTGGTTGTCTCTTCCTCTGTATAGGAGGTTCTTGATTTGACTCTTCATTCCATCTTTTCTGTATTTTTTTTTTTTGGAAGCGCCCTTTAATTTTTTCAATTTTTGTTTCAAAATTTTCGTAGGTGACTTCCAAAAATTCTCAGTTTTTGTTTTTTGTTTTGTTATTTTGTAAATAATTATGTTTATTTTACTGACTTTAGTTAGATTCATTTTAAATAATTGATTAACTTAGTGAATTACTAATGATTCATGAATTGAAAAATAAGGATTTTTACCTAATTATCTTATTGGTTGAAGATTTAAAGTTGGGCTAATTTTGTTTGCAATTGCTTGCATGTTTATGTTTGGTTTACTAATTGTTATTGAATTTGTGTTGAATAAGTGGTTAATTTAGAGATTTACCCATCAATGAAAAAATTTATGTTGTGTATTATTAATCTCCCCCCTCCCACACTTTGAATCCTGACTCTGCCCCTGGAGTTGAAGGACGAGGGGAGTGAAGAAGAGAGAGAAGGTAGGACAACAAAATGAACGAATGAGCGACAGATTAGCAAAGGAGTAGGGTTTTTGTTTTGAATGTCACTGAATGTAATTTTTGTCAAAAAAAAGTGGTAATAGGGTACTTTTGATATTGAATACTAAATAGATCTTACAAAAAGCTCATCCAAAAAACTTATTTATAAATTAACTTTTTGGGTATAAACAGTTATTTAACCAAACAATTCAAAGAGTTTTTGACCAAGGTCAAACAAACAATACCCACAGAAAGCTCTGTTTGGCCATAAAAAGTTCTTTGCCAAATAAGGCATAAGTTGCGATTCATTAGTAGACTATGATTCATTTCATCCCTTTCGTAGCATCTATAATCTATATTGGCCCAATGACGAATGGATTCTCCCCTCCCTGCCCCTATGTGTCATGAACCCCATGAAACTCGCGACCTACATTTGTGTATTTCAATTATTGATTCAAAGGAGTCACAAAGGATAAAAATTTGTATATTTCATGACTATCCTTTTGCTAAAACTATATGGATACACTTCAATACCAAATTATTTGTAGTGAATTATGTACATTTTTGTTGTACTTTTTGGGAAGAATGACATCTGTCAAATCATACCAAGCTATTACACACAATTGTTATCTTAACATTAATCTAGCAAGAACAACACTACATTTGCACACAATTGCTTAAAATATGGAGGTTTCACATTCAAACCACAAAACCCCTAATTTCTTCAAACCTCAAAGATCTTGCCAATTCAAGAATAAGGTGAAACAAACATATGAAAAATCAAGTTTGGGGAGGAAAAATGACCTTAATTCGACTTCTTTTGAGCATGAATTAATTAACAATGGAGGTTCTGAGCTTTGAGGATGGGGTTGAAAATGAAGAGAGTACACAACTGCGAGATAGGAATTGTCGGCCCTTTTAAAGACAATAGGTCTCAGTCGCTTGTGGTTGAGGTCTAATGGGTGCCGCTGGTGTTGTTTCCTGACCTATCAAAAATGCTTCTAGGCCTTAACCTTCTTGGGTAAACAGAATGCATAGTTTGTGCCCTTTTGCATGCCAACGTGCTTGTTCCTTTGTAACTTCAAATAGTACAACACACTTCTAAGCACTTTATATTCTTTATGCATCACACCTGGTACATACAAACATGAACATAAAGCTACCTTTTCTTCCCCTTTATCATATGGGATTTTCGAGTCCTAAACTGTGTTAAATCCTCAAAACAAGAGCACCTATTTCCTCTATGACCACAAATTTCGAGGTAGGCAAAATTCTCAAAACAGATGCACCCCTTAGCCTACATGCTTGTAACCTCGAGTCCTAAAGTGGTTTAATGAAGGTGAAAACTTCTAACCTTTTGGTCTTTACACAAACTAGCCTCCAAAAATAAAAATTAAAGATAATCAAAATTCCTTACCTAAGTGATAGATAAAAAAAAAATGACAATAAGCTTTTCTTTTTTTTTAATGGAAAAGAAGATATATTTGTGAAAGGTAAAATTAAAAAATATTATTAAAAAAAGGCAAAATGTAAAGTACTCTCATATTTCCATTGTTGCCTTCTCTCTTGAAAAAAGCACTATGAATACTTGGAGCAATAGATTTTGTTCACTGAATATTCTTTCCCCATTCTATTCGAGGTATATTTGTTATGGGTTCTATGCAAGTAGTACAATCATCATGTCTCTTAATGGTTTGAATTAGAATTCTTATACATCAAGTGAAATTTTATATGACACTTGATTTATATTCATGCAATTCTAAGGACAATAATTTCTACACTTGAATCCCTTCAAACTTCATTTCAATAAGATAATCTTCGTCTTATCAATCATCAAAGACGCTACTGCCTTTATCTTTTTTTGAAATCCAAAGAGGGGATATCATTCATTTATGAATAATAGAGTCATAGTTTTGTTCATCCAAGATACTAGGCCAGTGCCATTGTTAACTAATTAGTTAGTAGCTTTTAGATAGATATACCATTTTTGACAAATTTAACAATTTATTTGTAAAATTTTTATATCAATTTTTTTGGCTTCTAAAATAAGGAGGATGCGAGGAGCTACAGAGAGTACTAAAGTAGGGGCAATGAATGGCAGGAAAATATGAGCAATTGACATTATTAATTGCATAAATATTATTATTACAATAGATTTCAAAATTACACACCGTGTAAATGCATGCAAATGCACACACAAACTAATTAATTTTATAACTTTGTATTCTTTGATAAGAACCATGCAAATGAAAATACTTGGATTATATTTTCATGCCAGCTAGAACTATGCAAATTGAAACATAAGTTGCTACTGTTTGACTCATCAAGAAACTAAAGCCGAAAACAAGGTTTTTGCTTATATTTTTTTTTATTTTCCAACATAATTTTGACTGCTTTGATTGTTGTTACTTATCCTACCAAATTCATTAACTTGAAATACTTCTAAGTAATGCCTAAAACATTTTGTTGTGAATGTCTAACATTGAACTAAATCATTAGCTAACATTGCTTTTAGAATGTACATTTTATTATTTGAAATTTAACCTGAGTGCAATGCATGAGCATATATTAGCTAAGTCAAAAACAAAAAAAAAGTTTCCTTTCTAATTGATCACAAAAATTGTCCAATGCACAAGCTCCAATTATAGTATATATCTTTATCTTTCTTTATTGTCCAATAAGCCTAATAACTATTCATACACTATTCATTTCTATTCATATACAATTCACTTGCTTGCAAAAAAAGGGCAGGGGAGGACTAATTATTTAAACAACTATGGAAGAAGTCAATTGGGAAGTATTTATTTAACGTTTTGGACACTTTTTTTGATATTGGCGGGACTTCTTTTTTTGGGATCTAACTATATTTAATAGTGATATAATAATAATAATAATAATAATAATAATAATAATAATAATAATATTATTATTATTATTATTATTATTATTATTACTATTATTATTATTATTATTATTATTATTATTATTATTATTATTATTA
>JACYFF010019584.1:61950736-62008195 GCA_017589665.1 Selenicereus undatus
ATATATATATATATACACACACACACACACACACACATGAATGATATAATTGGAAATATAAATTAATTTAAGAAGTCTGACATTGATGTGTTCATGGACAATATTGTGATCGAGTAAGTAAAACACATCTACATCAAAATCTCCTGTTATTATTTAGGCGGTCGTTCATTATCAAAGTATGTTTAATTGAGACACTAAAGACATACATAAAATTTGTAACCATAAATTCCTAGCATTTCTAAATTAAACTTATGAACATTACAAGAATACTTCATGGATCATGTATAACTTCACATCGTCATTTATGAAAAGTATTACATAAAGAAATTGAATATTGTATAATAATACTATTCCTTACAAAATTACACAAAACAATTTATATATATATATATATATATATATATATATATATATATATATCCAATTTTAATTAAACATGAGCCAACTACCCTACATTACTAAAGCTAAAATAATTATAGATATTTTATATCTAACCCTTTTTTTTTCATCATCCATAAATTCAATATCTCAATAATGCGTATCGCGTGTGTCTTATACTAGTTATTATATTTTATACCTTAAAAGCTAATAAGAGGAGTGGCAACTCTTATAAATAGTTATTTTAGCTTTCTTTTACTCTCCTCACATCTCCCCTTGCTCATTTACTTCCTTCATTTACAATCCTTTTTTAGTTAAATTATGGTGAATTAATATAATAAATTTTTTATAAGAACTTCTCCATTTTTAAGAAAAATTTAAGCAAGTAAGAAATTCAATCATTTACAGTCCTTCTAATTTACAATGATACCGTAGGTGAAAAACTCCTCCATTTTCTATAAACCTATCAAATCAACAGAGAAATGCAAGTTTGCAGCATTGCACTTTTGTTACTATGAAATTCATTTTGCTATCTTTGCTAACATGTAAAATATCAAAATTACCAAAATTGTTGTAAGTTGTTATAGATTGTATAAGTTAATGATTTTATTATGAGTTAACGTATATTTTTTATACATGCGCAATATTAGTATTATAGTTAACTTTCTTTCTGATTATTTATATGTTTATTTATTATACTTTGTGAAAAGGATAATTTAATAGTTTTATATATGATGCTTTATTCAACAAGAAATTTTACTTTCATTATTCAGTGTCTTTTTATTTCTTATCATTGTTGTATCTTTTTAAATGATCACATATCCCTTTTTTCTAAGACAAGAAAACAAAGAATGAGGCAAGCGAGCGAATGCACCATGTAAGATCTCTATGATAGTTAAATATCTTAAAGCATATTCGTTAGCAGTATGAGAATATGATCAACATATCGTTTATCATTCACAAATCTTTCCATCATGGGAACAATCCTGATTTTAACCAACAATTCATCAAGATTTCTCACCAGGTTTTTATTCATTCATGAGTCATAACTTCTCCACATGCAACGCACACGATTTCTACACTTAATAATATAATATACTATAATATAATATTAAAAGCATAGAAGAAAGGATGCTCCTCCCAAGTCCCAAACAGTGCTACTAGAACCGGACCGGCCAGTGCAACCAAGACCCACCTCTCATATCAGTCCGAAAAAAGTGAAAATTGTTCTACCGATCAAATCAACCCAAATGAATGAAAATCGGTCAATCCAGTAAAACGAAGACACCCGAGCATTATAGAATATGATGAACATATCATTTATCATTCACAAATCTTTTTATCATGGAAACAATCCCGATTTTAATAAGCAATTCATCAAGATTTCTTACCAGGTTTTTACTCATTCATGACTCATAACTTGTCCACGTGCAACACATGCAATTCCTACACTTAATAATATAATATAATATAATATTAAAAGCAAAGAAGAAAGGGTGCTTATCCCACGTCCTAAACGGTATTACTAGAACCGGACTGACCGGTTCAACCGAGATTCACCTCACATGCCAATCCAAAAAAAGTGAAAATCTGTTCTACCTATCAAATCATCCAAAACGACTCAAAGTCGATCAATCCAGTAAAATGAAGAGACCCAGGCAAACCACAATTGAACTGAATTTTTCCAAGTAATGACCAAAAACGGGGAAAAAGTCTGATGCACGTCCAATTGCATCATGAATCAGCTGTCTTCTCGGGGGAAATGAAATTTCTCCCAGTTTGTGCTCCATGTTGGGGGATCAAATTTCACCTGGTTGACCAAAAAAAAAAAACAAAGGGTTGCATCTAAGCAATGTAACAGACAGACGGGGCTTGGATTGGAAATCTACTAGGATGGAGAGAGGAAGTAGAAGAGAAAGAAAAATGACAATAGCAAATGAAAATTGAAAGTTTGAAGGAGAGGACAAGCATTCTCTGTTTTGCTTATTGAGACGACAGGGAGCAGAGGTAAAAAGGAAGGCCTAGGTACTTGTCAGTTGTCACAAATTTGGGCTCATGATTGCTTTTTCTCACTCACTCTTCTTTTTTGTTTTTTTTAGGCTTTCTTGGTAATGTTTTTTTTTTTTGGTAAGAAAGGTAAGCGGTAAAATCTAGGCAGTCATTCTCTCAAGAGTTCTCCCTAAATTATCCTCATAGAGGACAGAAAGAAGATCCCTATATGGGACCACATTCCAAACAACCGTGGAATGTAAGGAGTGGCCAAACTTTGCCAGCCAATTAGCTGCGCAATTACCCTTTCTAAAAATATGATGAATAATAACCTTGTTACATAATTTAGTGTAAGCTAATATATCTTGCACGAGTACTTGATTTCCTATGGGGTTGAATATGTCCTTGAATTGCTTGAATGAGAATTTTGTTATCTCCTTCAATGTGAATATGAGTGAAACCTGCTTGGACTGCGGCTTTAATACCATTACGCATTGTTGTTGCTTCTGCTACTAAGATTGATGATCTTCCCAAATTGAATGTTGAACCTTGGATGAACTTTCCTTTCCAGTCACGGATGATGAATCCTCCTGCTGTACCTTGTGATGATTTGGATCCATCAAAATTGATTTTGATGAACCCCCCTCATGGCTTCTTCCATGCTACCCAATATGTCTTCTTCCGGTTGGTAGTTGAGATAATTGGGTTTGGTAGTTGAATTGAATGTGTGAGGTGCCATTCAGCAGTATCTTTTTTGGCTCTAATCAATGTTATTCCTGGGTTGAGCGTTTCATTACGAAACACCATATTGTTTCTTGTTTTCCATATACTCCATAGTAGGGCAATTAATCTATCAATTTTAACTGCAAGATCGGCAGCTCTGGCTTCACTAAGCATTTGTAGTATACCAATTTGTGGGTCAAAATGGGGGGTCATGTTAAGCCAATTGTGAGAAACTATTAATCTCCAACAATCCTGTGAAACAGCACATCCCAAAAACAAATGGGTCGTATCTTCAGTCGTTGTGTGACAAAAAGGGCAACGAAAATTAATGGTCATGCCTCTTTGAGCCAAGGTTCCTCTCGTAGGCAGCGATGCATGACAAATTTGCCAATTTTTTTTTTAAAACTTTGGCATAACATCTAAATTCCAAATCCATTTATACTCCCATACAAGTGGGTTGACTAAGTCTAGCCCATGTACGACCCAAGTCGCTGACTTAGTGGAAAACTGACCATTTCTAGAAAGTCCCCAACACACAGAATCAGGAATAGAATTGACAGGGATAGGGATTGCAAGAATCCACTGTAAGTGGACAGAGTCAACTAATAAACTAAGCTATGTCGTGTCCCATTCTTTGGTTGTCGTTATAAACTGTGATACCTTAAGAGATGTATCAATGAGGTAGAGGTCCATGATGTTGAGCAGATTGGCTACGCTGTCATTTGCACACCAGTTATCGAGCTAGAAGTTAATATTTACTCCATTGCCCACTTTCCACCTTACTCCTTTTCTAAATTATTGTTGATTATTAAGGATACACTTACAAGCTCAGAAATCATGTTTTTTGGCTTTGAGAGCGAAGAAGTTTGCATCAATCTGGTATTTCGCCTACATTTGTTCCGCCCACAAACCATGATCATGGAACAATTTTCAGGGTTAATTTATTTAGAAAAACACTATTAACTACTTCCATTTTTCCGAGTCAAAGACCTCCAACTTTCTTGGGTTGACATATTTTGTCTCAGGAAACCATGTGCATCCCCTTATTTTCATGAGATTTTTTCCAAAAAAAAAATCTCTACTTATTTTATCTATCTTGCGGCTAGTTTCTTTAGGCAATTGAAAGCATTGCATTGTATGTGCAGCCATTGATTCGATATGAGATTGAAGTAGTGCCACCCTTCCGGCCTTAGAGACATGTCTGGTCTTCCAAGTTTGCAATTTTGCAGCTGTTCTATTTACTAAGTCAGAAAAAGTTTTTGTTTTTGGTTGACCCTTAAAAACTGGACACCCAAGGTACTTGCTAAGATTGGCTTGGTGCGTAATGTTAAAAATAGATGACACAATTTGCTTGTCATGAAAAGTGGCATTACTGGAGGATGTTAATAACGATTTATGAAAGTTAATGAGCTGGCCTGAGTTTCGACAGAAATTACTCAGAACTGAACTTAACTCATGGCAGGATTCAAGATTAGTTATGCAAAAAAGTAGACTATCATCGGCAAAAAGCAAGCATGGGATCTTAGCAACTCGCGGTGAAAGCTTGAAACCAATCCCACACTTTTTCCGACCAAGTGCCTTACGAAGGGCTCTGGTTAGAACTTCTATGCATAAGATGAAGAGATAAGGGGATAGGGGGTCCCCTTGTTGAATACCTTTGGTAGGGGTAAAGAATCCACATACATTGTCATTGACAATGACTGAGTATGAAACAGTAGAAATGCACGCCTTAATTAGGCCTACCCACTTGGAATGAAATCCCAAAATGCGTAAAGTATTAAATCGGAAATCTCATTCAACTCTATCATAGACCTTTTCCATATCAAGCTTGAGTGCTACCCAGACTTTTTTCCCTTTCATATTTTTGAATTTGTTCATGATTTCATGCGTAAGTAGAATGTTGTCATGGATGGAACGTTTAGGCACAAAGGCACGTTGGGTCGGGTCAATTATCTTTTCCAGAATCGGGCGCATCTGACTAGCAAGAATTTTTGAAATAAGTTTGTAAACGGTATTGCACAGGCTAATGGGTCAGAATTGGGCAGTGGTTGCTGACTAACTCACTTTCAGAATTAGTGCAATAAGCGTATGATTAATTTGTTTGAGTAATTTGCCGTCTTCAAAAAAGGATCTTACAGCCCGACAGACATAATCTTTAATAATATGGCAGTGGTCTTGAAAAAAAGCCGCTTCGAAGCCGTCAGGCCCTAGAGTTTTAAACTTGTCTATTTGGAAAAGGGCTTCCTTTATTTCTGTTTCTTGAATGGGCTGTAATAAACTTTGATTATCTTTGGCAGTGACTAAATTAAGCATTTCCATATCAATATTAGAGGTGCCTGCCTGAGCTGATTTAAACCTAGCAGTAAAGTCAATGATAAATATTTTTTCAATTTGTGCAGATTCATCAACCCCGACTTCCGAATTATCCTTAACTTTTGTAATCTTGCTTCGTGTCTTTCTTGCCTTCATAGACTGATGAAAATATCGGGAGTTTCTATCGCCGTTTACCAGATAATCTTTTCTTGCAAACTTCTCCCAATATTTTTGGTTAAAGAGGTGCATATTTTCACATTGCTTTATAAGTCTGTACTGCCAGTTATTTGATCGAGCACTATTTGGCTCATGGACTAACTTGGCTTCAACATGTAGAAGTTGTTTCGTATTTCTTTCCAGCTTATCCTTAAAATTTCCAAAAGTATGCTTACTCCACAATTTAAGGTCCAATTTGATTTTTTTCAATTTCTGTACTAACTGATACATAGAAGTGCCTTCCACTCTCGTTATCCAATTTTGTTTGACAATACTGTGCATTTCCTAGTAGTGAACCCAGGAGTGTTGGTATTTGAAATTCGTGCCCCTTCGAGGCGGATGCGCTGGCTCCGTGTTGAGCGGCACAAAAGCATGATCGGAGCATGTGAAGGGGCCATTATTGACTATGTAGGAAGGAAATAGTTGCGCACAGTCCTCCCTGAGCAGAACTCTATCAAGTTTTTCATGAATGAGTTGGCCACATAGGATTTTTTTCCAAGTGAACACCCGCCCTTGGACATTAGCATCAATACTTCAAGTGTAATTCAAAAAATCATTAAGGCGTCGTATTCGAGAACTAGTTAAGGAGCACCACCAATCTTATCAGAAGAACACAACATTTCATTAAAATCCCCCATTATACACCAAGGTAAGGTAATGGAGTTGCTGAGCTGATTAAGATGGTGCTAGAAAACGTCTTTATCTCTTTCCTGCGCAGGAGCATAAACTACTGTAAAAAAAAATTGTTTACTACTATCTTTGTCGATAACATGACAATGAATTTCCATATTGTCTTTTGCTATGACATTAAGATCGACATTAACGGAATTCCACAGACACTAAATTCCCCTCCCCCCCCCCTGATTGACCATTGGTATTGTATCGTACTGTGAATATCCCAAATTCCTTATAATTAATTTCGTGTTCTGTTCATTAACCATAGTTTCAAGTAGAAACAAAATGTCTAGCTTAATAGTACAATTAATAAATGCTATTTCCTGTCTCAATTGGTATTTTTTTACACCCTGGACATTCTAACAAATGACTTTCATGAAAAACAATGATGATTAAAGCTGTTCTAGTGCAGAGAGCATTTATGCTGTATCATTTGATCCATAGGATCGGTCGGTAAGGTGGCCTTGGGAAGTAAGCGATAAAGCTTAATTCCACTCACCAGGAAAAATTTCGGGAAAATAATAATTTCATACAACATAAGGTCAGAGGTAACAATTACCCCATTCATCCCTGTAAAAATACAAAAAGCTAGAATACAAGAAAATTGGACAGCCACGTCGCCGGAAAAAAGAAGAGTTCTCCTCTGGCCCCGTAATACTGCTTTGGCGTAAAGGTTGCTGCAACACATATAGTGTTGTCTCCAATCCACTGGAACTGGATGTGGCAGCGCAAAGGCCAAGACAGAAAGAAGCACATAAAATCCCACAACCTGTGCCACCAAAAAAGGCAAAGAACAAGTACATAGCTTCCAAAAAGAGGGCATACACAATGCAGGGCATACACAATGCAGGGCCAGTTCCTTATAAAAATTAAAGCTTGCAGCAAAAGAGAAAACCAGATCGAGTTCGAGTTCGACGCCTCAGTTAGCAATAAATGCATGTTGTTATCATTCTGGACTTGACTTTGTAATGGGCATACTGAGGTAAACTCTAGTCGCCAAGGAGTCCCCATCTTGGCATCATAGTAATTAACCTTAGGAACACACCCATAAACCCATAAAAGAAAAATGGATGAGTAACGAACACAATGGTGCCTCCTGCCAAAGCAGGGGTGGCATGCATCCATCAGTAATAGATTGGCCAAAAACCTTTCCAAACCCACAATGAAAGAACATAGTTCTGTCCTGTAATACATAAGAGCAAACACACAATATCATCCTAACATGCAAAAAGAGTATGTTTGATTAAAGCAAAGACAGAGAGAGCACCAAGGAAGCCCACAACCTGGGTAGATAAAAAATAGAAAGCACAAGTTCACAGCATCCCAAAAAAGGAAACCAAAAAGGCATAGCCCATCCTGTTCAAACATAAAAGGCTGTAACGTAGTAAAAAGCCAAATCAGCGGCTGAGTTAACACAAACATAGCAATTGTAAGATTCAGATCATACAACATGAATCGAGTAAAACAATAATATGAAATACAATAAGTTGGACCGATCAAATTTTGTTCCATACAAATGGGAGAAGCGATGCCTTCCCCAATGAATTTCAACTTAACTAACCATGAGCAATCGTATGAAGATAGAAAATGAGCTCTGGGAGATCTAGGTGCCCATGGCAAAGTAACATCAACCAAAGGATACAAAATAGTTTCTTCACGAGTTAATTCCAGCGCAATTGCTGCGCTTCCAAACAACAATTGACGATTACAACGGGCCTTGATGGAGTCAAATTCAAGCATAGCAAATTCACAAGTGTTGACCGAATAAGCCCAGAACAGCCAACAATGGGTCTCAGTTTCCAAAATTTTATTATTCAAGTTAAGACCGAAATCACCAAAAATACATAGCGAAGACACAAACCGAAAGTTCCCTATCAACCATAAACACCTTAATGTTATAAAAAAAAAAGAGAAGAAGACCATAGGTTACTAACCTGAGGTCCGAAGCGAAGAGCAATGGGGTACTGAGTTGGCAGCGGGGCTGCCATAAAGATGACTGAGGGGAGGCCAGACGAAGCCGATATGCTAGTGGAGGTGGGAGACACGACGGTGGAAGGTTGAGCAGCGACAACGGCATAGGAGGAGGATGGATCGTTGAAGGCGTTGCTGGGGAGGTTCTTTGAATCAATCCCGATTTGGTTAATAGATCGAAAGCCGGGCCATACATATTGTGTGATCTGAGGCGCCGGATGCTGAAGAGATTTTGAATAGCCCTTATCAACACCGATCTGAACAGTAGGCTTGCACTCCACGTCGAGATGGCCATCAGATCTGTAATGGTTCGGAGGTAAGGTAGTCACATAAGGAAATAAAATCGTACAACGCAACCAGAAGAAGTGAGAAGTAGATCTAATTATGAGCCATCGGTATGGAGCAGTATGCAACGGAGAAGGCTGAAGATTGCCTGAACAGCCCTCATCTTCACGGATCTTGGCAATAGACCTGCACTCTACAATGATCTGAGCTTTAGATCTGCAAGGGCTTAGATGGAATTGAGTGACACTAGGAACGAATACCAAACGAGGCAAAAGGAAGGGAAAATAGAGGGATTGAGATGTCTGTGAGAGGGCTAAAGATACTTCATGAATTGGTCTAGATATAGATATAACAATTAGCACCGGAGACAGTAGGAAGAGTAGCGGGTCAAGTGGCTTCTTCATGGGGAAGGTTAGGGTTAATAGAGATCCTCAAAGAGATGGCATAAGACTCTCTCTCTTGCATTTCTCTCTCTAGAGTTTTCATATAATTCGAATTCTATTTATGGATTGAAGGGGGGAACTTTTCCTTGTCCTAGGCCCACCCATCAATACATTAGGCTTTCTTTACAATGCATGAGCTCTCAAATTTAGGCCATGTAATGTGATTCTACTCTTTGTTTGGATGAATCCAAACGTAACATGATTATATATGACTCACTTTGGTTATTTTTTTTACACCTTTTTTACGCAAAGAAATCTAAAGAAAATAATAGTAATATGATATTATTATTCAAAAGTTGAGGTTAAAAAATATTTGTTTTGAAACTATAAAAAAATTAGCTTGAGTTCCATTAGGTCTTGTTTGTTCAATCCAAATTGACAATTAACCAGGCCAATCAGTCCATTCCCAATTTTAACGGTATGACTAATTGACCCATGGACCTACCTGCTCCATTGGGTCGATCACCGGGTTGGTTTCCCAAACAAATATTCGGTAAAAGTGAATGGGTTTGTAACGAAAATCCCCAAAATATGACGGACTATTGTCTAAATTCCCCAATTTATCACCGAGATTCGGCCGCAGATGCGTGAGATGCTAATGGTGTTGCTTAAAACCGGTTCACATTTGTAGTTTCAGAAAAATTTCGAGCAAAGCTTGCGAACTCCACAGTCCTCCAGAAAATAAAAAAAAAATCCCCAATTCTCTCTCCAAAATTTCATGTCCATCTTGCCCTCCCATATCCATCAAGGTTCAGCGTCGTCATCCTCGTCTTCAGCTTCCCAAAACCCTAATTTTGATCATGGCTTGTCCATCGAATTTGACGGTAATCGATTGCAGCAAAGCCTGGAGCACCCCACCCAGCTTTCTCCCTCTTCAAACCTTGCTCCGCTTCGGATTTCTGACCCTCCATGTTCGGCTTCGATGCCCAATTCAGTTTCAGGTGATCCAAATGTTTCAATTCCAATAATATGGGATTATGGTTTGGTTATCATAAATTGGGTTTTCTCCCAAAATATTGAATTCGTCGGAGGCTGCTCTTCTGTACATGAAATTGAATTTTTTTTGTTGATAAATGATGCGCTTTCTTCTTTTTCTTGTGCTTTTTTGGGGCAATTTGTAGGCTCAATGGTTGAAGCAGCAACAAAATCTAGTGGATCTTCCCAAAAGGTACATGATGTTTGATAATTTTCAGTTCTCTAGTAGGATGTTAGCCTTTGAGAATCAAAGTTACTAACGGTGCTTTGGGTTGGGGGGGGGGGGTTACGGAGACATATTTATCTATGACTTTTCTTTTAAAGAAACTAGTTCAACAACAACAAACTCCCAATGTGGATCCCGCTTTCGCAGGGTCTGGGGAGATTCATCTGTAGGCAACCTTACCTCTATCGGTATTCCTACCCATAGAGAGGTTGATTCCCTAAGACCCACAAAACAGTTAAAGAAACTAGTTCAATACGAATAAATAAAAATGCTCGTTAAGGCCATTACTTAATTTGTAAAAAGTTGATTCTGCCTGAAGTACTTGCAAGTTTTCCTTCGCTCATTAATTTCGCTACTTTCAATTTTCTAGTCACTTCTATTCTTCAATCTTTTAAATAGTAATGATTGGTTGTTGGATACATGTTAGTGTAAACAATCAAGATTGGGCTATAGCAACCTTGTTTGTGTTCATAATCGGTTGAATTAGCCAATTTCACAGTTTATGGGAATTTGAAAAGAAATTTGGCTGTCGTACTGGGCTCAGAACTCACTTTCTGATAATTTCAATCTTTTCCTTTCTTTTCTTTCTCCCTTTAGTCTTGGCTTGCTTGATGACCCATTAACTAATAAGAAATCATAGTTGGCTTTGTTTGGGAGATTTGTTCTACATATGTGTGGATTTATTTCATATATACACCAAGTTGTTTGTAAGAATGTTGTACTCCAAATGATGAAACTACTACTATATGGCATTTTTTTTTGGGTTCTTATGCATAAATGTGCTTTCCTTTTTTTTTTTTTTTTGACTAGGTGAGCTTTCCGATTATCTTATTGAACGAATTCAGATAAGTTTTTCTCCATAGAAAAGAACTGAGCTAGGAGTCCGATGTTCCTATGCTTAAGCTCTTCTTGTTTGTTTTACAAGACTCAGAATTTTTTCAATCTTTGTTACAAACTCAGATTCAAGAAGCGTTGAAATTTGCTTGTAATACCAATAGACAACAACAGGGTTTTTAAACTCTGCTTTGGTTTGCCAAACTTTGAAGGAGCACTCCCCCCCTCCCCCCAAAAAAGAAAAGAGTAAAAGTTAGAGACATACTGTTAGTGCTTAGGGAATCCTCGGATGCTGTAATGGTTCATAACTGAGCATATGAGTTATGATGCCATAGAAGTGTAGAGCAGGTGTTAATGTGTAAAGAAGGTGACTGTCTTTATAATGAGCAAGTTTTGAAATCTTGCAAACTATGTGGGTCTGACTGTCTTATGCAGTGGGGTGCGGGGTTTGGTGATAGGTTGGAAACTTCTGAACTCAATTCTCCAACTCCCACTATGGTGGGATGTGGGAAGGTTTAGTGTTTAGATAGCCAAACCCTAAAGATTGCATATTAGTTCTGCAAATCCAAAAATAAGCACTTACAAGTGAGACATATCAATAAGCACTTTTTCTACTATTGACATTTTAAAAAGAAAATAGTGAATCCTTTAATTACAATTTCACATAGAAAAACTGATAATAGACAAGATCAGGTGCAGATTTACTGTTTATGTAATACAACAACTCTTAGTGTGGGTTTCGCTTTTACAGGATCTGGGGAGGTTTAGTTCATAGTTGCCTGGAACGTGGGACGCTTCGGTACGGGGGACGGATTCAGGTATGTGATTCGCCACATAGTGGAGAATCCGATACGCGACGGTCGTTGTTAGTACATCTAGTCCTCCAATTCAAAACTCCACATATCATAGAGACTTATAAAATGATTTAACAATATGGGTTCTCCCTCTTCCCCCCCAACATAGGGCAACATTTTCACATTAATCCTTATTTCTTTCTCTGTCACTCTCTCTCTTCTTCTCGTTTTCCTCTGTAAAAAGCTTGATCATTCATCGCAACCTCAAAAATTCTTCTACTTTCTTCAAAATTTGGCCTATGGATCATGACAATATGCAATACCATTGTGGTAGGAGATGGATTTGTTGAATTCGCCATATTTGGGGAATTGGTACGCTAAAGTATCTCGTTTTGATTCGTCTGAATCAGTTCGCGGTACGCTAGGGGGTTGAGAGAATCCGGTAACTATGGTTTAGGGGGGAACCAACCAAAACCACCCTCCCCATACTTGATGGTAACAACCTTCCTCCATAGATTGCCCTTTTCAGTCATAAATCTCCACAACCACTTACCAAGAAGTGCCTCGTTAAAGAGACGCAAGTCCCTTATACCTAACCCTCCTAAAAGCAGTGGTTGCTTCACGATATTCCACCTTACAAGATGAAACTTGAAGTCACTTCCAAAAGAACCCCAAAGAAAATTCCTCTGGATTTCTTCTAACTTAACGGCCACCGAAGAAGCTAAGGGAAACAGAGATGGGAAGTAAGTAGGGATGCTTGAGAGAACGCTCTTGACGAGAGTTAATCTCCCCCCTTTTGAAAGGTATAAAGACTTCCATCCCGACAGTCTTTTCGCAAACTTCTCGATAATTGGATCCCAAATGGCTTTCTCCTTAAATTTAGCACCGAGAGGGAGACCTAGGTAGGTCGACGGAAAGGCATCAACTTTGCATCCTAAAACACCAGCCAGCAGTTGAATATTGTCCATGTGCCCAATAGGTAGGATAGAGCTCTTTGCCAAGTTAACCCTAAGACCCGAGACTGCCTGAAACCAAGTGAGTACACACCGAAGATTCACCATCTGCTCACAATCATTATCACAAAAAACAATAGTGTCATCTGCGAAAAGAAGATGAGATACCCTCAAGGATGTCGTACTCGAGCACCCACTTGAAACCCAGAAATAAGCCCTGCACTAGATGCCGCATCAATCATCCTCGTAAATACTTCCATAACCAGCAGAAACAAAAGGGGGGATAAGGGGTCTCCCTGACGAAGACTTCTAGATACCGAAAAGAACTCCGATGGAGAACCGTTGACAAGAACTGCAAAGGAGGTAGAGGATATGCATTTCTCCCATCCACCACCACAAAAGACATAGAGTTAACCTTTCTGCGCATATTTGCTACCCTATGGAAGAATTTGGTGTTACGATCGCCGGCCTTAAGCCATAAAGCCCTCGACTTTTGCCTCCAAGAGATCTCCTCCATCAACGTAATTTTAGCCCAATCCTCTTTTGCGTCCCTTCGTTGTTGACATTCAAGGGCATTGAGGCCAGAAGTCTCCTCTTTTAGATCAAGGGTAGGTCCAACAAGCCTGCGTGATTGATGAAATCCCGGAATTCCACCATTGCATTAGAAGGACAAACACCCGAACTTCTTTCTTGAGGGCGCAAAATTTCATTAAAGTCCCCTCCTATGCACCAAGGGCCTAACCAACCATCCCGAACCCGACGAAGTTCGTCCCACATCCGCAATTTGTCCCCTCTGACATGTGGACCATATACACCCGTAAAGGCCCAAGTGGTGCTGTCATCCCTCATCTGTAAGAAGCACGTAATTGAGAATTCCCCACAATGCGAGGAAATCAAATGAAAAGAATTTTTATTCCACATAACTAAAATTCCTCCAGCTGTCCCAATAGCCTTAAGAACCGCAAAACCAACAGCTTGGTTTCCCCAAATGCTACGAATATCAGGAAGCGCAACTTCCTCAAGTTTCGTCTCTTGGATACAAATGAGATCACACTTCCAACCCCTCCAAAATTTTTTAAGCAAGGCTCTCTTGTCCCGGTCGTTAATGCCTCTCACATTCCAAGAGATAAACCTAAACATAAGGTACCATCAACCCACCAGTAGAAGAGCTCAGCCTATCATAGTTAACTCCAAACTCAAGTCTCTTGAGTTTCCTCTGCCTCCTAGAAGAAGGTGGTGTTCTCTGCACAGCTGGCTTGGGCGTAACATTACTATTCTCGATTCTAGCTAGAAGCTGAATCACTTCATGCTCATAACCCGAGAAAGCCACCCCAATACAGGCGGCGATGCTTATAAGTTTGGAAGCTACCCACTTGGAGACCTTATCAGAATTAACATTCACTCCATCCCATACGTCTTCCACCGAATAGGAATTGCTATGGCCTTGAAACCAAGAGTAATCAACGGCAAGCGGTGCTACCGAATCGTCTACTCTTGAGCAACTACCCATTGGCACCACCGGCCACTCATGTCCGACAAGCTCTTGAGGTGTGTCCCGAAACTTGGAATTAGGAGCATTATTGCGAGAGCTCACGCTCATTGCAATTGCATCTCGAACCACTTCTCGAGGCAAATCACAAGGAACACTACCACATAAATCCAACCCCCAACTATACGGTGAAAGTGATGCGTGATTACCCATAGAAAACACCGAAGAAGGGGCATTAACCAGTAATGAGGTTGCCTGGTCCTTCTCCTCAAATAACCACGGTAAGCTCGGAGAAGATGATGTAGCCAGCTCGTTTGAATGGTTCAAGGAGACTGGTATAGGATGAAAGTCCAAAACAAGAGAACCCCTGTGGACTTGGTGAGAGAGTACAGCATCCCGTGCTAAAGGGGCAAACCAGTTCCTCGCAGCCTGACCATAAATGCTAGCTTCATACAACGCAGGATCAACACATTCAGCCTCATCTTGCAAGGAAGAGCTTTTATCACACACCAGTAAAGAGTCTGGAGGCCAATTTGAACCGCTACAACCCTCACTGCTAAACCCCGACCTGTTGCTTCTATTCCCGACACTGTTACGCCGGACGTAAACTTGTGTGGTGACCGCTCCGGAAGCTCTCAAGCCAGGCTCTTTAAAGACCTGTTGCTTTCCCCTGCCCCCTTTCATGTGCCTGGATAACAAAAGCTCCTTATTGGCTTCCTTACCAAACCTCGCTGGCGTAGTTTCTGGGGCCGCAGGAAGGAAGTGTTTTGGTTCGCCAATAAAACCACACTTTGGGCAACAGCCCGGAGGTGGCGGCGGAGGTAGAGGTGGACAAGGGGAAGCAGCACCATGTGCCCTTGTTAGTTGGTGTGGAGGCCTCCTCATTACTCCTGGAGCGGTGGGGAAAGCGAGATTAACAATCTCGGTAATAGCTTCAAAGATTTTTGCCCAACCTCTTTTATTCCAGCCTGCTGGGAAAATAACAAAAGATCTCTTGCCCTGGATTATAGCCAAACACTGCAGAAACTTACCCGCCCTATTTCTCTTATATTCTAAAAGAAAAATACTAGCGCCATGGCGCACTTGATCACACCAATTGGAGGACTTGGATTTATAAAATCTGCCCCAGGCCTTCAATAACCATAAAGCAACACTCTCAGGCAACCAAATAGAAGTTCTCCGCCCCCTTCCATTCTCAGAAATTTTCAAAACATCCTCTGCTGTCCCAACAATAGAAAAATCAAAGGATTTGCTCTCAATTGCCACAAAGCTCTTGCAACCTCCTCTCATACTATTATTCTCAGCAAGCAAGCTAACAGACAGGGAGCACTTACCAGAAAAAAGCCCCAGCCAGCAGACCAGAGCATGAAACAAGACCAGAGCATGAAACAAGACCTGGCCCAAGAACTCTTCAGACGACACTGCCGAAAAGAAACGCGCAAGAAACTGAAGCTCTGGCGACCCTCCGGTGACCGGAAAAGTCGCCGGCGACCAGTTTCCGGCGAGACCCTCCCCGGCGGCGACAGAGAGAGCAGGCCGGCGCACTGGACGCCTCGAGAAGGAAGAAAACCAAAGAGGAGAGAGCCAAACTGGAGAAAAAGTCGGCCGTTGCACTGTCGCTGCCCTAGGAAGCTCGCTGGCAACAAGACTGCCAGTGGAAGGCTCTCCTTCGGCCACAGAGCCAGCCGGCGACCAGCGCAGAGGCCGCACCCAAGAGAGAACTGAAGGACCAGAGAAAATCTGAAGAAAAAAGAGGAAGAAAGCCAACTCACACACACACGCACCGGCCGCCGGTGAGCAGAGACGACGGCGGCTCCCGGAGACCCGAGGTCCAGCGAACCCCAGGCAGCCCTCCGATGACCTCACGTCAGCCCTGAGCCACCCACGAACCGGCCTGCCCTCTCTCTCTCTCTTTGAGCCATGGTATTCGCAGGAGAAAAAATAACTCAACTTTAGAATCGCTACAATCCTCAAAGAGCACTTTAAAGTCTCAAAAAAAAAATAGTACTAATTCTAATACCAATGGTTTAGATGCGGGTAGCCTTACTCTTGGGCGTATTATTGCTCGCAGAGAGACTGTTTTCAATAGATAGGTGTAGGCATGGATTTAAAATGCGGATGCGGGCGCGTTTGCGGTTTCGGTCGCGCTAACACGGGAGCGTTAGGATACGCTGATCGCGGAACAGATTGCGTTCGTCGCGGCGTGAGAAGGTTCACATGATGCATTTTGTCATCTGTATTTGTGTTTTAGAACCACAATTCGCTAAGTAATGCTATTTTGTAGCGTAGTTCTTATTTTAGCATATTACAATGGGGCAATTTTGACTATAGTCAAACAATATAATATATAGAAACTGTGACGCAAATTGTAAGGTTATAGAATAGTACAAACGATACAACATTGAAATAATTAATTTAAACCAAACTAAGGGGTAGACAAAAGATACAACACAGTAGCAATAATGGTTTATTTGATACAATGAAATCATAAAACTCCACAGCTGAAATAAAAATAATTAACATAAATATTATAGGATAACAAAAAATAACATAATTAACATAGTTAAAATAACATATTTAATATAAGTAAGATGAACATAATATGATAAAAATTAACATAAAAGGTACATAATTAAAAAAAACATGATAACAATAATGTAATTAAGTATTTTACATAAATAATATGAATATATTTAACTGAGTAATTATTTGAATTAAAAACATATTAATATCAATTGACTTCATATTGTTCAAGTTAATTCAATAATTAGTGCACTTATTAATAATTTAATAGGCTTTCTAGAAGCCTCAAAGGCTCAAACCTTAGATTACCGTGAGCCTCTCTCTGCAGTTGCTCTGCGACTGCCTCTCCTTAGTCCTCTGTCTTCCTCCTTCGTCCTCTCAGCCCCTGACTCCTCTCGTCGAGCTTCTTCTCTTCGTTTGTCTTCTCTGTCTTCTGTCTTCGTCTCTTCTTCTGTCTTCTCCTCGTCTTCGCCTCTTGACCGCTGACTCTGTCTTCTGTCTTCGTCCTCTGTCTTCTCTTCGTCTTCGTCTCTTCGCCGATGACTCCTTTCCCCTACGATGCTGCGAGCCTGCGACTGCTCAGCCCCCTCACCGGCCGGCGACGTGGTTCCTGAGATTGTTGCGAAAAAAAGAATACCCGTGAATGAGATATGTGTTTACCACTTTGCCAGATCTGATGCTTTTCTCTATTTTTCTGCCCCTTGTGCCCGTTTCACTCGCCCGTGACCCGTTTCAGAACGGCCGTTGCGGCCGTTACCTTGTGAAACGGTATTCACACCGATTTTTCGGTGTTTTTCGGTGCGCCAAAGTTGAAATCCGAACTAACTCGGCCGTTCCGAGACGGAACGGCCGAGTTTTAAATCCCTGGGTAGTATGGCTCCTGGAATCAGGTCAATATGATGCTGAATTGGCCTTTGTGTAGGTTTATGTGAGCCCACAAATGTAAACACTAAAATCCACGGAACTGACCATTCCTTTCCTTTCGTATCTCCGATCTGCTGGCTCCATGCCATGGCCTCCATGAGTTATGAATTTGGTGGGGCATATTCTATTCATTTTTCCGACATTTTCTTGACTTCTCTCCTTGCTGGCTGTATAGGATACCAGCTGGCAGTTATCTTCTCACATGTGCAATGCAATCTTAGATGGTCTTTGCCTATTACATTACATATTGTTGTTAGCTGTTTTCTTTATCACCTCATCTTGTATCTTATCCCTAGTCGTAAGACCTCGCATGCAAGTATCTAATGCTGTGTTTGTGTCTCTGTTATGTTTGCATGCATGTGCACTTAATCGATAGGGGTGAATCTAGAGCTTGTATTATAGGGGTGCCATGAACTAGATTAAATAACTTGGGGGGGGGGGGTAATATTAAAAATGAACTCAATTTTACCCATTTTCTAACACCGTGTAACCGAAAAATAACTTGTACGCAAAAAGGTTGAGGGGTGCCTTGGCTGTCTTCTGCCCACTCTTTGCTTTGCCCCTATGAATCGACTACTTTGTTCTTTATTGTGGCAAATACTAAAGATATCGGATGAAATTTTACTTCTAAGTTTAGGCAAGAATCTTCTAGTGAAAGATGCTTGAAGGATGCCTGGATTTGAGCCTCTCTTTGTTCCTCTTTTTTGTTCTTTCACCTTAGTTGTGATTTATAGAGCCTAGGCAGTAGATACATGAAATATGATTCTCTTTTTTTTGGTCCAATTTTATTGAGGTTCCCTTGTTGGTTGGGGCAATATTGAACCGATTTTTCACATAACTTTGTGTCATTAACCTGTGAAATGATTTGAAGACTCGTACTGTTCCTATCGATAATCCAAGTAAAGAGGAATGTTCCCAAAAAGAATCTAAATGTTATCTTATAGTACTTGGAAATACTTTTAACTTTCTTTCCAATGATCTAGCACTAATCATTGCACCATTGTACATGCCTTGAATCACTTGAATAACACCTGAATATCATCCTAGGTTACTCTATGATCAACTTTACCATGGAAGCCACAAGCTGTCTTGCCCTATCTTGGTGGATCTCAATGGCTTCTTGTGATACGTAAATTGCTAACTAATGCATCTCCCTTGCACGAAACCAAGTTGGCTACTTGGCTCTTAATGCTTGGCAGTCCCCTTAATCTGCAGTCAATACCTCCCCCAAGAGCTCCAAGGCACGTCTCATCAGTTTGATTCCGTTTAGAATCGTAGATTTGTCCTTTTTTATGCAAATGTAGACTTTCATTAATGATACTTGTTGGAAAGATAATTATACAATTAAATTAAGATGACCCAAAGTCATGAGCAAGACCCTTGAAGCTGTTCTCCAGGTTGGGGGGGGGGGATTACTTTTAGATAATCTATTTCAATATGACTTACTGCACTCGTATGAAGTGCGCTTTTCATTTTCCGTTCCTGCCCTGTGTGTTTCCTTATGAGTTTTATGTTTAGGTGAATGGATATGGGAGTTCAAATGGTATGAAGAAGTCATCCAACCATAACAGTAATGGTGTTGTTCAATCCCAATCTGTTGCTCAAGGAGGAGGCAGGTGTTCCCCACACAACAGGGAAGCCTCTGGTTCTCTGCCAAATCGCACAGTAAGCGGTTCAGCGGGAAGAAGGGCCCAGACAGTTAATGCGAATCATTTGCTGAATTTTCAATATAATCCGATTGCTCGTCCTCAGCAGCGGGCACAACCTCCGAGAAAGCCTCATAAAGTTAAGCCTTACAACAAGGACCTTTTCCTCCAGGCCAATTACAAGTTTGTTGTATTAGATTCTGGGAGTAACAGTATTGACTTAATGGATCCTGATAAGATGTTGCAATGGGAGGATATAATATGTGTGAAGTACTCCACTCCGCACCCTGTTCAGTGCCCAATTTGTTTAGATAGTCCTCTATGTCCACAGATAACCTCTTGTGGGCATATTTTTTGTTTCCCATGTATCCTGCAGTACTTATTGATGGGTGTGGAGAATCATAAAACTGACTGCCAGAGAAAGTGCCCGCTGTGTTTTATGATGATATCATCAAAGGATTTGTATACTATCTGCATTGAGAAGGTTAAGGAACACAATGTTGGCAATGTTCTGGAGTTCGCACTGTTAACCCGGAAAAAGGAATCATTTTCTCTATATGAGAAAACAAATGGAGAAATGAACACAAAAACAAGCGAATCGTTTTCAAAGTTCATACTTACTTCAGATGGGGATCTCTCAGTTAGAGAAGCAATATCAGACTTGGATAATTGGTTAGCAAGGGCTGATTCCGGGCTTGTTGATGACTTGGAGAGGCTCCCATATGTTTGTACTGCTATGGAGCAATTGAAGCAGAGGCAGAAAAACTGGAATGCACATCAAAATTCTGAGGGCAACAGATCTTGTAAATATTTGGACTGTAATTCTGTTGATGTAAATCCTAACTGTAAAACCTATGAGGTTGGGCATGTAAGACTATCTCCCAGTATTCATGACACAAATAAGGGGATAGACAGCGTAACATCAGATGTGCTACAGGGAGGAGCTTGTTCAGTTCAGTCTTCTGACACTGATGAATCATTGGAAGGGCATGATGGGCCCTTATCCTCTACATATGATGAAAGCAAGAACTTGCAATTTCAATCGGATGCCTCTAAAGATTCAAGGGAAAGAGGTTCTTACCATTTCTACCAGGTATGTTATGGTAGTCCCTTATATTGTTGAGTTTCAACACTTGGTGAGGATACATGTGATGTTTTTCAAGTGATGTCTCATACTGACTGTGTGAGGCATTTCCAACGTCGATTGATGAAAAGCTGCTTGCTGATGAGTATCAGTGTACCAGTCACTCACCCAATATATTTTTTAGTTTCTAGCATCTGCAATTGGTTAGATATCTGGTATTGTTGCCAAAATTCTGCTTGAGCGTTTGAAGTAATCCACTTCACATTTATGCCTGGTGTTAGCGTCTTTGCCGAGGGATTTATATTCTTATGCTCACTCCTATTTCATGCTAATTCATTTATTTCAATGTGATAAATGTGCATTTTCTGCTTGTTCCAGGCAGTTGATGGTCAACATATCATCCTTCATCCCCTAAACATGAAGTGTCTTTTGCACCACTATGGTAGCTACGATCTGCTTCCTGCAAGGTTTGACTGCTCGGGGAAGCAAATTATATGGTTTCATTCTGAGGAAACGACAAGAACTTTTTCTTTTCTGGTCTCACATAAACTTACTACTATTGATTATTTGGCAATGCCATGGACTTCTTCTTGGACATTTCCCAAACAAGCTTAATAATCCTTTCAGTGTGATCTCTGTGCTATTACCAGTGTTCTTATGTGCTTTAGAAGACGTAGAGTAGACTTAGTAACTGTTTGTTCCTCTTTTGGGGTAATACATCACAAGACAATATCATTGCTTATTTTATGTTGAAGTTAAGAAATACTTATGTCCATAGAGTATTCCTTGGTAGTTGACTGGCTAAGTACAAGGATGATCTTAGTGGACAAGTAAGTCAGGAATGAGCTTAGCACAGTATTAGAAAACTGTATATATTTACTATTTTTCTGAGAAGGTTCATAGTCTTTTTTTTAAATTTTTTTTTTATTTGCCTAATATTGAACCATAACACTTGTGGGAGAGGGTCTATAATTATGAGCTTGGATCTTTCTATCATTTAATTTATAATCTTCTGTGCGCTGATTACTGAAAAGTTCATTCATGTTTAAATGGTCACTGTTCATGTGGGTGGGATACAAGTGGAGAAGATGGCCTAAATTGAAGGATTTTGGTCTGTTTGTCTTGCGACTTGCGTTACAACATGGATGGACATTATTGATGGCAATTAAACACTCGACATATTTGCTTTGTTAATTTTTTCATGAGACCGGTAGGTCTTGAATGCAGATTTCAGACTTCGCACAGGACTTTAAAATATGTGAATCATAGTTATGTTGCCTCTATGCTGATGGTTATGGTCTTTTGTGCGGATGCTTCGTTGTACGTTGAGTCTGAGCCTCAGAGGAGGTGATCAGTCATCACCAATTGTCTTCTTTTGCTTGCCTGTCTTCTGCTTTTGTTCTGTTCAAACAGGCCTGCTTTTCCTTTTTTTGGGTGCACATTCTGGGATGAAGCTATTATGTTATGATTCTTAATCTGGAAATTTGAAACTATTGTGGTAACTTTTTTGTCTTTTGTTATTTTATTGGTTGATTTATAATAGAACATTATATGGTCCAATTTCTAAGTTTCCTTACCCCATGAGCTTCCGAAATATTTAACATCAACAAAACCCAATATAATGGCACTTGAGCAGGGTTTGGGGAGGTGGAGGTGTACCGTTAACAAAAAGTACCTTTTTGCAAAATTAAGAGTATCTAATAATACTGAACACATTGTCCTCTGACTTCTCAGATATTGGGGAGGTAAAAAATCTTCTGGAACATTGTCTAATCTAGTGGGCATTTTCAAGATTCTTCGTTATGGGCCCCAATATTGGTTTTAACCGTTGTTTTTTTTCCAACTAGTACTCTTAGTTATGTAGGATTTGTTTGTTTTGGGTGCAAAAGTTAATCCTTTGGCTTTTCAAATTCATATAGTCGTTAGAGCTTGGGAGAAAAAGGGTATTTCTGATGATCCTTGGATTCTAGTTTTTTTAATAGAATCGTCTTTGCAAATTGGATGCCAGAAATATTTTTAGCATGTAGGACCCTTTTCTGCATACTTTTTCATGAGTATGATGCTCACTAAACTTTCATGTCATTTTGTAATCAAAATAGTTTTTGTTCGTTGTTTTCATCCTTGCGCTACTTTCTAATTAGGCTGCATAATTCCCTTCCAGATTGAGCGGAAAAATTTTGCAATTCGAGTCTGTGACTCAGTCTGACACCATGAGGCGACGTTATCGTTACTTGAGCCATTTTCCTTTGACAACCACATTTCAGGTAATGTGCCTGCAATGGATTTAGACCTCCCCAGAGAGGGCAAGTATCTTTAGTAGATATGTATAGCTGGAATAAATAGTCACAACTTCTTCTAAATGTGACAGCTATGTGAGATTGACTTGAGGCAGATTTTGCCTCCTGGTGCCCTTTCTCCCTTCATGGATGAAATAAAAAAACGCGCAAAGAATAGAAAGTGGCTTGCAAAAAAGGTATTGAGACCTTTATAGCCCTTTCTTTATGTTCCCCTCATTTCTGCTTTTGAAGTATAAAACTCTCCTGAGAAGCAGTCTGTTTAGTAGATGTGCTGTTCAAATTGGCTTTTGGATGATTTCTTTGCATATTTTATACGCCTTTTTTCTTTTGGGCAAATTTTTCTTAAGATAGGAGGGTCAGATGTTTCTTTCCTTACAAAGTTCGTGAGCGATTAAACCTATTCGCAATGTAATGCCAGTGGCTACAGACATGAATATGTGGCCATATAACTTTTATGGTGTGTGGCGGTTTCAATAAGTGATGTAAGCAACCTATCCGTGGATTGCCCAAAACAATCTGTTGCCTGTTATAACTTTGCAATCTCCTATGTAATTAAGTGATTCCTTTTTGTAATTGTCAATTGTCATGAATCTTTTGCTTTTCGGATATTATTTCCGAACTTCAAATAATGAAGAACCTGCTTAGACTTCTATTGGGTAGGAGGGCAGTGTTTATTACTTGGTAGTATCATGTCTTCTGCACCTTTCCTCACTTTGTTTTGCTGTATGCAGATATGCCATGTGGTGGTTTTCTGTAGTACTCATGGCATGTTTGTATAGTCATGACTTTTAGTATTGTGGATGAAAACTCCCAGTACAATCCCCTGGTATTGATGGAACTGAAGACTTAATATGCATACACTGATTGTGACTTAGCGATTGTCCTTTTTTTATTTTAAAAATGTTGGTGGTACAGGAACATGACGATAAAATTAAGGCTGATGCTATTGCTGTATATTCTTTGCCTGTTCCATATAATATGGTACAAGGTTCTTTTGATGGTACACCTACTTTCTCCATGGACGACTTCAAAGGTAACAATATGTGTAGAAGTCCTTTCACAACTTGAAGAATCCAAATGAACCTCCTGTAACTTATCTGATCTGCTTTGTGATTTGTAGCTCTAGGGAGTCCTACCTTAGTGGCATCAAGTCCTCCAATTCAGGGAGGAAGGCAATTGTTCTCAAATGTTGCAAGGCTGGGTTTTGCGGCAGCCTATGATTCTCCTTCCTTGAATAATGAAGTTTCTCCAGTGCCTAACATGGAAAGGGCAACTAATTCAGGTGGTCTTATTGGTTCTGTATGCTTTGATTGAGTCATTTGCTGCAAAAATGTGCTTGCCTGATGGAAACTAGAGCAGTTTCCCAGCAGGACATCCCAGGTTGAATCGGGGATGCCATGCTGTGTGTATTGGAGAGTGTAGAGATGACAATGGGCTGGGCATTAGCTCAGCAGCCACCGCCCCCCCCCCCCCCCAAAAAAAAAAAAAATCCAGAAAAGGGGGTTTTTGGGGGGGGGGGGGGGGGCATGGGCTTTACCCTTGAGCTTATTGAACTGGCAATTTAGCGTTGATGGTTGGGAAGGTGGAAGCCACCTCTTTACTGGTCATGATCTGGCGCAGGGTTGCATACTTGGAGGTTTTCTTTTTTTTTGGGGGGGGGGGGGGGCGCGTCAGTCAAAAAGGGGTTGATAGTTGTCACATTTTTCCATGATATAGATGATATAGATGAATGAATATGTGATCTGTTGTGATCATTGGAATTGCGGTTGTGTTAGGTTCAAGAAATCAAGGTGCGTGCTCATTTGCGAGTGTGATATTGCGAGACAACACTACAGAGAGTAGAGATGCACCCAAAACAAGTGAAGCAGGGAAGAAAGGGAAGAAGCAAAGTCGTGTGCTCCTTTCCACTGCTGGCGGTCGCCGTTACTAGGGATATCTTCTTTTTATTTTCTTCCTTTTTGGGGTTCTGTGGTGTTACCTTGAATGCTTGTAACGACCCTGCTTTCTAGTATGAGTCGTTTGTAAATTATTTCAATAAAAGATGGATGCAACTGTGAACAGATATGTACCATGCGAATGGAACAACTGCTTCGGAACAGATCTGTTTGCTTGTGCAGAGTTTGCCTGCAAGTCTGCAACCAAATGCGCCATTGTGAAAACAGTACTAAAGCTCAGGACCCTGTCATCTGTTGGCTTTAGACAAAATGGGTCCAGGGGTGAAAGGTGTGCACTGCTGACCTCTTGAAGTTAAAGAATAGAATTATTTTCATTTGCACTCCTCGACCTTTTGGATATTATTGTTTATCTGCCTCTCCTTTTCATAATATTGTTTAACCTCCTTGATCGTTGCAAACAGTTTCATAGAAGTCTACATTCCAATGCACATATGAATGGAGCATTGTACTGACGAAAATGCCCTTTTTATTTGTGGATTGCAAATTAAAAGTTTGATATCCATTCCCATTATTTTGAGAACTCATTTGCCTGAAAGATCCTATCCTCTTTCGTTCGTCAACCTTGCTCATCATCTAACTATGAATCGTGGCGGATGAAGGTATAGCTTATAACATTAGGGTTTCAGTAAAGGGTATAGCTTATAACATTAGGGTTTCAGTAAAGGGTCGAAAGCACTTGGGCGTAACAAATTCATATAACTGTGAATCGTGGCTGTCGAAGGTATAACTTATAACATTAGGGTTTCAGTATAGCTTAAAACATTAGGATTTCAGTAAAGGGTATGTTTTATAACATTAGGGTTTCAGTAAAGGGTCGAAAGCACCTGGGCGTGACAAATTCATCTAACTGTGAATCGTGGCTGTCGAAAGTATAGCTTATAACATTAGGGTTTCAGGAAAGGGTCGAAAGCACTTGGGTGTGACAAATTAGGGTTTCATTTAGCGGGTCAAATATAATTCTTTTGAGTAGCAAATTGTTCAAACCTCTACTAATTCATGCTAATTCTTTGCTGATTTTGTGCGTTTATATGGGTGCATTGTATGTGAATGAATTCCATGAAAGGGTGGAAGGGTTCTGTAGCCATGGTTCCCATGCTTCTAAACAGAAGGTTAATTACCCTAGATGCATAGCTCTAACAGAGCTTGAGTATCTCGTCTCCAGATCTGAGAAGAATTTCCTAAGCGTTTGGGTACCAAAAGTATCTATTTAAGTACTTCTAGTCACTTTGTTTTTACTCATAATCGAGATTATTTTTGGGTTTTATTTTGTTTTTGTGATTTAATAGGAAATAATGATTTAATGAAATAATGGGTGTCGAAAGTGAGCAACAAGAGTCACAAATCAAGACAATGCAGTTCAAGCACAAATTTTGGCCAAGCTCAGTAGTCAGCGCCCCATATTGTCTGTTGAATCTGGCCACAGTCTAGCAGCTTTGCTCAATCTGAAATTGGAAAGCTTATTTTGTCAGCAAATTGCAATATGATTTGGCAAGTAAATTAAGAAGTGGATTATTAGCATAGTTTGAAAATTGAATACAATTTGGAAAGTGGAATACTAGTTTGGGTACTAAGAATTCTAATGCCATTAGGAAAGTATGAGGGATTGGCACTAATATAAATTGGGGGCCTTAGGGGTGCTTGTAAATCATCAATTTCTTTCCCTCTCAATTCTAACTTTAGTTTCCAGTGGTTTTAGAGATTACTATAATTTTAGAAATTCTTTCAATTTGAGTTGTATGCAATTATTTCAGTTTTATTTTTATTTCAATTTTTCTAGTTCTAGTTTCAATTCAAGTTTTGTACTTCCAATTTTAGTTTGATTTGCACTTCTCAAAATTTCTCCTGATCAAAGTTTTAATTTTTACTATTCCCTTTGGTTTATGATGAATGCTGAATTTTCATGATTGACACCAATCGAAGATTAAATATTCTTCGGTGGCTTTTAAGTGTATAAAATACTCTCCTTCCTCTCCCTTGCCTCTTATTTAGAATTTATTATTTCGTTCATAGTTGTGATAATTTCTTTGGTTGTTGTTTAGTTTACAATTTTAACCGTGTTTAAATTAGTTTCAATTTCTGTTAGTTGAATGATTATATTTTGCTTATTTATTGCTTTTAATCAAATGAATAAGGGTTAGTTAGTTGCAGTGGCCTAGATTCAATCCTATATCTGTGGATTCGACTCTCAAGTACTACAGTTGACAATCGTATGCTTGCGGTAAAATTTTACATCATTTTTTAATCATATCAAGTTTTTCAAAAATTTTGAAAGAACAAAAATCATGCCAAAATCTTGATACGATTCAGGAAGGATGTAAAATTTTACTATAAGCGTATGGTTGTAAGCCAGAGTACTTGAGGGTCGAATCCACGAGGTAGGGTTGAATTTGGGCCACTATAGCTAGCTAACCCATATTAATTCGACTAAAGGTAGTAAATAAGCAAGATAGATCATTCAACTAACAGAAATTTAAACTAATCTAAACATGATTAAAATTGTAAACTAAACAACTACCAAAGAAATTATCACAACTACTAACGAAATAATAAAGTCTAAATAAGAGGCAAGGGAGAGTAACAAGATTACTAGATACGCTTAAAAGCTAACGGAGAATATTTAATCTTGGATGGGTGTCAATTATGAAAATTTAGCATCCGCCATAAACTAAAGGGAAGTAAAAATCGAAACTTTGATCGAAAGAATTTTTGGAGAAGTTAAAATCAAACTAAAATTGAAACTATAAAACTCAACTTAAAACTAAAACTAGAAAAATTGAAACAAAACCAAAACTGAAATAATTGCATAAAACTGGAATCGAAAAAATTTCTAAAATTATAATAATCTCTAAAACTACTATAAGCTAAAGCCAGAATTGAGACGGAAAAAAATTCATGATTTACAAGAACCCCTAAGACCCCTTATTAATATCAGTGCGCCAACCCCCATACTTTCCTAATTACATTAGCATTCTTAATACCCAAGCTAGTATTCCACCTTCCAAATTGTACTCATTTTCCAAATTATGCTAATAATCCACCTCATTGATTTACTTGCCAAATCATATTGAAATTTTCCTGAGAAAATAAGCTTTCTAATTTCAGATTGAATTAAGTGGCTAGACCGTGGCCAGATTCAAGAGAAAATATGGGGCGTTGGCTCCTAGACTAGGCCAAAATTTGTACTTGAACTGCAAATCGTCTTCATCGCCGACTCTTATTGCTCGCTTTTGATACTCATTATTTCCGATAAAATTACAAAAACCAAATAAAACCCAAAAGTAATCCCGATTACGAGTAAAAACTAATTAAGTGATTAGAAGTACTTAGATGGACACTTTTGGTGCCCAAACATTGAGGCTATATTATGGTTGCATCAAATGTCAAGCCTTTTTGTTTTGGGTGGAGGAAGAAGAAGGTGGTTGGTTTGGTAGAGCTTTTAGAGGTAGAGGGAAGATATGCAAGGAATGAAGTAGACAAGGACAATGACTATGTGATGGAAATAGTTGATCTGAAAGAGATAAAGGAGCATGTTAAAGGGTTGCACGTTGAGATAGATGAAGGGAGGAAGGAGTCAAGGACAATGTTAAGATATATGATGGGCAGAGACTTATAATCCTATGAAGCAATCTTGTTTGTCATTGTGGTAATGTTACCTATGAAAGCTTGAACTTTGAATGGACTGTATTGATGCTTATGTAAGTTGAATGAATTCTTTTGAATGAAATGAGAAGCTTTATTTGGTATCTACTTTAGTGAAGTTGAAAATTGATTATGTTTGCAGCAATAAGATGAGAAGGCAAAACTTAACAAATTCAATTCAAATGAAAACTGCAGCTTGTAGATTTTGGATATACATATATAATTAGCAAAACACCAATTATTCCGTGTTGTGGATATACATACATACATGTATAATTAGCAAAAAAGGGGATGTTGTATGTCACCCTCATTCCACTTGCCATCACAATGGCAACAACCAAGTTGTTTGAAAACTAAAAAAAAGGGAGTGGGATGTACAAGTTACCATGTTCATTACACCAACCACCAAATTGTCGTTAAGTCAGCCAAAAAGTACTAATCAACTGAGTCAATTAAGACAGAGATTGAAGTCTTTGTTGAATAAAAACAATATTCTTTCTTGGGGCAGCCTTCTATGGGCGTTGATTTGGAGCTGGGTGTCGAGCCGTATAGGAGTTGACTATGGTTGAAGTTGGTTGAGATTGTGATTGAGACTGTGGATGGGTTGTCTTAGTCTTTTTTGTGGGTTTAGAGGCAGCAATTAGATGGGGGGAGTTGGGCCTGACTCTGGTTTTCTTAGTGGGCTTTAAGGTAATAAATGGGTAGGAGGAGCTAGGCCTAGCCTTAGTATGCTAGGTGATGTAGCAATTGGCTATGAAGAGTAGGCCTTTTATTGGTCTTTTTTGTAGGCTTTGAAGTAGAAATAGACTGTGAGAAACTGGGTATTGCATTCCCATTGATCTTCTTCATCTGTTGAGATTGCAGCCCTGTCATCCTTATAGGGGATGTCTGCAGCTTCTGAGTAAGTTGTTGGACATTCTTTGCAGATTTTATTTGGCCTCCATGGTTTTCTGCTTGATTCGCCACTGTCTTTGCTCTTTCTTTTATAAGGTTGCTTGCCAAGGGCAAGACAGGTTGCAATGTTATGGCCTAGTTCCTTACAATGCCTACACTTGACTGTGTTTAACCTCCTCCTCTTGACTGGATCATCGCGAGCTCTTCTCCTGTCCTTAGGTGGTCTTCCCCTTTTCTTTGACATTGGTGGGGAGGCCAAATAAGTTAGGTTTGACATTTTAGGCCAAAACTTAGGATCTTTATCAAGGTAAACTATAAGTTGCTAAGTACTTCTTAATTGTGTAGGCCTCATGAACCCAAACTTCAAGATTTTCACTCTTATTTAATAATGCTCTAACCACATGCTTACAAGGCACACCTGTTATGTGCCAATAATTGCAATCATAGGTCCTATCTTGTAGGTTGACCACAAATCGTATCCTACCCTCAGTTATTTCAAACGAGCTTTCCCCACACATCATTAGACTTAGTGCCCATAAATCTTACTCAAGCTCCTTCAATTTCTTCTTGATGCTAGGGATAGCTTTTCCTTCCCATTTCACAGCTTCTACACAATTCACAAACCACTACATGATTTTGCACCTTATGTTCTTGCACAACATACACATAGGCTTGTGTCTTGAGTCATTGATAACATTATTAAATTTTTCCACAAAATTAGTAGTGTTATCATCTAACTTCGTGGAGGCATCATACAAATGCCTGCAAATTCAACATTGATCACATGAATATAGATCACAACATCAGTGTTGCAATGGTTCATCAGTGTTGTAATCAATTTATGTAACAAAACATAAATCTCGCATACCTGCACCAATGTTACAATGGTTCATCCATGAGCCATGTGTAAGTAGCTAGATTCTCTTTCAGTAGAGAAGTCATTGCTTTGTTGTGATTCCAGAAGTTGTACGCATTTGCAGCTCTCATGATCAGTAGCTTTAACTTGAACCCTGAAAACAATTTCTAGTGGTTTCTTGCAAAGTGCACAACACAAATCCTCCTGGAAGTAGCTGGATAAGTTGATTCAATATTTAATAACTCCCTGACACATAAAATGAATGCATGCATTAGTGCTTGAAATTAAAATGAACATAAGTGAAATATATATAGCAAAGAACTTACCTTGCATCTATCTGTAATAAAAGTGTACTCTGCCACATTGTCATCTCCAATTATGCATCTCAAAAAATTGACAAAATGACACCAATTGTCCTTACTTTCTTGGCCAACAAGAGCAAAATCCAGGGGGAAAGCAATGATTGTCTCTATCTAAGGCACACACAAGCCTTTTTAACTGACAATCATCAACCCCGATTATAAGTGACAATCATGAACCTCAATTATCTTCCTGTAACCCTTTAAGAGGCGTTGTTTAGAAGCATTGTAATGCCAAAAAATCCTCTAGAACACTTGTAACGCCTCAATAATACATGATTCATTGCTTGCATTTACCTACTTGCATTCACCTGCTTAAGTTTAACAATTAGAAATAATAACCCACTGAACGGGGCATTACCACCGTCCATAAAGGACAAGGCTTCCCTTATACATGAAAACTTGCCATAAACCAAAGTTTACCCTACAAAGGGGCATTCACCATCATAATCACTCAAACCATTTAGTTATATACAGAAATGGTTCTAACATCCCAAAGGTTACACCAACATACATAATTTAGTTCAAATATACAGTTGTAACACCAAAATACATAATTCAGTTCAAATATACAGTTGAAACTCCAAAGTATATCACAATATGATAAGATAGCATCTTAGCACTCTTACACCGCCAATCACATGGACGGTCCTGCCTTATTTATCACCTTCCGCCTCCCTGCCCCGCCTGAGGGCGGTTCACTGAACACTTTCCTAAAACAAAACATAAAAATATTTCGAACTGTGAGTCAAAGCTCAGTACATGCATCCCTGTACTGACAAAGATTAACTAAAAAGTTATTTGAGCCCGCTTTGCAATTCATTTTGATTTTAAAATAGGGAATGAGACGCATATAAAGCTAAATTGCCAATTATTATCTGTTAGTGCACCCCTTAGTAAATGTTACGATTTGTGAATAGGTTTACACTTGCCAAGCCGACTGGGGGACCTGGCCTGAAGCCACGCGTGTAACTGGATGGAAATGCCCTGTAACTGATAACTGATGGGGTCACTAATTATGTGATAAAGTACTGATTAAATTGATTCATTGATGTACTTACCAAAACATTACGGTTTTGATAAATACGTGCTGATTTCTACAAATACAGGCAATGAACGTACCTGAAAGTTTTAAATGCAAGTTCACAGAGTAATAAGATGCACTAAAGTGGAGAGAATGAAAGCTTAGGCCTTGATTCTGTTCAAAAGATCATTATAGGAACATGAGGTCAGAAACAAACTTGTTCTTATAATTGATACCTTTAAATAAAACTGGCTTATGAAGAATCTTTACAAACTAGTTCATAGATTAAACTAGAATGCTGAAGCTAAATAAACTACGACAGCAAGTGCAGAGAATAAGGGCTTATAACGAGGGTACGGAAAGAATAAATCAGAACTTATACTCCCGACCTTGAAATGAGATCTAAGACCCCGGTATGAAAAGCTTATGAAGTCCTCTAGAATTTTTTTTAAGGACACATAACATGATTCCCACAATAGGGTTCCTAAAATGGGGCTAGAACACCAACATGTCAGTTTTGAGTGCAGGAAGTCAGTTCTGAATTCATCCTGCACAGGTTCAGTAAAAAGACCATAACTTTCTCCACAGACCTCAGATTAATACGATTCAAGAGTCATTTTAAAGCTAACACACTGACCTATATACCCACCAAAAATTATAATTTTTGGTTGGGTCGATCATTACCAGTTTCATCTCAAAGTTTGTCCTGTTTTTCTAAAAATTCCAGCCTCACTGTTTGAGTTTGTTCCCTCACTTTTCACACAAATCCTCAACTTAAACCATTTCTTAAAAGCATTTAAACACACTTTGGTCCATCCCAACATCATACAAAACACCACACTCAATTCCACTTCATATTCATATCCAATAAAGCTCATTTTCTAGTCACACATATACATACCTCAAGTTTAATACTAGTTTGGTCCAAACCATGCATTCTTGGATAAAACCCTAACTTAGGGTCAACTTGAACTCACTCCCATCTTTTCAAAACACCATAAACACCATAATAAACTTTAATAGATTAAAAGATAAGCAAAATGAAGGATAAAGCAATCAATATCCAACACTTGAACATGAAGCTTGCATGATTAAGATAAACCCTAACCCTAGCATCATCCAACTTCAACTCCACCATGATTCATCACCAAGATGATTCTTAATTCAATAAAAACAGCATAATCCACCATTAAAACAACCAAAACAAGAAGCAAAAACCAACAAGATCAAGAATCAATAACAAAATCAACATAAGAGGTGATAGGAATTACTCACTTTGTGCTTATTCATTTAATGTGGTCTCATCAACAACAATATTATCCCTATATTCATCACCATCCTTGGGTTTGCCTCCACAACATCATTTCCACCAACACCATTCCCAACATCATTTCCTCCAACACTAGCTACATCCACATCTTGCTCATCACCATTAACACCCACATTAGCAACACCATTAACACCATGATCACCTTAAATATCATGAACACCCTCATTTCCATTGATATGATTGTCACCCCCATCGAGCCCCTCAACTATCCCATAAATCAAAGTGGGCTTGTCTTTCTCATCTATATAAAATGGAATTTCTTCTTTGCCCTCTTCCAACCACCTCATACATGTATCTAACATCGACTTATCATCATTGACACACCACCTATGTATAGGTTTTTTAGGAGGATGTGATCGTATAGAGAAATAACTAGGGCATTGCTCACCAATATGTGCATTCTAAAAAAACAATTTCACATCTCTCACAAGGTCTATTATCTGGTATAGCTTAGCATCTCTATCTCCCATTACATACATGCAGTGTTTATACCTAATTACCAACTTAAAAAGAGTGCTCATCTAATTTGAGGCCATTTCCCATGGCACAAAACCAAGCAAAAAAAAAACCCAATTAAAGGAACTACATTAGTCACATTTCAAGAGATAAATCACATGCATACAGATCACAAACACTAATGAAATTTTTTTTGATTAAGTTTAAATGAAAGAACCACAACATTTAACCATAAACCATAAGAATAGCATAATAAACACCATATTTGCAATCAAAATAGAGCAAAAGAATTATCTTTCAAATTTACCAAATTTAAACGAAAAAAATTCAACTACTTACAACAAACAACCCAAATGCCCAAATAAGTCCACGAATGTGCAATTTTCCATTTCACAATTACAATTTTTACCTGATTCCTCCACAGTTTACTTCCCACTCAGTAGCATTAACCCAAGCTTCTTCAACCTTTCACCTATTTACCTTTACTAGATTCGCAATTTGAGGGTTCTCACTCCAGGGTTTGTGGTTATTTGAAGGAGGAAATCAATAAGATGATGAGATAAGGAAATGAGAGGCAACGTATGTGATGATGGGGGTTAATGAATAAGGAGACATTAAGCTGCCAATATTCATTACTAGCAGCAAGCTTTTAATTTTGAGGGGCAAAATTGTCTCTCCATCTCTACAACAACCTACTTTGCTAGAAAATGTTAATACAAAATACTTTATTAAAAATGTCAAGGAGGTTAAATAATATTACGAAAAGGCGAGGGGGATAAATAATATTAACCAAAAGGTCGAGGACGGTAAATGAAAATAATTTTTAAAGAATATAATGCAAATAAAATTAAAGTGACAACTATCATTAATCCATTTCAGTCATTGCCTTTTCTTGTGTTGCCAAGGCTTAAATTAAAGTATTGTTTTGTTGGATATAAACAACCTCGTGATGCAAACAAATCTGTCATTGTGTTTCCATTACCTTGTTTAGTTGTAAATGAATATTGCAAATAACAATTACCTTGTAGTTATTATCACAAACTATGTAATTGGGGTTGCATCACAAGATCAATTCAATTATATTATATTTAACCAAATATCATATAACAATGAGCCGCTAGTAGCTCATTCCACCAACTTTAGTATTATTGAGGTTTTTGTATTTCTTAGAATTTGTTGAAAGAACTTTTTTCAACTAAGTCTTAGTTGAAGGTGAGCAATTGAATGAAACACCATATTTCCCATGGCCCACATGAGAAAATGCATAAAATTAGAAGACTTACGAAGTTAATATTGGAAATAAATATACCAACTTCCTTAGCTAGACAAACGTGGTTCTTAATCTTTGTTATTAATGATGCACAATCTCCTTCACAGGCAATGTTGGTGTATATGTGGTCTACAGCCAATTTGTCCCCTTAGATACATGCTGTAGCTCCTCCACTTCTAGTAGCAAAAAAGGGGGTACCTTGAGCAAAACCACACAACACCACCAAACCCTCATGATCATAGAGAATTAGCCCTTGCTTATGTCCCCACTCACTAAGCTTGGCACAAATCAAAGTTTGAGTTTCGACATACTTGCATTTGGGGGACCTATTTGTCCTTGTGAAGAGGAGGATCAACGCTCAGGTTAGCTTGTGAATCTCTATACTCATTTACGAACTTGGCAGCCTTGAGACTTAGGTCCTCATACCTCCTGTCCTATAGCCAAACAGACATTTACTACGAGCATTCCACACTTCCCATAGCACAACCAAGTGCTCCTTCTAAGCCTGCCCCTTAAGCTTGTCTCGAGCATTACGATTGAAGTCCCAAGCAGACATGAAACAACATCCCACAAGTCATTATGGAACCTGTCATCCCATGTAGCTATGGCTTGTCGGTATCTGAAAAGTGCATGACTATCGTCTTCCACGAAGGCACCACAGATATATTAAGCCACCGTGAATGTGAGAATTATCGCATACAACTCAGTGGATAAATGCTACATCCATCTGGCATACGTCGTTAATTATAATTAATTGCATTGAGCCTTTGTTGAGTGGACGTGGTAGAGTATTGGGAGTGACTTGATGTTAACATGCAAGTGGTTGGGGGTTCAATCTTGCTGAATGCACAATACCCATCATGTATACATGGGAGTATAAACTCCCATACCAAGGCTGGCTACTAGGGACACATACGTAGTCTACCCCCCCAAAAACCGATTGCAGTGTTGCATAAAAGCACTCACGTTGAACCATCTACTTCATCTCTCTCTCTTGTTTTCGTAATTATGCCATTTCTAAGTCCTCTCCATTTCTTTCTCTTCGTTCTACGATATAATGTAAGAAAAATAGGTGTAAATCAATGGTAGGGGAATGGCAACCGAAGCTGTGCCATGGGAGCACCACTGCCTTGAAAGCAATTTCGACTCGACCATGGTTACAAATCAAAAACAGCTGTTTGCTTCCCCAGGTTTACACATCTGACTTGCTGAACGCGTGCACTCGCGGTCAGAAGCTTGGAATACACAAGACTGCACTTGCTCAGAACAAATAGGAGAACAGTAGGAAGGAGAGAAAGAGAAGAGAAAGGAGGAGATACTGGTGTGTTTTGAAGGTGCAGGGGAGGAGCCTATTTATACTAGAAGCAGAGCTGCTACTGGTGGGGAAAAGAAGAAACTTTTGTGATGCAGAGTGTTTTCCTGTCTACGAAACAGGATGATCACTAAACTTATGTGGTGCAGAGTGTATTCCTAGCTACAAATAAGGAACATTACACTTTCTGCTAAAAATCAGATCAACTAGCCATTAAGGAGAAAAATCTAAATGGACAAAAAATATTAAAAGAAATTTTCTCCACAAAATTAGCATATGAGGCCTAAGGCCCACAACCCATCCTGTGTTGCGGTAGGCAGGCCCAGGCAGGCAGGCAGCTTGCGTGTCTGCATGTGGTGTTTACCCATATGCCACACCCCCACCAAGACCAAGCCTAATGTTATCCAATATGCCCAAAGTTGGAAGCTAAACATAAAGCCCACTCCAACTCCCAAAGCTACCAATGTGGGACAAAAGCAGATGGGAAAACAAAGGAACTAGAGTATGCCATTTACACACAACAATCCCCCACTAATGGCATACAGACTAGCGAAGAGAAGATTTGGACAAAGGAAGGATTAGACATTGAAACATCAATATCTTTCAATTGAATTGATACGTAGTGAAGTAGGGTAACAACCGTGTCTATCGAGTGAACGAATATTGAACTTGATAGACCCTGATTGAGATCCCCACAACACGCATCACGCCTTATGGTCATTGTGTATTCCGCAATAACTCACTTATGGAATTATTAAGAGCAAGACTTTGCTCAACTTTGCACATATCAATCGGTGAATCCATCAAGTGCGCCTCAATAGCACCACGCCAACGGGCTATGGATCCATGAAGAGCGTAAGAGCTCAACCTCTCAGAAGCACTACTATACGCCATATGGATGGAGATGTAGTGCATTTTGAGACCAATATGGCTTCGTTTGACCTCAAGTGGGTATCCACCATATTATCTCAATCCATGGACTTCAGTTCCATCCCCTGCGACGTCTCAAGAACTATTCGCATGGTCAAGCCATTGGTCAGTGGATCTGCTAAATTGCTCTCGGATCTCACATATTCTAACGAGATGACACCATGTTTTTGCATCTATTTCACATCACTATGCCTGATGCGAATGTGTCTCTTCTTTCCGTTGTACACGCTGTTATGTGCAACTTCGATAGCTACCTGTGAGTCACAGTGAAGAGAAATAGCCGTAGGCTACCTCCCCCATAGTGGCATATCTAGTAGTAGATTTTTTAGCTATTCTTCTCTTGAATGAATTCAGCCTCCATGGTGGAGTGAGTTATACAAGTCTGCTTGGCAGACGTCCATGAAACTGCTCCTCCACCTAAGGTAAATACATAACCACTAGCAGAACTAACTTCATCATTATCAGAGACCCAGTTTGCATCACAAAATCCTTCTAACTTAGTAAGAGATTTATAAAATGCAAACACTAGTCCATAATACCTCTCAAGTACTTAAGCAAATGAAATAATGCATCCCAATGCTCTTTACTAGGGTTATAAGTATAATGACTCAGTCGACTAATAGCATAAGCAAAGTCAGGTTAGGTATAGTTCATGAGAAACATCACACTCTCTATGATTTTAGCATAATCGCTTTGGGAGACGCTAGGGCCTTTGTTCTTTTTAAGATGTATGCTCGGGTCATAAGGTGTTCTCACTGGAAGCACATCAAATGTAACGCCCTCTATTTCTAATGCCTGATTACTCTTACTTAATCACTTATTTACTAATGATTTGCAGTGGAAGTCTTTTGATTGAAGGCATTACCGCAGTTCCATGATGGAACAAGGCTACCTAAAACTACCTGTAACATTGTGTTATCCACATCATCACCTGATTCACCAAACATTGGAAACAAATATACATTCGACAACCTGTTTATACACTTGATAACTTAGCGTACCAATACTAGGCACCAATCATGCCAATGTCCCAAAGCATATACATTCCACAAGCCCTCAGGTTGCTAGCCCACAAATCACTGTGAGCGCTTGGCTAGCTAACGTTCAGTAAGATTGCAACTTTCGCTCATTTCTTGCTACCTTCTGGCTTGCCAGGAGGGAAACTATTCCCTAATCCTTGACCTAAAACAGAAAACGTAAAAACATTCGAATAATGAGCCGAAACTCAGCATGTACAACCCGGTGCAGTAAAATAAGCTTTGGATTTAATTAGTTGGGCGTCCGCATTTCAAAACATTTTTATTTTGCAAACAGACGAGAGAGAATATGTAAGTAAAGTTGATTTGTCGATTATTATCTAGAAGTAGACCCTTGTTGACATCTGAAGCAATCTTGAGATAGGTGCACACCTCCCAGGCCAATTGGGAAGCCTGAGTTACAGCTGCGTAAGTAAATTGAAGGGTATAAGTTCTGATGCTTGATAATTGATGGGGCCACTTGCTTAGGTGACAAAACATTGCATCAAATGATTCATTACATGAGCAATATATTGATTTTGCGTAGTTTGAGAAACATGTGAGTTTTCGAAGAGCACATGCAATGTATGTACCTGATCTTTGAAAGTCTCTCTCCGTTTTAGTAGAAATTGTTTGTTAGCAGCTTGAAGCAACAGAGGTGGCCCCGCTTATACTCTAAATATGTCATTTTCTTGATTAGTGCAAGATGAAGAAATTTTATTAAAGTTCTTGACTCAATGAATAATTTAAATTCACTCAACTTCTCTTTTTATTATTAGTGTAACAATTATTATTAACTTAATTTGGTTCCCTTTTAGTTTTGGTTTTTGTTCATCTCCCTCTTACTACTAACGATCATTTAATGAATGTTAAAGCAACGTAACGGTGCGACTCATCTTGAGTTTGTTATTAATGGTGTTAATGCCAGTATCATTCGAATTATTATGGAAAGCTCGTTAACATTGTTATTTTTTCGTACTTACTAAAAATTAGCGACATTATCAATCATGATTATTATTATTAGTAGTAGTAGAATTGTGGCTATCTTTACCATAATTATTATTAACGATATTATCATGGTTATTGTTTTTCTCTTTCATGAATCACTGTTAGCCATTTTCCTCTTTCATGAATCACTGTTAGCCATTAAACTTTGGATTGCGATACGGTTAAAGGCGACTTCATGAACTTGGTTCTAGGTTCAAGTCGAGCCCCAATCATACAATTATCATTAATGAAATAAAACCACATAGGCATGTTATGTCAGTAACTCCAAATCCACAAAACTACTTATTCCTTTCTCCCTCCTTCCTTACTTGTCAATTAGTCAAGCCATATACTTGTATAGCAACCTCATACACATACATATATCTCTTTCTTTTTATTCTATTATCACCAAAGGCTCACTTAGACATCATTAAAGCAATCCAATTAACTCAAACTTCACCCAACATCTAGCCTTAAATCATCAACTCATAACAAACACACACACCCAATGTACAAAATTTTAACACTAATTCCTCATTAATTTCATTCAAATATTCAATATAATTCACTTATAACCACCAAATCAACCACAATCAAACTTGTAGTTTTATTCCAATTTCAACCCAAATCACCAAGCCATGATCATCACATAACACACTTATTAACCTTATATATACATACACATATTTCTCTATTTAATCATTACTTAACTCATTTAAATACTAATAACTCAACATATCAACTTAGGCATCATTCAAGCCATAAACCCTAATCCCTCAAGTTCATGACCATAACTCATCCACCCAACAAGTATTTCACTTTAATCTCGTTCTAATATGCATTAAAATTAATCCCAACATCATTATAAACAAACTAAGATTCAAACTTAACTTCCAAATCAGCACTCATCACACTCTTCCTCCATTCTCCCAACAAGCAACTCAATCCAAACCCCCCAAAATAATTCTAGAAATTTACGAATTCATACACACCCAAGCCAATTACACCATTTACGATAAAAATTCAAATATAAAACATCAAAAAATGAATTAAGAGAGAGTTAGGGTTTTCACCTCTCAACCTACTTAAACACCCACAAGGTGGAGAAGAAACCAGTTGGGACAGCGACACTGGTGGCGGAAGGCGTTCGGGGGAAGAACAACGGATGATTGCTGGCGATGGATGGTGGCGAATCCGACAGGGTGGCCGGGTTGGGCTTGCGCAGAACAGGCGAAATGGGGAGGGGGGTCTGTCGAGGTGGGAGGCAGAGAAATGGGCTTTAGTGGTTTTGGATTCTCTCTCTCTTTTTTTTTGTTGCTTTTGTTGGTTTGTTTTAATTCGGGTTGTTTAATTTAAGTTTTAATTAATTCTTTTTTCCTTTTTGTTTCCACCTATTATTTATTGACACCTATTTTGTTTCTAGAATTTTCTCAAGTTTATCCTCACATTCAATTTTGGTTTCATTTTTTTTCCATTCAATGCATATGTACACATATAGATAATTGAGTTAATAATTTTGGCTAAAATTAATAAATGAAATTGTACATTGTTTGGGTGTAAAATTTGGGTGAACCACTTTCATTTTGGGTATTGCCTCACTCTTTTTATATACATAACTTATCCTTTTATTATTGTTAGCTACTATACATGTTCATATATTATTATTATTAGTATCGTTTTGTTCTTGAAATTGGCCATTTGACAGTTAGGCTAATTTTTCTTATTTAGCGCCATTCAAATATTTATTAGCATTTGAGTGAATTATTTAAGAGTGTTATAAAGTCCATTTTGAGGCCACGCTGTCGTTTCAACCTGCAATGCACAAATATATATATATATATATATATATATATATATATATATATATATATAAACAGATACATATCTCTTTCTCTCTCTCTCTCTCTCTATATATATATATATATATATATATATATATATGTTAAATCAAATCTTATATAAGGTTTTGATGATTACAACCCAAATGTACTAATTATACTTGGCTTGAGTTGAGTGCTAGAATCATGTGATAAGACAGATTGCAAACATCCTGGAGATCAGTTCGAAGTATCATGCTTGAAGCTATGTGATAAAATTGTATGTTGAAAGCGACAGAAGTTGCAAACACCCTGAAGAACAGGTCGAAGAAGCTGAAATCATCAAAGTGGATATATGTGCACATCATCAGCAGAGTACAAGAGTCTGTAGAGTCTTAAGGCTAAGTACTGGTTATAGATTATTGTTAATATGCCAAAGAAGAACTTGTCTTAACACTCACCTTGAAGGAATTATCTAAGCTGACTTAGCACACTGCTCAGAACAATTGAGCAAACAGGTCTGCAGTGCTCTGAGGGTAGCGAGTGCAAAAATCAATTTTAAAGTATTTTTAAGAGTTTCTCTACTGCCAAAATTCCTAATATATTTAGGATCGATTTTTTGATAATATTTTGTTTTAGAAAGAATAATTTCCTAAATAATATTGGTCTCCTAAAAAGATTTTTCAAAAAATTTTATCTTATCATTTAAGATATGATTTCCTAAAAAGATATTGTTGAGAAATTTTATTCCTATTATCTGCTGAGTATTTTCAGAGTTAATATGGAAATCAAATCCTTGCATTTTGTGGGTATATAAGCACTCGCTTCTCATATCTTCAAAACGGGTTTTTCAAGGCAAATATCGTGTTTCTTATGAGCTTATTCTCTGAGTGAAAAACCTTCAAGGAGTGTGCTAAATTGAGTCATTCGTTTTGGCATAATAGGGTTTGTAATTGTACCTTACATTCAACTTGTTTAGAAGCATAAAAAGTAAGGTGTTCTTCTATTCTTTTTTGTCATCAGTTAAGTTTAGAGTGTGTCTAAGTCTTGAGAGACTTTGGACGTGTTGTGTGACTCATTCTCAGGTGGAGAATAGTTACGTGTGTGTAACTAGAGTCTCGGGGGAGACTAAGTTACGTGTGTGACGTTGTCATATGTGTTACATAGTGTAACGAACTTAGCCCGTATTAGTGAAAGTGTTTGTTCAAATCCCACTGAGATAGGTCGTGGTTTTTACACCTTCATTGGGCTAGAGGTGGTTTTCCACGTAAAATCTTGTGTCTCCTTTATTTTCGCATTCAAAGTTTTGTTTCTGCCTTACTGCAAACACCTCTCCCAATAGGTCTAACGAGTGTTCTGAAACAAAACGAAAAAATTAGAAGACACAATTCACCCCCCTCTTTTGTCCTTGTGTGCCTTAAAACCTAACAATTGGTATCAGAGCGAGGTTCTCATAAATTAGGCTAACACCTAGAGAGATCTTGTAAGAATGAGTGCACCACAAGGAATCTTGGAGGGTCAATTTGTGACCAGACCTCCATACTTCAATGGACAACACTACAGTTGGTGGAAATATCGAATGGAGAATTATATCCAAGCTGAAGGTTATGAGTTGTGGATGCTCATTGTGAATGGTCATTACATTCCAGTGAAAGTCACAACTGATGGGAAGACTGTTCCTAAGGAGCCGTAGGAATTTGACTCAGATGATTTTAGAAAGAGGGAGAAAAACGCCAAAGCCAAGAAGCTGCTGTATTTTGGACTTGGACCTGACGAGTACACTTGCATCTCAGAGTGTGAATCCGCAAAAGAGATACGGAATGCTCTTCAAGTAGTTCATGAAATGACCAATCAAGTCAAGCAATCCAGGATCGAGCTGCTGGTGAGGAAATATGAGCTATTCGAGATGAATGACAAAGAAACAATCATGGACATGGATACTCAATTCACCCATATTACTAATGAGTTAAAATCATTGGAAAAATCCTTTACCACTGAAGAGTTGGTTAGGAAGATCCTACGAATTTTACCCCATTCATGGGAATCAAAGGTCACTGCAATCCAAGAAGCAAAAAAGATGAATGAGATTTCCTTGGATGAGCTTATTGGGAACTTACAAACATATGAACTAAGGAGAAACTCTCAGATGAAGGGGAAAGTGAAGAAAGATCGTGGGCTTGCACTAAAGGCAAGGGAAAGTGATAGCTCATATTTTGATGAAGAAGGAATGGCTGTGATTGCACGAAAATTCAAGAAATTTTTCAAGAAGACCGAAAGCTTATACAAAAAGGGTAACACCAGCAAGGCTAAAAACAGTGACCGAGATCAGTTCTCAGGATGTTTCAAGTGCGGAAGGCAAGATCATGTAGTGAAGAATTGCCCCTTGTTGAAGGAAGAACAGGGGTCAGAACAGGTCTGAACCAGAGGTAGAAAAACTCAGTTGACTAATGCTGAAAAACGGTTCACCAAAGCAATGATGGTAGCTTGGGGAGACACCTCAGAAGAAGAAGAAGACCCTCAGGATGAAGAAGAAGCAGTGGCTCTCATGGCTCGAAGTGGATCTGACTCAGACTCTGACGGTGAAAGTCTCAAAAAGGAGGTACGTAATCTTAGTAAGAAAAAACTTGAAAAATTAATTTTTTCATTGATTGAGGGATGTGAAGCTCTAACTTCTGAAAATGGCATGCTTAAAAGTACCCGCTCATATTTAGAAAAGGATGTTAAGAGACTAGAAAGAAAGAGGCAAGAACTTGAACATATGAATGAGGCTCTCATGTATGAGAAGCTTGTAATTAATGAAAAGGCTCTTGCTTTAAGTAAAGAATTAGACATCCTTAAGGACCTGAGTGACAAGAAAGAGGAAGAACTCAACACTAAAATCAGAGAGCTGGAAAGTGAGTCTTCAAAGCTAAAGCATAATCTAGAATCCCAGATGAATGACAACAAACAGCTTCGAGAACAGGTCCAGAGAGCTGAAACTGACTGTACTGAAAACAGGAGATGGAGCAGTTCCTCAAAAGCTCTGAACTGGCTTAATACTCATCATAACTGAAACAGAAAAGGTTTAGGTTTTGTGAACAGACGTGTTACTAAGGCAGTAGACAAGAAGTATGTTGGTTTGCCAGAAAATATAATTTGTGATCATTGTGGAAAAGCTGGTCATTATCGATATGCTTGCTCCTTGAGAAAAAGGGCCATGGAAAGAAACTCATTGTATGTTAAACAAATATGGATTAGAAAAGATGAGTTAAATTCCATGACAAAGAAAAGAATGGGACCCAAGTGGATCTGGGTTCCCCAGACTAACAACTAGCTGTTTTGCAGGTTAAAGTGAGAGGAGGCAACCAATTGTGGTATTTGGATAGTGGTTGCTCGAGCCATATGACTAGAGATAAATCAAGTTTCTTCTCACTTATAGCCTTTGATGGAGGGAGAGTGGCATTTGGAAACGGCAAATCTGGGACAATTGTTGGTGTAGGTAAGATAGGTAAATCATTCTCTCACTCAATTGATAACGTGTACTTAGTTGATGGGTTGCAACATAATTTGCTAGGTGTGTCCCAATTGTGTGATAAAGGTAATCATGTTGGGTTTACTTCAAATCAATGTTTGATTACCAATATCAAATATGGAGAGCTTGTGCTGAGGGGGAAGCGACACAACAATGTTTATAAAACATGTGTTCTTGAACTTCCCCAAAATCATTTGACTTGCTTGAGTGTTCTTGATGATGATATTATGCTTTGGCACAAGAGGCTAGGTCATGCTAGTCTTTCCTTGCTAAACAAACTTGTGTCTAAAGGTCTAGTTGTTGGCTTACCTTCCATCAAATATAATGATGACAAGGTATGCGATGCTTGTGCTAAAGGAAAGCAAACTAGAATTGCATTCAAGTCAAAGAAGTATGTTAGTACTTCTCGACCCCTTGAGCTATTACATGTTGATTTGTGTGGTCCCATGAGGATCACAAGTAGACCTGGCAGAATTTGACCCGACCCGCAAACCCGACCCGAACCCGCCCGAAACTTTAGGGTTCTGAACATGGTTTTCCGACCCGAAACCCGAAAAAAAATCGGGTTCGGTCGGGTCGGGCACGGGTCGACCCGACGGGTCAAGGGCCTTGAATTTTATGGGTTAAATTTTTACGTTTAGTGGGCCGGTTTTATTTGGGTTGTGTTGCTTTTGAGGCTTCAACCTTGTCTTCGCAGGTAGATACGCCGTGCCCCGTGCTGAACTCCTCGAAAGCTCAAACCCTAATCGCCTCTCCATCTCCATGGTCTTCTCGCTCTCTTACTTCATCAAGTCTGAGCTCTGAGCGTCATCTCCAGCCGAGGTCATCCATTTTCAGTGCCCTCTCGATCCCTATCTCTTCCATCTTCAAGCAATAATCTTCTCCTCCATCTCTTGCCTCAAAAAAGGTTTTCAGTTCACTCGTGCCTCTAGTCATCTTCTATGGCGCCCCATCGTCGAATTGACACAACCGGTACCCGTGGCCGTGGAAGAAGAGGATCTTCTGGTGGTGCTTCGTCTCCATCTCCTTTGGGTCGCTATACTACTCGTGAGCCAATCTACCCCTCAGGTTCTATCCTCTGTTTAAATCAGCATGCTCCTTTTTTACTTGTGTACTCTGTTTTTTGTGATTATCTATCTTTCCTGTTTGATCTCTAAATTTTTCTTGACTGCCTCGTTGTGAATCTGCTTTAACTTATCATCTTTTCTCTACACGACTGCAACTGCTTTAAACTTTTCTTGAGTGCCTCTTTTCTTTTTCCAGTGGAATGATGTGAATTTGGAACAACCGAAGAGTTTATGACATATGACTCAGATTATGAGGTTTAGGATATGATTGTGATTTGTGTGTGATCTTTCAAAATTTGCCTAAATTTATAGGTGTTTCAATGGTGGTTTTCTTAAGATAACAGATCTTTATTTGCTTTATTATCATCAGCAAAGTGTTGTTAGATGTATGCTAGGATAAGAGGATGCAAGGCTGTTTTTGAATCTGTAGGTCTTTCTGTTGCTGTTCTAATATCAAATGAGGATGAGATATTATCGTAAATGAATTTTGGCTCTACTTTTATGACACTGAATACCAATTTATGCCTTTTACTTTATTATTGGGTCAATTTATCTTCTCTGCCCACTACTGCAATTCCAAATTCATGGTTCCATCTTTGTGATGCTGCATACCTTTTTCTTTCTTTTTGTAATGTGATTTTGCTGTGTCAACTGGTCTTCTCTTCCTACTACTCCAATGCCATATCCCACAGTTCCACACTTCCACTGAAGTAGGGGGTTTTCTTTAAAACATAGCAGCCCTACTCCTAAATTGATGGGAGACAGCTTCCAAAATCTAGCTGACCCCATATTAAAACCATTTAGTGCTTTCTGCTCCACTTAAAAAAAAAAAGAAAAGAAAAGAGGACAGGTCTAGGTATAATGCACCAAGTCCTAAAACCTATTTCACACACCCACAAGTCACCTATTTTTCACACCCACATTGCAGTTAGCATTTGAAATTAAAGAGGTTGCCTGGGCAGTGGGCATCAAATTTGTCTTGGGCCTCTTGGCTACTTCAATTTCCTGCTACTACACAAACAGAGCATTGGTATAAGCTGGGTGATGGCTGTGATGCTGTTTGGGGTCTTCAATCATTCCTCTAACGGGAAGTGGTTAGGCTAAGCATGTCTTGTGAGTTGTGATGACTTTTTCTGCAGCTAATATGTTGACACCTTTGGATGTTAGCCTTCATTTCATAGGTCCTCCATCTCATTCTCAACCCCTCGTGCACCTAATCCTAAATGCATCATCATTAGTACTTGCTTAGATTGATTTTTTACGCAACATCTATTATGTACATACATGGGGGGTAACATGTTGATATACATAATGACCTAAAGTCCTAAATCGGTTTGAGTTTGAATTGATGTTTGAAAACATGTTGTCCTCTAAAATGATGGGTACATAACTATTTAATCACGAGCACAAGACATCAAGCTTGACTCAAAATGGTTTTCTTTACAATATTCATTTCAAGTGTCAGGAAATTAAAAATTGCTTCAAATATTTGCAGGGAGCTCTACACCTTGTACACCAATTGCAGTTGAAGTAGATGATGATTCTCCATCAAACAAGAAAAGACGTTGGACCTCTAGCGTGTGGAAGCATTATAACATAAAAGAGGGTAAACACTTTTTCGATGGTAAGGATCGTGCTTATTGCAAATATTGTAATGGAGGACCCATCGATGCAGATTCTAGCAATGGTACGTCCAACTTTAGACGTCATACTGAAAGTTGTAGTGCTCGTTCGAGTACTGATGTGGGTCAAATGATGATGACTAAAGATGGAAAACTGGCCAAAAAAATTAATCGATCAGAGTACAAAGAATTGGTTGCACAAGCTATAATTAGACATGGGTACCCCTATACATTTGTAGAGCATGAGGGAAATCGAACTATTCACATATATTTGAATGAGAATTGTGTTACAATATCTAGGAATACAGTTAAAGGTCATTGTTTGAAGATCCACAAACATGAAAAGCAAAGGCTTATGGCATCATTGAGTCTAATTACAAGTAGGATTTGTGTGACTTCTGATATGTGGACTTCTTGTGTGGGCCATGGTTTTCTCTCTTTGACTGCTCATTACATTGATGCCAATTGGAGTTTACATTCTAAGATTCTAAGTTTTGTTCATGTGCCCCCTCCTCATAGTGCAAATGCCTTGCATGACAAAATCCATGATCTTTTAAAGGAGTGGAAAATTCATAAGAAAATCTTCACAATCACATTGGATAATGCTAGAGCAAATGACAATATGCAAGACATGATGTGTGATACTCTCAACGTGCATGCTCGTTTGCCTTGTGCTGGTGAATTTTTTCATGTTAGATGTGGAGCACATGTGTTAAATTTGATTGTTAAAGAGGGCTTGAAATTGATCGATGTTGGAATAAGTAAGGTGAAGGATTTAGTGAAATATGTGACTGGTTCTGAAGGTAGAAAGTTGAAATTTGAGGAAATTGCATTGGGTCTTGGCATTGATTGTGCTAGGGGTTTATGGTTGGATTGTCCAACTAGGTGGAACTCCACCTATAAGATGCTAGAGAGAGCACTGCCTTATCGAGCTGCCTTTGTAAGTATGAGGTGGATGGAAAGGTCTACTTCCAACTTTCCTGATCTTCCCACGGATGAAGAGTGGTCTAGAATTGAGAAGATTTGTGATCTTCTTCAACCCTTTGATGAGATGACCACTATTATATCTGGTACAAAGTATCCTACCGCAAACTTGTATCTCAAAAATGTGTGGAAGATTGAAAGCCTTTTATTATCATGGACTTCTTGTGAAGATGTTATTCTTAGGAGTATGGCGGCCAAGATGAGGGGAAAATTTAAGGACTATTGGGATAATTATAGTATGATTCTCTCATTTGCTGCCATTTTGGATCCTCGGTACAAGTTTCAATTTATCATGTATTGTTTTCAAACACTTGATCCTGAAACTTCTGAGTTGAAGTCCAAGATTGTGAAAGATCAGTTGTATAAGCTCTTTGATGAGTATGTAAAAGAAAAACCTCAAGTAACTGTGAGTGGTGCAAGGAGAGGAAAGGATGATCTATTGGTAAGTCCCGTAATTTGATTTCTATTATCTACTTGATCTTTATAAAAAAAATAATATCTTATTGCATTGTAATGTATATTTTCATCTTGTGTAGGGTTTTGCAAATTTTGATAATGTTGGAGTATCCATGTGTAGAACTTCAGAATTGGATAAATACTTGGATGAGTATAGATTGGATCACACCATCGACCTAGACATTTTAAGTTGGTGGAAAATGAACAAAAATCGGTTCCCTTCCTTGAGTAACATGGCAAGAGACATCTTGAGCATTCCTATAACTACTGTGGCTTCTGAATCTTGCTTTAGTATGGGAGGTCGAATTCTAACCAAGTGGAGAGCTTCTCTTAAACCTAAAAATGCGGAAGCATTGGTTACCACACGTAGTTGGTTGTTTGGATATACGATTGAGGGAGGTAAGTTTTGCAAACATATATTTTTCATTTTGTACTTTATATGCATGCTATATTTTATAATAAGTACATTAACTTCACTTGCAAAAATATTTGGTGATGTAGATGAGGATGACCAAGAGCTCAATGGTGTATGTGCTCAATTTTCTCAAGTCACTTTGAATGTGGATGAAGAAGAAGTAGAAGATGAGGAGGAAGAAGAAGCGTTGGAGCTGGAATCAGGAGGCCAAACTGAATTTGGCGATTCTAATTTATGAGCTAGTTTATTAATGTTGGGAGATTGACATTGAAGTATGCTTTGATTGTCCTTATTATGATTTGGTTGTTTTGTGGCTTATTGTTAGGGCGACTTGATCACTTAAGACTTTATGTTTTGTGGCTTACCATGATTTAATCAGTTCACTATCTTGTAGTGATGTCGATAAGACAATTTAGTATATGGTTAATTATATATTTGCTCCTCGATCATGTTCAAAGAGTGAAAAATGAGTAGCTTTTATGTCTCATTTAATGCCTATAATAGTTATTTCATATTTCAGATAGGCTTGTAGTTGTCGTTATAAACGCATTACATCTTTGTTCTTTCCCTTCATTTTTGTCAATTTTAAGTTGACAAATATACATAGGATTGTCGTTATGAAATAGAGAAGATGCATTTGATATGAGTTCAAGTAACTCGAACGTTTATATCCAATTTTACTTCCTCAAGAATGGCACAAAAGATGGCGATCATAACCCGTTGGGTTTACCCGAAACCCGTATAACCGAAATACACCCGACCCGTATTCTACCCGAACCCGAAATACACCCGACCCGTATTCTACCCGAACCCGAAATACACCCGACCCGTATTTTACCCGCCCGCCCGAATTGACAGGTCTAATCACAAGTAGGGACGACAAGAGGTATGTGTTTGTTATAGTAGATGATTACTCTCGTTTCACTTGGACTTTATTCCTAGTATCTAAAGAGAATCTTTTGAAGCATTCGTTATATTTCTTAAGAAAACTGAAAAGAGAATAGGACACTCATTGATAAGTCTTAGATCTGATTATGAAAAGGAATTTAAAAATTTAAGCTTTATTGATTATTGTAATGAACATGGCATTGATTATAATTTTTTAGCCCCAAGAACACCCCAATAGAACGGGGTGGTAGAGCGGAAAAATCGGACTCTAGAAGACATGACTAGAACCATGCTTGTTGCTAGTGGTCTTCCTAGAAATTTTTGGGCAGAAGCATTGAACACAACTTGTTACATTATTAATAGATGCATGATCATACCCATTCACAATAAGACTTCTTATGAACTTTTCAAGGGGCGAAAACCCAATATTATGCACCTAAGAGTCTTTGGTTGCAAATGTTATGTGCACAATAATGGGAAGGAGCCCTTGGGAAAGTTTGACCCTAGGAGTGATGAGGCAATTTTCTTAGGATACTCTTCACATAGTAAAGCTTACAAAGTATTCAACAAAATGACTATATGTGTTGAGGAGAGTGTGCATATATTATTTGATGAATCTGACTCCTTGATTGAGAATGATGTACAAGATGAAGATTTTGATCTTGGACTTGCAAGAAAAGACAATGGTAAGCTACTTGAAAATGAATCACTTACTGAAGTTAATGGTAAGGAAAGTGGGCAGGAAGCAGACCAATCAGAGGGAAGCCTGGCTGACCCTGATATGGACCTAAACCAGCCCACTCAATCCCGGACTTCTCTGACTGATCTGGGAACAGGCTTGCGCCCTGATCCCACACCTATTCCTGTAAACAGCCAAGAGAAAGTGAAAAGCAGACCTATGGATCCTTTCACTTCACGACCCTGGAAACACTAAAGCTCGCACCCCTTTGACCAAATTATTTATGATATTAATACAGGGGTGCAGACCAAATCTAAGCTCAGAAATTTTTGTGCTTTATATGCCTTTTTATCTCACATCGAGCCTAAGAATATTCATAAAACTCTTGAAGATTCTGACTGGGTTATATACATGCAAGAAGGGCTTCATCAGTTTGAAAGGAATAAGGTTTGGCTCCTTGAACCACAGCCTGAGAATAGAACAATTATTGGAACCAAGTGGGTGTTCAAAAACAAGTTGGATGAGTTGGGAATAGTCACTAGGAATAAGGCCAGGATGGTGGTCCAAGGTTACAATCAAGAAGAAGGGATTGACTATGAAGAAACGTTTGCACCTATAGCAAGGTTAGAGGCTATTCGAATCTTGGTAGCCTTTGTAGCCCACATGGGGATCAAGTTGTACCAAATGGATGTCAAGAGTGCCTTCCTCATTGGATATCTTAAAGAAGAGGTGTATGTAAAACAACCCCGTGGTTTTGAAAGTCCTGATTTTCCTAACCATATTTTAAAACTTGACAAATCACTTTATGGTCTAAAACAAGCTCCTAGAGCTTGGTATGAACAATTGTCAAGTTTCTTAATTGAGAATGATTTTCAAAGAGGCAAGATAGATAATACCTTGTTTCTCAAATTTAAGGGAGAACATTTGTTGATTGTCCAAGTATATGTCGATGACATTATATTTGGTGCAACCAAAAATGATTTATGTGTTGAATTTTCAAAATTGATGAGGAGTGAGTTTGAGAGGAGCATGATGGGCGAGCTTAATTTTTTTCCTAGGCTTGCAAATTAAACAAACCTCAAACGGAACTATGATCTATCAACAAAAATATGACAAGGAACTACTTAAGCGATTTGGGATGGAATCGAAAAAGCCCATGGACACTCCTATCTCTCATTCCACCAGATTGGTGATGGATGATGGAAGTCCTTCAGTTAATGAAAAATCATATAGGGGCATGATAGGGTTACTCCTATACCTAACCGCTAGTAGACCTGACATTATTTTCAGTGTTGGTCTGTGTGCCCATTTTTAGTAAAATCCAAAAGAAACACACTTGAAAGCTGTAAAAAGATATTTTATATATTTGAAAAACACCTCTGATCTGGCACTATGGTATCCACATGGATGCAACTTTGACCTCATTGGGTATGCTAATGCTGAATATGCTGGATTTCTAGTTGATAGAAAAAGCACCTTAGGTATGGATACTTTTCTTGGGCCCTGTTTGGTCTCTTGGTCTACAAAGAAATAGCACTCAGTTGCCATGTCCACAGCAGAAGCCGAGTATGTAGCGAATGCTTCTTGTTGTGCTCAATTGTTGTGGATACGACAACAACTCCGGGATTTTGGTGTTGACATGAGATGCATTCCCATATTTTGTGATAATACAAGTGCAATTAATATTGCCAAAAATCCGTGTCAACATAAAAGGACTAAGCATATTGATGTTCGCCATCACTTCTTAAGAGACAATGTTGAAAATGGCTTGGTTTCAATGAATTTTTGTGCCACTAATAAACAAATTGCTGATATTTTTACCAAGACACTAAGTAGAGATCAATTTGAAAGGAATAGGCTAGAATTGGGTTTGATTAAAAGAACTTGAACGAACTTCATCAACCCCCAATGATTGACTAGTAAGTTCTTAGGCCAAATAAGTTATTTCAAGGGATGCATTCAACTTGTTGTGCAGTTAATTGCATATGTGTGGAATCTGATATGGTTGATAGTCGTTGAGGTCTAATGATACTTCCCTTATTGTTCTTTGATACCGAATACATAATAGTCAAGAACAGGCGCTAAGAACAGGTCGGACCACTGGTTGTATCATATGTTATCAAGATATCATATTCTTATGTGTGTTGGGAATTGGATTTTTCTTTTATTATTCCTCCTCTAACAATTGTAGCTTTTCCCAAGGTGCAATGATTTCTTAGCATGCAAATTCCTCTCTCTCTCTAAAACCGGCAGCCAAAAAAAGGGGGAAGGATTTTTTGTTTTGAGAATTGTGTTCAACCCTTTTCAAATAACTTTCCAATTCCTCAACCACCTTCTCTCCTCTCCTCAAGCACCCCGTTCTCCATCCTCTTCCTAAAACCCTCAAAACCCTAACTCCTCCCTTCCTCAAGCTCTCCAATGGCACGAATTCTGGGCAGCGACACATCCTCCGGTCGCAAGGCACGTCACCCACGCTTACTTTAAGCCAAGAAATCAAGAAAAAGGGAATGACAATTACTCGATATACTCAAGGCGCCACCACCATCGCCGACGACGGATACCCCGATTTCTCCCTTTGTCTTTCAATTTCTGAAAAGTATTGATTTGAGGATCATAGGAATTGAAGTTGAGGCCATACCCCCTGTTAAGTCAGTTTTGGGATGGGATTTGGTATTGTATGAGCCATATATGACTGAGCCAAAATTCCCAGAAAATGGTGGAAAATTTGTGATTGTGGAGGATTGGGTTGAAGAGCCAAACTTGAATGATGATCGTGTGTGTGATCTTTAAGAGGTTGAGCCTCTCATTCAGTTCGAACGCACCATTAAGCCAACCCCCCAAACAACTCCTCAAATAGCGCCCAAACCACCTATTCGCCGAGTCAAAACCACCACCAAACCCAATGTGCCTCTCACCCTTACCCCGCGTCGGCCTCGTACTAGGAGTGTGGGTCTTGCCATCCCATTGGAACTACCCGAGGACAAAGTTGCTCGACCTTCAAAGAAGCCTAAGTCCACTTCTAAAACTCTGTCCAAATCAACTGTGCAAACAGTCTCCCAAACGCCTTCCCTATCTGTGCCCTCGAAGAAACGTGCCCTAAAACGGGGTTCTCCAAAACAGGGGTCTGACCTGGGTGAGAGAAGTGAGGAACCCTCGAAAAAGGAATCAAGAAAGTCACTGACCCAGGGGGAAACATATAGACATTTCTTGCAGAAAGCTATGGTGCGAGGGAAGATAATGAATGTTCTATACTTCCAAGAACAGGGCTTAGAGGTGTTCTTGGACAAATTGCGAACAAAGGGTTGGCTAGATACATTTACCAATACTAAGAGGGACTGCTCACTACCTAAATTAGTAGAATTTTATGCCAATTGTGAGGTCACTAATGGGATAGTGACTAGCTCTGTTCACGGTCGGGAACTTTGTTTTGATGCTAATAATATACGGATTGGCTTGGGGTACCCTCTAAAGGGTTTGATGTGTACGTCAGGGAGGATAAAACTGTGTTGAGCAATGACAAATTGTTGGATCTCACCGAAAAACTAGCCCAACAACCTGTCCTAAGTGCACCCTGGTCTGTAAGAAAGGGGGAAATGCAGCCTTTACATCGGTTGTTATTCTGGTTTGTCATTAAGAATGTGATACCTCGGGGGTAGGGACGTAATCTTCCGAACTCTATGGACATGTACCTTACTGACCTCCTCGATCGGGGAGAGCCCATTAATTTACATGCTATCATGATTAGTCACATTGGACGGATTGCCAACACTTCCAGAATCCATGATCTGGGCTATGGTTTTCTTTTGACTTCGGTGTTTGAGGCTCTGGGGATCCCTTTGCAAAAAAGAATGGGCTTTTAGGTAACCGATGAAATAGGGAGCAATACTTTACTTGGTTTTGGGTTCCCGATTAAGAAGAGTGATGGAACCGTGTTAGAACAAGGATCCAAAACACCCTTTGGCCCTGGTTCCCGTCCAGGTTCTAGTACAGTAGCATCGTCCAGCACTACCACGGTTGCGACTCTCATCCAGGATCAGCTCCATCTGAAGGAGAAGATTGCTAAAGTGAAGCAAGCACTGACTGAAGAGAAGGCCTTGAATGCGCAATGCCATGAGGATATTCTTCATGCCTTCTCTGCCCTCACAGCTAAACTTGCTCTATCCTCCTCTTCTCCTTGATTCAACTCTGTTCTTTGCCCTATTCCCATCAACACTATTGGCTTTTTTGTTTGGTTAATCTTGATTCTACATGTGATTGACAGTGGTTATATCTGTTTTTAGTTTGGTTTGGTTATGTCATGCCATTGCTTGCCTTTGCTGTTGTGTAGTTTTGCGTAACTGGGATGGCCAATATCATTATGTACTGTATACTTGACTGTATCGTGGATTATTTTCCCTCATTACCTATGGTGGTGAGTGCATCCCCACTGAATTTATGCATGTGGCCTCCTAGATCTTTTCAATGACGTCAAAAGGGGGAAGACAAGTACGACCATGTTCCAATTAAATCAACCGGTTTAAGTTGACCTCCTATTCTTATGTACCTCTCTTATGTGATCTAGATACTTTGAACTAAGTTTGGCACTAATGTTTTTGCCCTCTGCTATGTCTCACCTTTGATGGTCATTTGGTTTGTCATCATCAAAAAGGGGGAATTCGTTGAATCAAATCTTATATAAGGTTTTGATGATTACAACCCAAATGTACTAATTATGCTTGGCTTGAGTTGAGTGCTAGAATCATGTAATAAGACAGATTGCAAACATCCTGGAGATCTGTTCGAAATATCATGTTTGAAGCTATGTGATAAAATTGTATGTTGAAAGCGACAGAAGTTGCAAACACCTTGAAGAATAGGTCAAAGAAGCTGAAATTATCAAAGTGGATATATGTGCACATCATTAGCAGAGTACAAGAGTCTGTAGAGTCTTAGGGCTAAGCACTAGTTATAGATTCTTGTTAATATGCCAAAGAAGAACTTGTCTTAACATTCACCTTGAAGGAATTATTTAAGCTGACTCATAACATTGCTCAGAATAATTGAGCAAACAGGTCTGCAGTGCTCTGAAGGCAGCTAGTGCAAAAATCGATTTTCAAAGATTTTCAAGAGTTTTCCTACTGCCAAAATTCCTAATATATTTAGGATTGATTTTATGATAATATTGTGTTTTAGAAAGAATAATTTCCTAAATAATATTGGTCTCCTAAAAAGATTTTTCAAAAGATTTTATCTTATCTTTTAGGATATGATTTCCTAAAAAGATATTGTTGAGAAATTTTATTCCTATTATCTGCTGAGTATTTTCAGAGTTATTATGAAAATCAAATCCTTGCGTTTTGTGGGTATATAAGCACTCGCTTCTCATCTCTTCAAAACAGGTTTTTCAAGGCAAATATCGAGTTTCTTGTGAGCTTATTCTCTGAGTGAAAAACCTTCAAGGAGTGCGCTAAATTGAGTCACTCTTTCTTAGACCTGAAAAATGGGTCATTCGGGTAGGGTACAGGTCGGGTCTTAGTTCGGTTCGGGTCACTTTCGGGTCAGTTATGATCGGGTCGGGTTCAGGTTCAGTTCAGGTTCGGTTCGGGTTTGGGTCATTTTTGGGTCAACCATGTTCGGATCGGGTTTCGTTCGAGTTCGGGTCACTTATGGGTACCATGTTCGGGTCGGTACGGGTTCGGTTCGAGTGGAATTCGGGTCGGGTCTGTTTCGGGTTGTCTACAACAACCTGGTTCGGATCGGGTATGACTCAAGTGTAATTGGGTCGGGTTTGATTCAGTTCAATATCTAGGTCAATATCGGGTCAGGAATAAATCGAATCGGGTATAAATGAAGTTGGGTTAATTTTGAATCATTGTATGTTTTCAGTGTAGCCATTTTTAGTTCTTTGCTCTTCAATTATATTTAAAAGATAAAAACCGTTTAATTAGACAAACCCATTTATTCTAGATTTCTCTTTTAATTCATATGTTAATGATAATTGACTATATATATATATATATATAATGGAAAATTATATGGGGTTAGTTCTAAATTTACTAAGAAAGTTAGTAAATTACAAATACAAGTATACAACTCATCCCTAACCCTATATCAAATGTGCTGCGCAGTTATCCAAAGGATTATGTGTCGTTAAGCCAAATTTTAATCATCTCAATTGAGTTCAAGCGATGACAAAATAAGTGGACCAACCTAATGCAAATCATTTGTTAATGGTCTCATTCGTAAGCCCCAATGCCAAAATATACCTTGAAAAATGAAAAACAAAGAAAGAAAATAATGAAATTTTTATTTAGACCCTGGTGTTTGTTTATAAATTCACGTTTGTCATATTTGGAGTTGGTAAATAGAAACAGGTTGGCTCAAGTCGACATTTTTGGTTATCGAATCAATGTTATTTGATAGCTTGTTAAGTGAACATACATCAAAATTCAAAGATTTGTCTTTGTGAGATTGACAACTTGATCTGCATTTGCTCAATGAGTCAAAACGAAAAAGTAATGACAATATATGAGCATGTGTCAATTAGCATTACATTTATGTAATTATGAATGCTCGTTAGCGAAACTCGAGACTTAAAATTTATTGTCCAAAATTAAAATGAGTTACATTATTATGAGATCATATTCAACGATACATTCTTAAATATGAATTTGTACAATTAAACATATTATGACGATGATTTAGAATCGTAGATCAGTACTGATGAATTTTTGACAGTAGTCACAGAATGATATTATAAATTTATAATCATAGAGTGCATTGCATTAAGTCATTAAGTGAATAAAATAGTAAAATAGGATTACTATATCCTAATAAGTTTAATAAATTTTCAATTATACTTATCATTTCTTAATTCCTATTGTGACAAAATGTTTTTTTCTCTCATATTTTTATTACATATCTATCAAATTAAAAACTTAAAACTATCAACTACTCTGTTTTTTCCTCCTAAGTTTTTAATTGATTTTATTTGTAAAAATTCCCTCTTAAGTTTTTTCTTTTCCCACCTAAACTCAACTAACTGAGTTTAAAAAATTCAAAATTCCCCCACAAAGAGGAAAGACTAAAACCTCCAAAAAAACTTACTACATATTCAGGTAAAATTCAGTAAGCAAGAATTGGATCGGTTTTAAATCGGGTACGGTTCGATTTGGGTTCGGGTTGTCCTTTTTTGGTTCACTTCAGGTAGGGTCACCACGGATCGAGTTTAAATTGGATCAGACAATTTCGGGCATATATATATACAAATATATA
>JACYFF010019584.1:62048957-62064160 GCA_017589665.1 Selenicereus undatus
GGAATCTAATTCACTTTTAACGACTTCTTTCTAGAAACTAACGTCTATATATCTCATAGCGTCTTCATAGGTTTTTGGATCTTCTTCAATAAAGAAGGCAGATACTAGTTAATTGGACAATAAATTAACATCAAAGTCTTCAATCAAAAAATTAGAGAGGGAGTCAGGACCAAAACTAGTCTTAACCCTAGGTCTTTTACTCCTCCTAGGTTCATCAAATGAGATTCTAACACTAGAACTGGAGGCAGACAAAGGCATATTGTCATGTGCAAGTGCGGTTTCATGCACAGTAGTGGAACCATTCTTTTTCAAAGGAAATTCATGCTTAAAAAAATTCGGCATCCCTAGACTCACTGATAGAGAATTCATTCAATGACATGAATCTATATGCAACACTATTTTGGACGTAACCAATAAACATAGAGTTAAGGGTTTTACGACCTATGTTTTCCCGTTTGAAATCAGGTAAGGGAACTTTAGCCAAACATGCCCACACCCTTAAGGAACTCAATTTAGGAGCATAACCTTTCCATAATTCATAAGGTGCTTGGTCTAACTTCTTATAGGGTACTCTATTGAGGATATCGCAAGTAGATAAAACAGCTTCCCCCCACATATTATCAGGAAGTCCCGAAATGAAAAGCATGGCATTCATCATTTCTTTAAGATGTCTATTTTTGTGTTCGTCTATCCCTATTTGGTGGGGCGTTCGGGGTGCTTTAACTTCATGTATTATGCTATTTTTCTCACAAAAGGCTGTCAAGGAGTTAGTCTCATATTCTCCACCCCTATTGGTTCTAAGTCTCTTAATCTTTTGGTCCAGTTGGTTTTCTACCTCTGCTTTGTATTTCAAAAACATTTCCTCAGCCTCATTTTTTTACCTAAGGCGGTAAACTTTGGTATATCTAGCGCAGTCGTCTACAAAGGTGATGTAATACCTTTTTTCTCTGTTACTAGCTGTGTTTTTGAAGTCATCCAAGTCTGAATGTACTAGTTCTAGCAATGTTGTTTATCTACTAGTAACCGACTAAAAGGGTTTTTTTGCATATTTTGCTTCTTCGCACATAGAGCACTTGGCGAAATTTTCAACATTCACCATAGATATAAGTTTCATATTTTTGAGTTGTTTAATGGGTGCAAAAGTAACAAGGCCTAGCCTACCATGCCACAAATCAACATACTCAGGAATTTAAGCAGAACTTGAAGCATTTTTATTCATGGTCTCAGATGCACGATTAAGTACAAACAAGCTTCTATTTAGGTATCCCTTCCTAACAAAGACCCTGTTATGAGATATAACAACTTTGTCATCTCCAACAACAGTTTTCAATCCAGCCTTATTAGGAAGTATACCATAAAGTAAGTTTCTATAAAGGGAAGGCATGTACAGCACGTTGCTTAGAGACAATCATTTGGCAGGAGCAAATTTGAGAAGAATCTTCCGTTTACCCATTACTCTAACTATCACAGAGTTTCCCATGTAGACGCATTCACCATCTGTGACATCTTTGAAGTGTTGCATAAGCTCTTTGTTGGAGCAGAAGTGCCTTGAAGCTCCAGTATCGCAGATCCATTTAGCATTGTCTGCAACCACGTTTGCCTCTTCAACCACTACACAGATAATTTCTACATCTTCAGCAAGGGTAGCCTGGGCTTCGGGGCTCTAGTTCAACTGTGACTGCCCTTTGCGAAGTAGACACTAGTATGCTTTGTGCCCCGGCCTACTGCAGATATAGCATAGTCCATTTGGCTTTTGGATCTTATTGTTGAATTTGTTCTGCTGCTTAGCATAGTTCGACTTTTGGTTCTTCTTACCTTTACCTTTAAACATGTCTCTATTTGTAGGCACAGTAGATTCAACTAGGTTAACTTTAGAACAGTTTAAAGGGAGAGAGTCTATCTTATCTTTCTGGCAATTAGCTTCTTCTATTCTCATGTGGCTGATCAGTTCCTGTAGAGTGAGACATTTCTTCTTATGGTTCAGCTGGTTCCTGTAGTCACTCCAGGATGGTGGAAATTTCGCGATCAACACATTAGCTTGTAGAATCTCGCACATCTTCATGTTCTCACTCAGAACTTCTACACACAGGTTCTTATAAATGTGAACATGTTCCATGGTTGGCTTGTCATCAGTAAATTGAAAACTCAGCCATTTGCCGACCACATATTTCCTCTTTCCAGTGTCATAAGCTCCATACTTGACCTCCAATTTCTCCCAAATAATCATGTTAGATTTGAAGGTGATAAAAAAATCAAATAGGGTTTAGTCATATGATTCAATAGATGTCCCGTGACCGTTTTGTTGTCTTTCTCAAATTTCTTCATCATTTCCACATCAACAATTTTGGATTTGTCTTTGACAGTTGCATCACTAGAAGCAGCAATGGTTTCATAGGTGTTATTCTGTTCAGTGTGGTTAGAAAACAACATGTAGTCGACCTCTAGTTGTTTAAAGAATATGAGCAATTTCTGGGACCAACATCTCCAGTTGGTTCCATCTAAAGGATCTAATTTTGAGAGGTCAGGAAGAGCTTTGTGGATAGAAAGTGCCATTGATTTTACAAAAATCTGAAATCACTATCAAATTGTAAGAAAAATAGGTGTAAATCAATGGCAGGAGACTGGGAACCGGAGTTGTGTCGTGGGAGTACCACTGCCTTTAAAGCGATTTTGGCTCGGCCTCGATTACAAATCGAAAACAATCATTCGCTCCCCAATGTTTACATAACTAGCTTGCTGAACACGTGCGTTCGCGGGTAGAGGTTTGAAAAACACAACACCGCACTTCCCCAGAACAAAGAGGAGAACAGTAGGAAGGAGAAAAAGAGAAGAGAAGAGATGGAGGTACTGGTGTGTTTTGAAGGTGTAGGGGAGGAGGTTATTTATACTGGAGGTGGAGCTGCCACTGGTGAGAAGGAGACAAAACTTGCGTGGTGCAGAGTATCTTCCTGGCTACAAAACAGGATGATCACTGAACTTATATAGTGCAGAGTGTATTCCTGGCTACAAATTAGGAATATCACTATTTCTGCTAAAAACCAGGTCAACTAGTCGTGCTTACCTGCACCCCACATCCCCACCAAAACCAAGCCTAATATTATTCAATATGTCCAAAGTAGGAAGCTAAACATAAACCCCACTCCAACTCCTAAAACTGCCAATGCGTGACAAAAGAAGATAGGAAAACAAAGGAGCTAGAGTATGCCATTTACACATAACAATCCCCCACTAATGGCATACAGACTAGCGAAGATAAGATATGGGCAAAGGAAGGATTAGACACATAAACATCAATATCTTTTGACTGAATTGATACGTAGTGAAGTAAGGCAACAACCGTGTCTATCGAGTGAACGAATCTTGAACTTGATAGACCCTAATTGAGACCCCCACAACACGCATCACCCCTTATGGTCACTGTGTATTCCGAGATAACTCACTCGCAGATTTTAAGGCCATGCGCACACCTCAGGTCTCATAAGTGCTCTAGAGAGACAACCCAGAGCCTCTCATAGAAGGCGAGCACGCCTTCACACTTACATAGGTAATTCCACATGTCTATCTCAACGTGGACTACCATAATTGTGGTATAGAATCATTAAGAGCAAGACTTTGCTTAACCTTGAATATATCAATAAGTGAATCCATTAGTGCGTTTCAGTAACACCACCCTAACAGACAATGGATCCATTAAAAGCATAAGAGCTCAACCTCTCATAAGCACTACTATACGCCATAGGGATAGAGATGTATTGCATATTGAGAATAATATGGCTTCGTTTGACCTCAAGTGGGTATCCACCTTATTATCTCAATAGATGGGCTTCAGTCACATCCCCCTCGACGTCTCGAGAACTATTTGCCTGGTCAAGCCCTTGGTCAGTGGATCTACTAAATTTCTCTCGGATCTCATGTATTCCAAGTAGATGACACCATGTTTTAGCATCTTTTTCACAACACTTATGTCTGATATGAATGTGTCTCTTCTATACATTGTACACGCTATTATGGGCAACTCTGATAGCTGCCTGCGAGTCACAGTGAAGGGAAATAGTCGTAGGCTGCCTCCCCCACAGTCGCATATTTGCAAGTAGATTTTTCAGCCACTCCACTTCTTGACCTGCCAATTCAAGAGCGATGAATTCAGCTTCCATGATAGGGCGACCTGTACGAGTCTGCTTGGCAGACTTCTACGAAACAACTCCTTCACCTAGGGTAGATACATAACCACTAGTAGAACTAACTTCATCATCATCAAAGACCCAGTTTGCATTACAAAATCCTTCTAACACAGTAGGAAATTTACTAAAATGTAAACACCAGTCCATAATACCTCTCAAGTACTTAACCAAATAAATTAATGCATCCCAATGTTCTTTACTAGGGTTATGAGTATAACGACTCAGTCGACTAAGAGCATAAGCAATTTCAAGTTGAGTATAGTTCATGAGGAAAATCACATTCCGTATGATTTTAGCGTACTCACTTTGGGAGGCACTAGGCCCTTTATTCTTTTTAAGATATATGCTAGGGTCATAAGACGTTCCCATCGGAAGCACATCAAAACAGTTAAATTTCTTCAATACTTTCTTATTGTAATGAGACTGACACAAAGAAAACAATCACTAGCCTTTCTTATCCTGATCCCTAGGATTACATCAGCTTCACCGATGTCTTTCATTTCACAATGAGATGACAATAATTTTTTAGTCTCATTAACATGTATATTAGTGCCAAATATCAACATATCATCCACATATAGACATATTATCACCAATTTCAACATACTGCCTTTAAATACACACAGGAATCAACAGGTGTTCACAACAAAGCCATTTTGTACTACTATGCACTCAAATTTTTCATACCACTATTTGGGAGCTTGCCTAAGGCCTTAAAGAGATTTCCTAAGCTTGCAAACCTTATTCTCCTATCCAGGAATTGTACAACCCTCGGGTTGTGTCATATAAATCTCGTCCTCTAGGTTACCATTAAGGAATGCTATTTTTACAACCGTCTGATGCACAACAAAACCATGGATGGTAGCTAAGGCGACTAGAGTTCTAATGGTGGCTAACTTAGTCACAGGAGAAAATGCATTGAAGTAGTCAAGCTCCTTTTTCTGATTAAAGCCCCTTATCACCAGTCTGGCTTTATATTTGTCAATAGAACCATCAGGTCTTAACTTCTTTTTGAAGATCCATTTAAAACTAATGGGTTTACAACCTTTAGGTAGTTCAACCAACTCCCAAGTTTGATTAGATACTATGGAAGCTAATTCACTCTTAATGGCTTCTTTCCAGAAACTAACGTCTATAGATCTCATAGCCTCTTCATATGTTTTTGGATCTTCTTCAATAAAGAAGGCAGATACTAGTTAATTAGACAAGAAATTAACATTAAAGTCTTCAATCAAAAAATTAGAGAGGAAGTAAGGACCGAAACTAGTCTCAACCTTAGGTCTCTTACTCCTCCTAGGTTCATCCAATGAGATTCTAACACCATAACCAGAGGCAGACAAAGGCACATTGTCATGCACAGGTATGGTTTCATGCACAGTAGTAGAATCTTTCATTTTCAAAGGAAATACATGTTCAAAAAATTCTGCATCCCTAGACTCACTGATAGAGAAATCATTCAATGACATGAATCTATATGCATCACTATTTTGAGCGTAACCAATAAACAGAGGATTGAAGGTTTTAGGACCTATGTTTTCCTGTTTGAAATCAGTAAGGGAACTTTAGCCAAACACCCCACACCCTTAAGAAACTCAAATTAGGAGCATAGCCTTTCCACATGTCATAAGGTGTTTGGTCTAACTTCTTATGTGGTACGCTATTAAGGATATAGCAAGCAGATAAAATAGCTTTCCCCAGCATATTATTAGGAAGTCTCAAACTCAAAAACATGGCATTCATCATTTCTTTAAGAGTTCTATTTTTGCGTTCGGTTATCCCATTTTGTTGGGGAGTACGGGGTGCACGAACTTCATGTATTATGCCATTTTTCACACAAAAGGCTGTCAGGGAGTTATCTCATATTCTCCACCCCTATTAGTTCTAAGTCTCTTAATCTTTTGGTCCAGTTAGTTTTCTACCTTTGCTTTGTATTTCAAAAAGATTTTCTCAGCCTCATTTTTTGACCTAAGAAGGTAAACTTTGGTATATCTAGAGCAATCATCTACAAAGGTGATGTAATACCTTTCTTCTCCCTTACTAGCTGTGTTTTTTAAGCCAGCCAAGTCTAAATGTACTAGTTTTAGAAATGTTGTTTGTTTGCTAGTAATCAACTAAAAGGGGTTTTTAGCATATTTTTGCTTCTACGCACACAGACCATTTGGTGAAATTTTCAACATTTACAACAGATATAAGCTTCATAATTTTTGAGTCGTTTAATGGATGCAAAATTAACATGGCCTAGCCTACCATGCCACAAATCAACATACTCAGCAATATAAGCAGAACTTGAAGCCTTCTCATTCATGGTCTCAGAAGCATGATTAAGTACAAACAAGCTTCCATTTAGGTATCCCTTCCCAACAAAGACCCCATTATGAGAGATAACAACTTTGTCATCTCCAGCAACAATTTTCAATCATGCCTTGTTAAGAAGTACACTAGAAACTAAGTTTCTACGAAGGGAAGGCACATACAACACAAAACTTAGAGACAGTAATTTGCCATAAGTAAATTTGAGAAGAATCTTCCCTTTACCCATAACTCTAGCTGTCTTAGACTTTCCCATGTAGATGCATTCACCATCTGTCACGTCTTTGAAGTCCTGCGTAAGCTCTTTATTAGCGCAGAAGTGCCTTGAAACTCCAGTATCGTAGATCCATTCAGCATTTTTTGTAACCAGGTTTGCCTCTTCGACCACTGCGCAGATGATTTCTACGTCTTCGTCAAGCTTGGGCTACAGGCTTTCAGTTCAGCTGTGACTGCCCGTTGCGAAATGGACACTGGTATGCCTTGTGCCCTGACTTGCCACAGACATAGCACAGTCCCTTGGCTTCTAGATCTTATTGCTGAACTTGTTCTGCTACTTAGCATAGTTTGACTTCTGGTTCTTCTTACCTTTGCCTTCAAACCTATCTCCATTTGTGGGCACAGCAGATTCAACTAGGTTAGCTTTAGAACAGTTTGAAGAGAGAGACTCCATCTTATCTTTCAGGCGATTAGCTTCTTCTGATCTGATGTGGCTTATCAGTTCCTGTAGAGTGAGGCCTTTCTTCTTATATTTGAGCTGGTTCCTATAGTCACTCCAGGATGGTGGAAATTTCTCGATCAGCACATCGGCTTATACAATCTCGCACATCTTCATGTTCTCACGCAGAACTTCTACACACAGGTTCTCATAAACATGAACCTATTCTATGGTTCGCTTATCGTTAGTAAACTGAAAGCGTAGTCATTCACCGACCACATAGTTCCTCATTCCAGCGTCATCATATCCATACTTGACCTCCAATTTCTCCCAAATAACCTTGGCAGATTTGCAGGTGACAAACAAATCGAACAGGGGGTTAGTCATATGGTTCAATAGATGCTCCCTGACCGTTTTGTTGTCTTTATCAAATTTCTTCTTCATTTTCGCATCAACAGTTTTGGACTTTTCTTTGACAGTTGCATCACCAGAAGCAGCGGTAGTTTCAAAGGTGTTGTTCTCTTTAGTGAGGTCAGAAAACAACACGTAGTCGACCTCTAGTTGTTCAAAGATATGAATAGTTTCTGGTACCAACGTCTGTTGTTGGTTCCATCTAAAGGTTTTAATTTTGAGAGGTCAGAAAGAGCTTTCTGGATAGAAAGTGCCATTGATTTTACAAAAATCTAAAATCGCTTTCAAATTGTAAGAAAGATAGGTGTAAATCAATGGAAGGGGAATGAGAACCAGAGTTGTGTCGTGGGAGTACCACCGCATTGAAAGCGATTTCGACTCGACCTCGGTTACAAATCGAAAACAGTCGCTCGCTTCCCAACGCTACATAGCTAGCTTGTTGAATGCGTGTACTCGAGGCCAGAAGCTCAGAATACACAAGAGCGCACTTGCCCAGAACAGAGAGAAGAACATTAGGAAGGAGAGAAAGAGAAGAGAAGAAAGAAGGTACTAGTGTGTTTTGAAGGTGCAGTGGAGGAGGCTATTTATACTAGAAGTGGAGCTGCTGCTACTGAGAAAAAGAAGGAACTTGTGCGGTGCATAGTATTTTCCTGGCTACAAAACAGGATGATCACTAAACTTATGTGGTGCATAGCGTATTCCTAGCTACAAATAAGGAACATCACTCTTTCTGCTAAAAACCATATCAACTAGCCGTTAAGGAGAAAAATCTGAACGGACCAAACAATATAAAAAGAAATTTTCTATAAAAACTTAGCAAATGAGGGTCGAGGCCCACAGCCAACGCCGCGTCACAGTTGGCCTGAGTGGGCGGGTGCCGCGCTCGCGTGTGTCGTTTACTCGCACCCCACACCCCTATCAGAGCCAAGCCCAATATTATTCAATAGGCCCAAAGTAGGAAGCTAAACATAAAGTCCACTCCAACTCCTAAAACTATCAATGTGGGGCAAAAGAAGATGGGAAAACAAAGGAGTTAGAGTATGCCATTTACACACAACACATCACTCTCTTTCTCTCTCTTCATTCTGTCCTGTGAATTCGCTCAATATTGTCAATGTACTAGCACTGAAATTCAATGGCGGTGGTTTCAAATTTGTCAACTGTGCTGGAGTATGAAAGTGAGTACTGTTCCACGTTGATAAAAAAATAAAAGAATACGAAAGTGCGTGTTGTCCTATATTGATCAAATTAAAGGGTTTGAGCATGTATCTAAGCTTGTGAGTTACTCTCATTGCCAATTGATTTTGGGTTCGAATCTCATTTGAGCTTGTATACATAACTTATTTGTTGAAAAAGCCCAATTGATATAAAATTTAGCAAATAGCCTTACAATATTTCTAGGGTCATCCCTACACTGATCATCAATGGAGGAAACAATTTATGAAAAATGGAGAACCAACCATACCAATAAGCAAGGAGACCAACAAGTAAAAATCAAGAAAAGCAAAAAATAGGTGATGAATTACTATAAGAGTTTTTATTTTTGATTCCTCCAAAAATTTGGTAATTCAGGTTTTCTTTAAATTTCATATTTTTAGTAGACAAAAATTACTTCATGATCATTTTCTAAAATTGACATAGTAAATCTCCAAAAGAATGTTGATTAATAAAATAATGCATTGAAAATTTATTATTATCATGTTTTTAATTGAGTTTTGTTGTTAATTTAGTTTACATAAAGGGAGTCGATCCAAAAAATATAAAGGAAAGTAATTACTAGACCAATTTTTTTAAAAAAAAAAAATAAGAAATATCGCTCTTTGAGCCCCGGTTACCACTTCTTTGCCGTAGAGTGGTGTTATAAAACTTTATTGTACACCCAATCATTTTATATAAAGACGGCCATGAACGAAGGTAACTGTCTAGCTAAAGCAACACATAGCTTCCACATGGAAGTCTTACAATCATAGAAAAAAGTTTCTTATTTTTAAAAGAAAAGCCATCCATTTACAGAAGTAAACAAAATTACCCAAAACCCTACCTGACAATCTTTCTATAATTTAAAAGAAAAATTTACCATGAGAAATATTCTGAAGGAAGAAACAGCTTGTTTCCGGAAGAACATTACTTATGAAGACGTTGAGGACAAACTTTTGAATCATTATCAATTCTAACCTTTTTTTTGTTTGGTGCCCTTTGGGAAACTGATGAAGCATTAAATAGAAATTAGTGTTGATTAATATGTTATATTCTTTAAGGGAAAACATAAAAATATTGAAACATGAATTGTACATCTATACATACATATTATTCTTGGGAAATTATTATTCAAATTTCTTGTATTTCATTAAATTACCCAGGTCTGCCACACATTTCATGTCCTGTCCATGATATTGTGTCCCGTGCAGTTATAGTGAGCAAAATATCGGGTTAGCTATTAGAGCACACATAACGACGAGGGCAATCGAAAGGCAACCTGAAGAAGATCTCATAGACTTTCGTCTTGGGGAATATCTCGGGGCAAAAAGTAGTGGCCATGCAAGCATGATACAGTAAAACCAAGAGTACATCATTACAGTTTTATTAGATATTTTTACAGTTTTGTTATTATTGTTGTAACAGCAAGTGATGATGAGCTAGCCAAGTTAGTTACAAGGGGCGGGAATGCAAGCCATTGCCAGCTATATCACATGGATAGAGAAATGGAGAAGGCATTAGAATATTTCTCTCTCCTTCTCCCTCTTAACCTTCTCTTTCATTCTCTCTTTTGGATTGTGAATTGTGATGATTTATCAATGATCAAAATCCTAAATTCTATTACCCTCCTTGAATTGTTATTAGTGGTATCAAAGCTGCACGTTTTTGGACCTCTCACACACTGGCTCAGACTCATCAAAAGATTGCCATGGAAGAGACAGTAAAAGCTCTCATGGAAGAACAGAGATGTTGGATTTAGCAGCAAATTTCGGCACAAAATCAGAAAATCGAAATGCAACAACAGAAAATGTTGGCCCAAATGTTGAATCAACTTCAGGTTCAGGAGGAGAAGATTCACAACAATATTGGATCAAGGATTGAAATTGGGACTAGAAGCAACCTGCATTTTAACCCTAAGGTGGAATTTCCCACTTTTGATGGAACAGGCCCGAAAGGATGGATTAAGAAATGTACACGATACTTTTCTCTTTGTCGAATTGGGGATTAACAGAAGGTGGATCTAGCAGCCCTGCACCTCAAGGGTCCGGCTGAAGGCTGGTTTGGAAGTTACATTTTAGGATGACGAAACATCGCATGGGAGGAGTTCATTGTTGACGTTTGTTTCAGGTTTAGAGATGATCTGGTTAGTAAGGTGGTAGAGTCAATTGCCTGCAACAGCTGGGAACTCTGAAAGAGTATCTAGCTTGATTTGAGGAGCTTAAGGCCCTTTTCCTGCTAAGGAATCCAACGATGCCTGAAACTTATTTCCTGGAAAGTATTATAGGAGGGTTAAAACCTGCTATTAAATCCTTTGTATGAGCATTAAATCCCCAAAACTTATATGCTGCGATGGAGATTGCAAGACTATAAGAAGAGACTGTAATGACATTGAAAACACCCCCAGACAGAGGACCAAAACCCAACATTTTGCATCCTAAACCGAGACCCTTATTGCCAACTCCTAGTCTTGTCAGCAAGGTCAACACAACTTCTGGGGTTCTCCCTAGGAGTTTGGGCAATAACACCAATGGGCAAAGGCCAAAAAAGTTCATTCCAGCTGTTGTGAGGGCTAAAAAAATGGTTAAAGGCTTGTGCTACTATTGTGATCAACCATTCAGCATAGGTCATAAATGTGGGGGTAAGACTACTTCGATCTTCTCAGTGGAAGTCCCTGGGTATGATATGGCAGCAGCTGAGGACTCTAATGAATTTTTTAGGGCTGTTAACTTTGACTCAGATATCACATATCTGCAAATATCTATGAATGCCATGAATGGGGTTACTGGTTTCCACACCGTGAGGATTAATGGACACCTGGGAAAGAAAACCATACACATTCTTATAGACTCAGGCAGCACACATAACATTTTAGATGTCAACTTGGCCAAAAGATTGGGCTGTAAAATAGAGCCCATAGCAGTACAAGCTGTTATAATTGCTGATGGGAATAAGTTATAATGCCAATACATTTGTAAGAATTTTACCTAGCAAATGCATGGCTTTGATTTTGTATCTGATGTATTACTGATTCCCCTAGGAGGATGTGACTTGGTGCTGGGAAATCAGTTGTTGGCCACTTTAGGGACCATTAAGTAGAACTTTAAGAATTTAAAAATGGAGTTCCACCTCAAAGGGAGGAATTATGTTTTGAGGGGTTTGAAAAGTGGCAAGGTACAGATGATGACTGAAGCTAACTTGTCAAAGGCCCTTATGAATGCATCACATTTGTGCATGCTATAGCTGGGCCCTAGTACACCTACCTGCTGTCATAGTTTGGGAATGCCAACTTCTGCAATTGTTCCGCAAGAGTTGCAGCCATTGCTTCAGGATTACCAGGATATTTTTCAAGAACCCCAAGAACTTCCAGCGTCAAGGGCCTACTTTGACCACAAAATTCCTTTGAAAGAGGGACATCTCCTATCAACATTAGGCCTTATAGGTACCCTTTAAAGCATAAGGATATCATTGAGCAGCTCGTGCAAAAGATGCTAGACCAGGGGGTGATACAAGTTAGCTCTAGTCCCTTTGCTTTTCCAGTTGTCTTAGTTGGCAAAAAGCATGGTTCTTGGAGACTTTGTGTTGACTACAGAGAGTTAAACATGAGCACAGTCAAAGATAAGTTTCCAATACCCCTAATTGAAGAGTTAATAGATGAGCTTGCTGGGTCAGTCATTTACGCTAAGCTAGATTTGCGGTCAGGGTACCACCAGGTCAGAATATATGATGAGGATGTGATTAAAACTGCCTTTAAGACATATTCAGGGCATTTTGAATTTTTAGTCATGTTTTTTTGGTTGACCAATGCTCCTACCACATTCCAAAGTCTCATGAACCATGTGTTTAGGGAGTACCTAAGAAAATTTGCTTTGGTGTTTTTATATGACATCCTGATATATAGACTTAGCTGGGAATCCCATGTTATACATTTGCAGAGAGTGTTACAGACTATAAGGGCCAACACTCTATATGCCAAACTTAGTAAATGTTATTTTGGTATACCTAAGATCGAGTATTTAGGCCATTATATTTTAGGCAAGGGAGTGGAAACTGATCCCAAGAAGCTTGAGACTACACAACAGTGGCCACAGCCTAAAACCCAAAGAGATCTCAGAAGCTTCTTGGGTCTCACTGGGTATTACAGGAGATTTATTAAAAACTATGCCCACATTTACAAGCCTTTGACAGAGCTCTTAAAGAAGGATGGGTTTGTATGGAGTGAGGCTGCCACTGTAGCCTTCCAAGCATTGAAAACAACCATGACCACAACTCCTATTTTTGCTCTTCCAAATTTTGACCAACCGTTTGAGGTAGAAATAGATGCTTCCAGCACTGTTATTAAGGCTGTTTTGCAGCAAAACCAACATCCCATAGCTTTTATTAGTAGGCATTTGGGCCCCAAATGGTCAAAGATGCCAGTATATGAAAGAGAGCTATTGGCCATTGTATTTGAGGTCCAAATATGGGAATTGTATCTCATATAGAGGGCTTTCATCATCAGAACTGATCAAAAGAGTCTCAAACATCTTTTGGAACAAAAAATCTCTACCCCTTTCCAACAATTCTAGCTCTCAAAATTGATCGGATTCACCTACTTTTAGCTCTTTCCACAATACAGTCAGACCTAATGTCCCTCATTGAAAAGGCTTGGCGCAATGATCCTTCACTACAATTGATTATCTGATATAAACAACTTGATCCCCATGCCTTCCCAAAATTCGAATTATGTGAGGAGCAGCTGAGAAGGAATGGTAAATTGGTGATTAGGGCTGATCCAAGTTTAAAAGCCAAACTATTGTAATGGATGCATACTTCACTCACTAGGGGCCACTTAGGTGGAGATGCTACATTAAGAAGAGTAAAGCAACTGTTTTATTGGAAAGGCATGAACAAGGAGGTGCAACAATTCATCAGGCACTGCACCATTTGTCAAGCCATATACTTTTATAGCAACCTCATACACATACATATATCTCTTTCTTTTTATTCTATTATCACCAAAGGCTCACTTAGACATCATTAAAGCAATCCAATTAACTCAAACTTCACCCAACATCTAGCCTTAAATCATCAACTCATAACAAACACACACACCCAATGTACAAAATTTTAACACTAATTCCTCATTAATTTCATTCAAATATTCAATATAATTCACTTATAACCACCAAATCAACCACAATCAAACTTGTAGTTTTATTCCAATTTCAAATCACCAAGCCATGATCATCACATAACACACTTATTAACCTTATATATACATACACATATTTCTCTATTTAATCATTACTTAACTCATTTAAACACTAATAACTCAACATAATCAACTTAGGCATCATTCAAGCCATAAACCCTAATCCCTCAAGTTCATGACCATAACTCATCCACCCAACAAGTATTTCACTTTAATCTCGTTCTAATATGCATTAAAATTAATCCCAACATCATTATAAACAAACTAAGATTCAAACATAACTTCCAAATCAGCACTCATCACACTCTTCCTCCATTCTCCCAACAAGCAACTCAATCCAAACCCCCCAAAATAATTCTAGAAATTTACGAATTCATACACACCCAAGCCAATTACACCATTTACGATAAAAATTCAGATATAAAACATCAAAAAATGAATTAAGAGAGAGTTAGGGTTTTCACCTCTCAACCTACTTAAACACCCACAAGGTGGAGAAGAAACCAGTTGGGACAGCGACACTGGTGGCGGAAGGCGATCGGGGGAAGAACAGCGGATGATTGCTGGCGATGGATGGCGGCGAATCCGACAGGGTGGCCGGGTTGGGCTTGCGCAGAACAGGCGAAATGGGGAGGGGGGTCTGTCGGGGTGGGAGGCAGAGAAATGGGCTTTAGTGGTTTTGGATTCTCTCTCTCTTTTTTTTTGTTGCTTTTGTTGGTTTGTTTTAATTCGGGTTGTTTAATGTAAGTTTTAATTAATTCTTTTTTCCTTTTTGTTTCCACCTATTATTTATTGACACCTATTTTGTTTCTAGAATTTTCTCAAGTTTATCCTCACATTCAATTTTGGTTTCATTTTTTTTCCATTCAATGCATATGTACACATATAGATAATTGAGTTAATAATTTTGGCTAAAATTAATAAATGAAATTGTACATTGTTTGGGTGTAAAATTTGGGTGAACCACTTTCATTTTGGGTATTGCCTCACTCTTTTTATATACATAACTTATCCTTTTATTATTGTTAGCTACTATACATGTTCATATATTATTATTATTAGTATCGTTTTGTTCTTGAAATTGGCCATTTGACAGTTAGGCTAATTTTTCTTATTTAGCGCCATTCAAATATTTATTAGCATTTGAGTGAATTATTTAAGAGTGTTATAAAGTCCATTTTGAGGCCACACTGTCGTTTCAACCTGCAATGCACAAATATATATATATATATATATATATATATATATATATATATAT
>JACYFF010019584.1:62064260-62092182 GCA_017589665.1 Selenicereus undatus
ATCTCTTTCTCTCTCTCTCTCTCTCTCTCTCTCTCTCTCTCTCTCTCTCTATATATATATATATATATATATATATATATATATGTTAAATCAAATCTTATATAAGGTTTTGATGATTACAACCCAAATGTACTAATTATACTTGGCTTGAGTTGAGTGCTAGAATCATGTGATAAGACAGATTGCAAACATCCTGGAGATCAGTTCGAAATATCATGCTTGAAGCTATGTGATAAAATTGTATGTTGAAAGCGACAGAAGTTGCAAACACCCTGAAGAACAGGTCGAAGAAGCTGAAATCATCAAAGTGGATATATGTGCACATCATCAGCAGAGTACAAGAGTCTGTAGAGTCTTAGGGCTAAGTACTGGTTATAGATTATTGTTAATATGCCAAAGAAGAACTTGTCTTAACACTCACCTTGAAGGAATTATCTAAGCTGACTTAGAACACTGCTCAGAACAATTAAGCAAACAGGTCTGCAGTGCTCTGAGGGTAGCGAGTGCAAAAATCAATTTTAAAGTATTTTCAAGAGTTTCTCTACTGCCAAAATTCCTAATATATTTAGGATTGATTTTCTGATAATATTGTGTTTTAGAAAGAATAATTTCCTAAATAATATTGGTCTCCTAAAAAGATTTTTCAAAAGATTTTATCTTATCATTTAAGATATGATTTCCTAAAAAGATATTGTTGAGAAATTTTATTCCTATTATCTGCTGAGTATTTTCAGAGTTAATATGAAAGTATGATACTTCAGCCCATCCTGATTTGTTGCAGCCTCTCCCTATTCCAGAAGAGGTTTGGGCAGACATCTCCATGGATTTTATAGAAGGCTTGCCCAAGTCCCAAGGTAAAGAAGTCATATGGGTAGTAGTGGATGGAGTGAGCAAGTATGCTCACTTCCTAGCTTTGTCTTATCCTTATTTTGCAGAGAATGTTGCACAGGCCTATTTGGACAATACTTTCAAATTGCATGGGATACCTCACAGCATAGTGAGTGATAAAGATCCTATTTTTATTAGTTCCTTTTGGCAATCTCTCTTTTCTGTCCTAGGTGTAGATCTTCTGCTCTCTTCAGCTTACCACCCTTAGACATATTGTCAAACTGAAGTATTAAACAGATGCTTGGAAACATACTTGAGGTGTACGTGCATCCAAAATCCCAAAGAGTGGGCCAAATGGTTAGCTCTAGCTTAATGGTGGTACAACACCACCTTTCAGTCTGCTGCACAAATGACCCCCTATGAGGTAGTCACTAGTCTCCCCCTCTTCATTTGCCCTATTTGGTTGGAGAATCACCACATCCTCAAGTTGTAGATCAATGCAAAAAAGAGAGATGATGATCACTCACCTCAAGCACAATTTGCGACAGGCTCAACATAGGATGAAACAATTGGCAGAGAAAGGCAGGACTAACATAGTGTTTCAGATTGGGAAATGGGTTTGGCTCAAGCTACAAGCTTATAGGCAGAGTAGTGCTCAACACAGAAGCAATCACAAGTTTGGCCCTCAATATCTCGGTCCATTTCAAATTAGTGACCGAGTAGGGAAGGTTGCTTACAAATTGCACCTCCCTCCTTCAGCACAAATTCACCCTACAGTGCATGTTTCCCGGCTTAAACAGTTCAGGGGGTGTGCCTACCAAATTCTCCTTATATTCCAGAGTGGCTTCATGGTACTTCTGCTGATAATGCTAGGGTCCCTGAAGCTATCTTGGCACGCAGAATGGTGAAGTGGCAGAATAAGGCTGCCGTGCAATTTTTAGTACAATGGCAAGCTCTCAGCCCTGAACACGCTAAGTGGGAGTTTGCAGATACCTTTGAAGCCAAAAGTCCTTTGTTCCAGCCTTGAGGACAAGGCTTTCCAAAGGGGGAAGTATTGATGCAGTAAAACCAAGAGTACATTTTATTCCAATTTCATTAGATATTTTTACAGTTTTGTTATTACTGTTGTAACAGCAAGTAATGATGAGCTGGCAAAGGTAGCTACAAGGGGCGAGAATACAAGCCGTTGCCAGCTATATATCACATGGATAGAGAAATGCAGAAGGCATCAGAATATTTCACTCAATCCTCTTTCTCCGTCTTAACCTTCTCTCTCATTCTCTCTTACTTTTGGATTGTGAATTGTGATATTTATCGAGGATCAGAATCGCAAATTCTGTGACCCTCCTTGAATCGTTATCAAAGCGCGATGAATGAGAATCAGACTAACATTACTATCACCCCTTTCAAAGGCCTACAGAAGGAACATAAAACCTGTTTACAGAAAGCAACTCCCATTTTTTCAAGAATTAGTATTCATTAAGCTTCAGTTTGCAAGAAGGGGAGGCAAAGCATCAGGCTCTAGGTGCCAAGAACATCCTGGAATTCCATATTTCTCGACTCCAGGGACAACAAATGCCTCCACTCGGTGTGAGAAACTAAGCATCTCTCGTCTTGGTACTACCCTGTTCAACATGAACCCATTGGAAAGTTGTCTCTGGAAGAAAGTTTTGTACCCTGGAACCTCTTGCAAGCTAGCAGTTAGCAACCCGGAATCCTCAGAAAAATCTGACATGATCTCAACTATTCGACAATGATAGCGCAGAAAGTCCGGTTGCTTCCACCTGCTACTCCAGTTCGCATACATTGCCCAAACCTCACCTTTCCTGGGATAGATCCTGTAATAGATTTTCTTGTTACTTTGTTCACAATCCACTAGATGGGAAAACTTGCCCATGTGCAAAGTAGTGATGGTGGAACCAATTCTGAATGTTCCACATCCTGGTGATAACTTCTCTTCGACCCAAGAGATCTCTTCTTCAAATATGGGATGAGGCTCCAAAAGGGTCACACTGACCTCAATACCAGAAACCACATTTTTCACTACTACATATTGTCTACGCATATGGTCAGGGCCGTCATAAACAGCCCATACTTGACCTGAGGCAAAATCTTCAGCCGACCATTCCAATTTTAGTGAATTTGGCATTGGAACCAACGATAAAGGGGGAGATTGATAGTTTGGATAGGAAGAAGAGCTGCAGTAGGAAGCATTAATGGCTAAAGGGTCTAGCTCAAACATCCCATGAGCAACTCCACTTATCTCTTCCCCTTTAAATGCGTAGGCTGGGATACGATGAGAAAACCTGTACATGCACCTAGAAGGAACTTTAAAACAACCTTCTTCATCTTTGTCGGTTTCTCTCCTGTAAATGTTTTGGAACCCGTCAACTTTAACTAGGTTTGCAACAATCATGTGACTCGCGTCCTCCTGCTCGAGGCAAACTTCCATGATCTGTATGGCCTGTAGGGTACAAGCTTTTCTGGAGTCAGGATTATCGCACCATTCAAATGGATTCCAGTCCTTGTAAGTCGCCCAAATCTCATGCTTTTTTGGGTAAACCTCAAATTGATCACACATGGGACTAGCTGTATAAGAAACCAAATGGGAGAGAAGAGTATGTCCAACCAAGGAATCTTCAGCCCCATGCTTGAATGATCCACAAACAACAGGAAGCCCAGCCTCACACCATCTTCCTTCATGAGGGTTACTTGGAACAGGCTGCAACCAAGTAACATCTAATCCAAAAGGAGATCTTGAAATATTATTAATTCGAGCATACCTTCGAGGAAAGTATTCCTCATCGTATGCAGCCCAAATCTGGCCAACCACAAAAACATGTGGCTCTCTAGTGCCATTAAAATCATGAAAGTGTCCATCAATCCTTTGGCTTTGTATGCATCTTGGGGCAGGTAATAAGTTCTCCAGTGCAAGATCATCACCAAATGTACATACCACAGCATTGTCAGAATTACAAACTTCCTTTTTGGGAAGGGACTTCAAAATGGAAGGAGTGGAATTCGCACTAGAAGAGCGAACTTCCTTGTCTAGTTGAACAATATGAAATGCTTCATCATCGGCATTCTCTGAAGAATCTAAACGACCTGAAACTTTATGTGGATCTGAACTGTTTGAAACAGCACTTTGACAGACAGGTGAAGAATCTGGTTCTTTTTCAACAGAACTTGCAGGGGATCCCACAGGTTCGCAGACACCCCAACTTGTCATTCTCTTTGAATCAAAGACCAGACGTGTAGTTCTGTTTGAAAGAACTGCAAAAGCATCATGAACTAACTCCAAAGCAGCCGTAGCACCGGGAACATCACCCTTAATCCCTTCCAAGAGGGCAATGAGTGTGTTATACTGTGCAATAATTTGAGATAAGCTAGCTGCAGGACCAACTTGAAGAATCCAATACCAGTCATTTTCACCATCTGGCAAAGTTAATTCTGCTGCGCATAAGACGTCACATGCACTAATCATCTGAGGAATGCTATGGAGAGAAGGTAACTGACGCTGGAGTTCAAGCAGTTTACTTCTGGCACCTACATAGTCATGGTCAGAAATCATCCTCTTGGCAACACCTATCGTTTTCATAGCCTCAAGCATTTTGCCATCAATCTCTTGCCAAAGGTAAAAATGATAGAGATCTTGTGTTCTGTAAAAGTGCAAAAAAAATGCAGTCAAACAAGTGGAAACTTCAAGAGCAATGCTAGTGTTTCAACACCTTGACTTGTCTGCAAATTCTCAAAGGATTGTTGGCAGCTCCAAATGACCAAATTACATGTGACATAACAACGGAACATCCTTTTTCAAAGCAAAGGGTTATTGTTTCACAGTAGAGTCATGACGCAACAAGCTCAAAGCTTAAAGTTTGCCAGCCATGGGAACTGATCACACTCGATCACAGAAGAAAAAGCAATTAGTGACCCATTTTACAAAGCATTAACAAAACCAACACATTGACATTGACCCAACAAAGAGTAAGCATATTTCTGGAAAATTATTAAGCAGGTTGGGATATAAAGAAATTCTAGCATGGATACAAGCATTCGCAGATAGAATTATGCATTCCGTTGCTCTTTATATGCAGGTTGTTGGATGAATGGGTCCAAGTAATATGCTGAAGAACGAAAATTTCTGAATGTTCACATCAAACATGACATGGCTTGGTGCTCCAAACATGTTCTGTGCCAGGGATGAATTTCTCAGAATAATACATATGAGCGAAACACATACAAAGTAGCATACTGAGTAAAAAGGCACAGACATGAAAGCTCGACTTCAAGTGGCTGTTTTTTATGATGTATTTCGAGTGAACAAACACCCAAACGTGGAGTATTTGGCATGGACTCATGTTCTCAGAAATTTATTTGTATGCTCTCCTGCAGCCTTGGACAAATTGTCAATGTTGCTGTGATTACAGAAAAAGAGGCTGAAGCAGAATTCGACATGTACTCACGTGGACAGGAACCAGTGTCAACAGTCGATTTATTCTTTGATGCAGCAAGTCCTAGAAGTTGTAAATAGCTAAGGGAGTCACTCCCTCAACTAGGGCACTTCTGCACATTGTAAAAAGCATTAAGATGTGATTGATAGTTTTATTGCCTTTGAGTATGATAAGATAAATAAGTTTGGTCACAAGAAATTATAACATCAACCTGTATGGGTAGTGTAAATGGCACTGGCCATGACTAGGCGATCCTGGTATGCATCATCTTCCTAATACGAAGCCTCCCAGTTTCCTCGAAGGGAAAACGTTAAAACACAGGGAAAAAGTTCAAACTACGCATACTAAATTGAGGAATAATCACATTATAGAATACTTAAAGATATCTCACACCCTTTTGACAGCAAACATTGTGCAAACAGGTTTATTCTTTTGCATTTGAGATGTCTATGCCTGACTGGATTTCAAGGAAAACAGGAACACGAGGATGACAGAGCTAGACACCATTGAACAAACTGAAGGATCATAGCCATATGAATGGTTCTTAGTTCCCCAGTAACTAGAAGGATTGGTAAGGAGGTTTCCTACAAATTTGTAATTCATCAACTCCCTTAAAAAGCACGATCATATTAAAAAGAAAGGATAATGCCGCATACCCTTTGAACTCCACAAACCAACTCTTCGCAGGAATTATAGTGACATGCAAGGGCGGATTTACATGGAGGGTACCAAGGTCCCAGGCACCCATTAGTAGGAAAACATTTTTAATAACTTTCTAGAAGTTCTTTAGATTTTTAATATGACACGCATAAAAAATTGATTCGTCCTATCAAATTTTGGAAAAAATTGGAATTGGGGCATCGTTGTACAAAATTTTTAGATCTACCATTGACGGCATGGTATATAACGGATTACAATTGCATTGGCTGAACTTAATCATAATAGTAGAACACTCCCAAATCCCAGTGAAACTCTAAACTAGCCATAAGTCCACAACAAGAGAACAATTCATAGTTTACAATGGAAAGCAAAAAACTGAACTGTAGAGCTCCTAGCAGAATTATCAGGGTAAACCAGAAAACCAACATGTCGAAAGGTATTGATGGTTTGAAATGTTTAATCAATTTTAACCTTTAGAAGCAGGAAAAATATGTTGAGTCAATTTCAGGTCTCCTACGGGGAATAAGAAACTACTCAGCCGTCCGCAGAAAAGAACTAATAATTATGCACTTCTTCTGCCTCAATTTCACAGTCAAGTATAAATTGGAAAGCTCTATGCAAAAGGCAGAAACTTTTGTTGTTTCCCAAACAAAACAAAACAAAAAAAAACACTTCGTTATTTCAAACTCATTTCGGGAAATACAATGAAGCACACATACGAAACAAGAAAAAGAGGGACGGGCCATAAAGAACGAGTGCTGAAAATTCATAGAAAACCCCCCTCGCCCAAAAAACAGAAAAAAGAGAAATTTAAAGAATATCCCAATGTATAATTAAAAAAAACAAAAAAAAATGGAGAACAATAATAGAGCAATTTCAACCCACCACTTTCAGGGGAAAAACAGGGCAGAGCACCAAAGATTGATCTGCAACATACAACCTGGAAACAGAAAACGTCAACCAACAGAAACCATCAGGTTGTACAACCACAATCTGGAAAATTATTTCATGAACATGTTGCATGTACAAACTTAAGCCTAATAACCAACAAAATAGAAGCAAATATATGAAATTAGCCACTAGAAATTGGTGAGAAACTGGGGATTGAGCGAACAAAGATGAAAGGAAACACAAATGACCATCTTTTCTGCACCCTTTCGTCTCTGATTTATGGGAAACAAATTGGACCCATTTCTCAATATAATGTGGAATTTAAACCCCTGAAATGAGAACAAGAATCTTCACTTACTATGGATTTTGCTCATCACGTTTTAGAATGCAGCAGACACATCAATGGAGAATAAGCCAGAACACGCACCCAATCTTTCTCCTTTCCGCCTCTCTGTGCTTGTAACGCTAGTAATTCTCAGTTTTACACTTTGTGCCCTCTTCCCCGGCACCCAGAGATGGTGTGAAGTGCGAGAATCTTTTACTGCTGCCCATGCCCACTATGCATGCTGGCAACGCTGGGCACTGGCCAACACTTTTGACCCAACAGCCCACGATTTGCGTTTCCCCACTATTTTTCCTGTTATATCATATAATTGATTGTACAGAGTAGTTATACAATTGAATTTTAACTCATTAAAAGTATTATATGCCTCTCTAAAATAAATTACTGTACATCTAATTTCACTCATTAAAAATACTATTTTAATCGCTAAATTATTACAGTGAATTGAGATATATTTTTAGTAAGCTAATAATAAATACTTTTAGTGAACAAATAAGCCCAACACAACGCATCTTACATATCCAAATTTCGCTCAGTAAAAATATTGTATAGCTCACTAAATGTGTTATTGTACAAGAAAAAATATTTTTATAAATTCAAAACTCATTAAATTATATTTTAGTTATCTATATTTTTTGATTTAGTAAGTTATGATATTTATTTATTGAGTTGTGATATTTCTTTTTTGAGTCATGCAATATATTTAGTGGTGAATATGATTTAGTGAATATTACTAATTTTCTATAATAAAAAAACAGTGAGCAAACTTATAATGCACAATTTTAGTAAGCACAAATGCATACTTGTTCATATTTGCCGGATCATTTCTTAATGAGTTGCATTATGACTTTGATTAGGAATCAAGCAAAGGCTTAGGATCTATTACTTCCACATGCTGAGTTTGCTTATAACAAGACCCCAAGTAAAGCTACTGGTCTTTCTCCTTTCAAAGTGGTTTACGGGATTGAGCCCCTAAATCCACTTGACCTTATTCCACGTCCACTAGATCAAAGACCAAGTGCAGATGCTATGGCAAGAGTGAAAGAGATTCAGAAGTTGCATGAGTTAGTGAAAGCCAAGATAGAAAAAACTACTCTATCTTACATGGCTCAAGCTAACAAAAAGAAAAAAAGAGAAGTTGTTTCAGCCAGGTGATTTAGTATGGATTCATCTTCGCAAAGAGAGATTTCCTGCCAGAAGGAAGACAAAACTGTTGCCAAGAGCAAAAGGTCCATTCGAAGTTTTGGAAAGAATCAATAATAATGCATACAAGGTGGATTTACCAGGTGATTATGGTGTATCTGCTACATTTAATGTTGCTGATTTAAGTCCCTATGAAGCAGATGACTACCTATCAGATTTGAGGACCAAATCTTCCTAACAAGGGGAGGATGATGGAGGTCCATCCACGAGTTCATCCCAAGTCCAAAACAATCCAACAATCAAGTCCATCTTCACGACCAAGGAGAATTTTGAAGTGGATGCACACGGTTTTGCATCCAGAATTTTACCTGGTTTTTGTTACTTAATTGCTTAAGCTTAATCCAAGCTTAGGTGATTAAATTTTGGTGATTTATGTAAGCTTAAGGTGTTAGCTTTCAAGTCCATTTTGAATCATAGGATTTGGAGCTCATTTGCTATAGGAACGAAGCTGTTTTTTGAAGGCGTGCTGAATTGAACCCGGTATTGCACGGTTTAGGCATTTCAACTTTTTCAGGGGCCAAACGACGTCCAAATGCTATAGTTCCAAATGGAGGGTATTCTATACTTCTTGAGGTTTCCATCAATATAAAACATTCTCAGATTACTCACCATTTGGGGTGTCAACCATGCAGCACAAGTGAAGGCAGAAACCGGAACCTATAGTACCCGATTGTCAAGCTAAGGAGGTTTCCTCCCTAGGTGGGTTTTGTGACATGTGGAACTGCTTACTAAGGTAAATTGAGCTGCTTGGTAAGCACCACTCAGCTAAGCATGAGGCCACCACGTGGAGCAAGTGAAGAGGAGCCATTTTGCAAGCATGTATTCGGCCACCTAGCAACACATGGCAGCTTAGTAGTTCTCCCTCTTTTTGAAGTGGCCAGCCGTGGGAGAAGACCTTCCTAGTAAGGAAATTGACTCATCTCAATTCCTTACTACTTAGGAAAGGGTTATATTAATGTAAACTAGTGTTTTAAGCCTTAAGCATTCAAGTTAAGCTAGATTAGTAGCTAACCGTGTATTAGCAAGCATAGTTTGGAGTAATAGCTTTCCTACCCTAGAAGGAAAGCTCTTTTCTTGCTTTGTCTTGTGTACTAGGTCATATATAAGCCTAGGATGTAATGTTCAAGAGAGACATATGACATTTTACACTCTTGAGTTAAGACTTTGTGGCTTGGTTTCTCCCTAAACACTCTTCTTGCTTATCCTTAATTGTGGCCGATTAAGGTGGTGTTCAAGAAAGTCTTAATCCTTGATTAGGTGGTGTATCTTATCCTAATCAAAGATTAAGGGCCCTAAGTGAATGATTAGTGGTGTATCTTATCTAATCACTTTGCTTAGAACTATCCAAAGTCAAGTGGAAAACACTTGACATACTTTAGGTTGCCTTGGTTTCTCCTAAACCGTGAGCTCCCTTGAGTTTAGCTTGCGTTCTCCTTCTTGTCTTGCTTTCCTAAATACATCCCCCACCATTCCCACACAAATAAACCTTCCACCCTTCCATTCCCACTTTCACACAAAGCCTAGACTACCCCACATAGCCTCTCTTCCTCCCTTCTTTCACAACTCTCCCAACTGTGCAAAACCAGCACCCCACGGTTTCAAGACCAGAACTTTGGCATGGTCTGGCCGTTCCATATAGCATGACCGTGCCACCCTCTATTCGTGGGTTTTCCTCTCTTTGCCTTGTGTTCTTGGAAGGTCATAGCTTCGAACATCCTTTTCCTTGTAGACCTCCATCACAATCGCACTCTAATTGTCCACAAGACAACATGTATCATCTTCTCCAATATCAATATAATCATCACATCTTTTGGCCTCTCTCAATGGACTTTCCCTTGGAGCGTGTACTAATGGGCCGGATGAAGATTGCTTGAGTTTAGTTGCAAATTTCTACTTAATACAAGATATGACTTGATTTAAAGGCTAGGCCACCAATCAAGCCTAAGGATCCACTAAGAATTTCTTAAAGGCAATGCCACCCACAATTCTATAAAGGATTCCACTCAAGACTCACCACTTTTAAGAAAGGATAAAGAGAACTCAAGATTTTTGAGAGAAAGAGAGAGCATAAGCTTCTTTTTATAAATATTCAACAACCCTTTCTACATCCTAAGGCTTCCCCTTATATAGGAGAGCCTCACGCAAGCCAAAGAATGCAGACAACAAGGCCTTACATGACCACAAAGCAAAGAAGAGATCCAAAAAGCAACAAACAAAAGCTAAAAAGTGTTTTTTACTTTTTGTCAGCACTTTTCAGTTTATATAGGTCAACTTTAAACAGCTATATCTCCTAGATTCCTTGGCCAAATCTGATGAAATAGACCTTCTTAGAAAGATTAGGAAGTCAGATTTCACATGGATCCTATTGCAGGAAATTTAGAGCTACCGTTTGGGAGATATGGGGCAAAATGTGCAGTATGTGCAGGGTGGGGCAGAAACTGCAGCATGTGGGAAAAGGCTCCACTTGATCTATGACCTATTGCCTTGGCCTAGAAATATTTTTATGCCCTTTTATATGACATAAGAAGGTTCCCAAAAAGTGGGTTTGCAGCAAATTAAACCCATTCTAAGCTTGATTAAATAAGCCCACAAAACCGGGTTAAAACCGGGTAATTTTGCCGTTAGCATGCAACTTGCTATTTTAGGACTTCTTTATTATCTCCAAGGGTTCAACTTCATTTTGATGCACTAAACCCTTTAGAAGGCCCGCTTGACCTTCCCAAAATAGAAGAGTGACACATCCCAAAGTTTTAGGATGAGGTTGGAATTGAAGTTCCAATTCAGCACAAGGGCCAAGTCCCCTTTGATGGAGCTTGTAAGCATTAAGGAGGATTTGTGAGTTCTCTTGGACTTGTATAGGCATGACATTCGCTTCATCCTCCCCTTCTTGAATGTGATTTGCCCTCAAATCATCACCTTCTTCTTCATCCTCAAGATAGGGTGTGAGATCACCCATATTGAATGTAGATGATATACCCATGTCTTCGTGCAATTCAAGGTTGTAGGCATTAACATTGACCATTTCAAGGACCTTAAAAGGACCATCACTCCTTGGAATGAGCTTGTTCTTCCTTGAGCCATTGTATTTCCCACTAAAGTAAGCAGGGTGTTGGTCTTGCGGGAAAACATCTTGGTATTGTGAGATGAGGGGGCCAATTTTGGGGTGTAAGGGAGTCACTTCCTCACTCTTGTTGCTTTCAAGCATTAACAAGGCTAGGAATTGCTTGTCTTTGCTTAAAGCTCTCTCCACCTGTGTTTCACTCAACATGAGAAGGTCTCTCTTTTTCTTACTTCCCACCCCGGGCTTAGTTTTGTGGACTTGGTTTGGAGGTAGTGGGTTTAAGACAATCCTCTCCTTATCAATGATCAAGGAGTAAGTGTTTGTGAACCCATCATGCATGACACGCCTATCAAATTGCCAAGGCCGACCCAAAAGAACATGACAAGCACTCACAGGTACCACATCACAAAGGACATTATCCTTATACTTCTTCCCGATTGAAAATGAGATAAGGGCTTGTTTGGATACCTTAATGTTACCGCCATCGTTGAGCCACTTCAAAGAATAAGGCTTGGGATGAGGAATAGTAGGAATGCCATCGATGATCAAGTTGCACACCTTATCTTGGATGGTACACCGGGAGAGAAAGAGCATTTCTATTTGAGCCTTGTCATAAGGAGTATCTTGGGTATGTGAAACCCTCCTTAAGACAAGTAGTTCATCTTCATCGGCATCAAGATGAGTTTCACCTTCCATGTGGTCCGAATCTACCCAATTAGCTTCATCTTGCACTTCCATCATCATGGCATCAACTTCTTCAACTTCTTGTATGGTCATGACCCTTTTATTTGGGCAATCGTATTAGAAATGACCATAACCTTGGCACTTGAAGCACTTCTTTCCTTCAAGTTTCTTAGGCAATTCCTTTGGAGAAGGAAGAGCCACGACCTTACCCTTGTCAACCCATGAGGTGCCTTCAAGTTGTGGGTGAGAAAAGGGCTTGAATGGAGGTAATGAACTTACTTGCTCTGTTGGAAATGGCTTGGTGAAGATCTTCTTTTCCTTTTTCCTCTTCTCAACTTTGAGAGATAGCTTGAACACATCATCCAAGGTGAAATAGGTTTGAAGTTCAACCTTTCTTGGAATAAGAGGGTTTAACCCATTGAGAAACCTAGCCACGGTTTGCTCTTGGGGTTCATGGACGCCTCCCCTCAATAGGAGTTGCTTAAACTCTCTCATGTATTCACCCACACTCATATTATTTTGCTTGAGTGAGAAGAGTCGGTTGTAGATGTCTGGCTTGTAGCTTGCGGGAAGGAACCTCTTGTTCATGAAAGACTTAAGTTTCTCCCATGAGTTGATCTTTCTCTTGCCTTTTCTAACGCTTTGCTTCTTGATGTTTTCAAACCATAAGGAGGCATACCTTGTGAGTTTAAGGCTAGCAACCTTGAAACTCTTTTCATCATTATAGCACTTGACTTCAAAGATTCGGTCCATGGCTTGAACCCATTCAAGGTACTCATCGGGGTTCAAGTTGCCATTAAAGTCCGGAGGTTCCACCTTGATGTCTCTAAAGTAGTCCATAGGAGGTCTCCTACCTCCCCTTCTTGGATTGCTTCTCATGCTTGAATCACTAGAGAAGCCTTGCTTATGATCACTTGGCTCTTGAGCTCTTTGCCCTCCTTGGAAGGCCGTAAATTGGTTGGACATTTGCTCAAGTTGCCTACTAATTTGTCTCACACTTTGTTGTAGGCCTTGGATGGCATTATCTTGTCTCATCATATGAGCTTGTTCTAAGCTCATTCCTCTTGGTACTCTTGCCGGTTGGGGAGAGTTGGTGGATGGGTTTTCCTCACTAGACATGGTGGGAAAGTGGGAAAGGAGAAGAGAAGGGTTAAAGGCTTGAAAAGAAGAGGGGCACGGTCGCGCTAGAGGTAGCACAGTGCAAGAACAAGCTGGGGAAGGGAGGCACGGTCGTGCCTAACAGCACGGGTGGCCCTGCTAGTGGTCTAGCCGTGGAAGGCGCACGGAGTGGCCGTGCCACTATTCGGCCGTGCTGCACGGTTTTGGTGAAGGTTGATTTTGTGGGGTGTTTCGGTGGGGGTTTGTGTTTGGCTGTTTTGTGGGGGTTCTTTGAGGGGTAAAGGAGGTATTTTGGGGGGAAAGTAAGTGTCGTTTAAGGGTTTGTGAGCTTAGGAAGGTGTTTGGTCAAGGTTGTTTTCAGAAGTTCAAACTAAAGAGAGGTGTAGATTCACTTTGGTTTTCACAACAAGGGTGAAGGAAAACCTAACAAGGATGAAACCCAAAGCAAGGAAATGTGATATAAACTCAAGAACACCAACCTGGATTAGCTTTGATACCAAATGGAGCGTGTGCTAATGGGTCGGATGAAGATTGCTTGAGTTTAGTTGCAAATTTCCACTTTGATACAAGATATGACTTGATTTGAAGGCTAGGCCACCAATCACGCCTAAGAATCCACCAAGAATTGCTTAAAGGCAATGCCACACACAATTCTATAAAGGATTCCACTCAAGACTCACCACCTTTGATAAAGGATAAAGAGAACTCAATGTTTTTGAGAGAAAGAGAGAGCATAAGCTTCTTTGTATAAATATTCAACAACCCTTTCTACATCCTAAGACTTCCCCTTATATAGGAGAGCCTCACACAAGCCAAAGAATGCAGAAAAAAAGGCCTTACATGACCATAAAGCAAAGAAGGGAACCAAAAAGCAACAAACAAAAGCTGAAAAGTGCTTTTTACTTTTTGTCAGCACTTTTTAGGTTACATAAGTCAAATTTAAACAGCTATATCTCCTAGATTCCTTGGCCAAATCTGATGAAATAGAACTTCCTAGAAATATTAGGAAGTCAGCTTTCACATGGATCCTGTTGCAGGCAATTTGGAGCTACCATTTGGGAGATATGGGGCAAAACGTGCAGTATGTGCAGGCTGGGGCAGAAACTGCAGCATGTGGGAAAATGCTCCACTTGACCTATGACCTATTGCCTTGGCCTAGAACTCTTTTTATGCCCTTTTATATGACATAAGAAGGTTCCCAAAAAGTGGGTTTGCAGCAAATTAAACCCATTCTAAGCTTGATTAAATAAGCCCGCAAAACCGGGTTAAAACCAGGTAATTTTGTCGCTAGCATGCAACTTGCTATTTTAGGGCTTCTTTATTATCTTTGAGGGTTTAACTTCATTTTGATGCACTAAACCCTTTATAAGGCCCCTTGACCTTCCCAAAATAGAAGAGTAACACATCCCAAAGGTTTAGGATGAGGTTGGAATTGAAGTTCCAATTCAGCACAAGGGCCAAGTCCCCTTTGATGGAGCTTGTAAGCATTAAGGAGGATTTGTGAGTTCTCTTAGACTTGTATAGGCATGACATTCGCTTCATCCCTCATAGCCGATGAAAAACCATTTAATTTCCAACTTCCAAGAACATGGCTAACTCATGATAAATTTGACTAATTTCGAAAGGAACATCAAAATAAGGTTTTATGCATATATTTGCCCCTTGTCAATTTTTTTGTTGATATGAAACAATAGAATAAAGATGTCCTTGGCAACTATTTCCATCGAAAAAGGGTTAGTGTCGTTTAGCAGGCATGATGAAGAAACTTAGTACTCATCTCGAATAGATTCCTAGTAAATCTTGAGGCTAAACTTTGATGAGATCTCAATGATGTGCTTAACTAACTGGAGACTTTCTGATCCCAAAAATCTCTTGTGGAAGCCATAAGTGATGGATATGGAAACACTCATTTCTATCATTTATCCACAGTAATAAGAAGCAAACCAAACCATATAGAGGCCTTGTAGGACGCCTAAGAATCTTAGTATTTGGGAAGAAGCAATGTATGGTGAAAGAAGTCATTATCAGGCTCCACACAAACAAAAATGATCCTTATGCTCCTTATTTATTACCTTTTGATGTGTTTTCTTGGCTAACTATGGATGAAATGTATTCTATTCCTAACCAACACAATTTTGACGACTTTAACTCTTAATTTTAGCGCTCAATAAGCTGGGGACTTATGTAAAAACTTTGTATGTTTGTAGGTGCCAAGCTAAGAAGCGATAAACTTGGGGTCTTTGGAGAGCAAACAAGGCAAAATATGGGAATTAGGCATGAGATATGATAGAGAGAAGGCAAGAAGAGTCAAAGGACACCTATAAACGGGAGCAACACAGTGCTAAACAGAAGCTGGGCTGTGCTAGCAAGCTAAAACTAGGAATCACCAACAGGGACTTGGCATGAGCTGCCCGCGTGGCAAGCCCATGCCCAGCCCATTTTTCATGAAAAAAAGTGAATAGTGAGATAGAAAGTTAGCACAATCAGCCCATGTTGTGCAGCATTGCCATGTCAAGCTTAGAACTACTATTGTATAAAAGCAATCTTAGGCCTGTTTTTTGTATCTTTTTCCTCCCGGGGCCGATGTATAAAATGGGATCATTTCTTGTGCACTTGTTGACAATGATTCTGACCTAGTTAATGACTGTAGGGTTTTTACTTAATGTGACAACTATTTTTCTTTATCTAACTCTCTAGTAACCTCCATTTTTCAACTAGTGAAAGATCGATTAGTGACTCTTAGGTACCTTGAAGTCCATGGTAACTATTTTTAGGCCCATGTCTTTTTGAAACTAATTCTAGGATGCCTTATGTTTTTGGACAATGGACTCTTAAGGTCATTTTAATTATTATTTTAGCTCGAAACTTTTAGAAATTTTCAACTTTAGGCCAAATTGGGTACTTTTTGTAATTTTGCTATCTTTTGGAATTTTTCAAAAAATATGCTTGTTTTCAATGATTTAGCTCCTTATAATGAATTTAATGGTACTAGTTATCATAATCTACTACTTATATCATAAATATTATATTTTATGTGATTGTACGCCCACCATGGTTAGCAAAATAATAAACCTTTAATTAGATAGTTTTGACCATTACCTGAACTTAGTTGGCACTTCATTATGGCATTCCTCTAGCTTCCAGTTTATAGAGATTACTAATCTCAACCATACATTCCTTAGAACAAGCACAATATAGATCTATTTCGTTTCTGACCTCAAACGGTAGTCACTAATCAAGTTTATAATTTAAAGGATAGTGAGACTTTAATCAAGAAACTATTATATTTAAGATAAAGTTCAATTGAATAACGTTCCCTACTAGAAAACTTCCTTTATTAAAAGCTTAAAAATGAAAATATTACAATGGCAGAATTAAAGAGGGACTTAAGCTACTAAGATTATCAGAGATGCTTGCTCATAGAGAAATAGAGAATCCCGACTTCTCTTTGGCTCAAGTATGCTCAAATGACCGTGTCCATTCTCAACACTCAACATCTCCTTTTATAGTGGAGATGGACTACATAGGATACCTTAATTACTACAGTACATGCATTGATATTTCACGTGACTACATCTACACTCATATGGCTACAGTAGACTACATTATTTTACTGACTTGATACTTGGCAGAATAGTACAATAATGATGCAGCAACTTTTTAGAGGTTTTAATGTTAAAAAGACTAATCATCTATATTAAGATTTTGCATGCCTTCATCTCTAATAATATCTTCTAATTCATCATTATCTAGATAATCATCAAAATCATCATCAAGTTGAAGATACTCTAGATCCCATCTTTCAAATAATTCATAAAGATATCTTTTTTTCTTTTTCTGATAAGAATTTTCTAGCTCTAACATAAAAAAGATAATCAAAAACATCTTCTAAGGTAGCTAGTTCTACTTTCATATACTTGCTGAATTCTTTATGATAGATGAAAGTAGTGCTTCCGCAATGCATTAGTGTTCTCCCTTGTTTAATTAATGCCCACATTTGATGATAAATGTAAAATCCAATGGCTCTTCCTAAAGCAGGATCACTAACTAATTCTTGATGTTCTGGAAACCATTCTTGTTGTTGATCATTGGGATCATCTAAATCAACTAATTGAATAAGATAATAGGCTGGTTTGACTTTTTCATTTTCATATTCAATTACTACACAATGTACTTCGACACACATGCTTCTAATTTATGGGACTTTTGTTCGACCATCAGGAAACGTTAGAATCTAATGGATTTTTTTAAACATGCACTACTGAAACTTAGTTAGTCTTGATAAGAATGGGGCCTTTGGATCTGAGATTTTCATGAGGTAAACTACCATTTCATATTCCCATCTTTCATGATGGATAGGGATGGGCGTAGGGCGGGTTTGGGGCAGGTTGAGCTATGCCCACACCCATACCCGTTTTTAAAGATCACACTCATACCCATACCCATACCCATTGAGTTTTGGATGGTTATACTCATAACCATATGTATTAGGTTTTTCGGATTTACGGGTTTTAATAGTGTCACCCATATTCAACCTATGTTTGCATATATACAACAACAACACCACCACCTCCCAGTGTAGGTCCGACTTTTGCGGGGTCTAGGGAGATCCAGATATAAGCAACTTTATCTCTACCGGCATCCCTACCCGTAGAGAGACTAATTCTAAGAGTCATGTTTGCATATATGCTATATGTAATTAGCAATTTCAAGTGACACTTAATAAAATGCATGTTTAGATAAACTCGCAGAAGCTAAAATTGTAAAAAATTTTAATTTTTTATTTCTACATAAATAAATACTATACAATTAGAGTCTCATGGCTAACATTTATTTTTGGATTTTACCCTATTTTTCGCATTTTACTAGCAAATCGGAAACACAATCGGGTACACATTTCTAGCATAATACCCAAACCGACACCCATTTTCTAGCATAATACCCATATCCATATCCACTTGAAACCCATGTTCAACACCAATTCGGGTGCTAAATGGGGCAAGTTTTAATCGAGTTTTTCGGTTTCGGGTAATACTCTCATCCCTAATGATCGGATCATTTGGAGAGATTGAATTTGGTGGGAGACTAACACCACCAACTCTAGATTTATGAGGAAAGAAGATCGTAGTGCTCTATGACTCCCAAATATCATAAGAATAAATATGATAGTAGTCGATGCAAACTGCGCACAATTTGTTGAATCATTTTTCTTGAACATGAGAACTTATTTTTTCTTGAATATTATAAGGACACCCTAGGTAATTCATTTGCAACTCTAAAAGACTGGATCTTTACACTATTAGATAGGCAGAAGACAACAGACCAAAGTGTGATCTGCTTTTTGTATGAAATTCCAAAATGTCCATGAGGATTCTACTAAAAGGAGAAACCCATTCTAGCAGTAATGGCATTGCATTTTAGACTTCCTCCTTTTTCAGAAGAAGTTCTGCTCTGATGTGACCATTAGTGAGTTCTCGAGTTAAACTATCTGTCAAAGAATTATTTGATCCCTATATACATTCAATAAAGATAGAAAACTAGTTAAGCCATTATTGCCTACACAGGAGTTGCCCTTGCTCTTGCATATTTGATAAATTCTTTTTCATAAAACCAAGTATTCCTTTGCAATCAGTTCGAATAAGAAAAGTTTTTGGGACTAAAAAAATTATGAACTTTTCAATTCTCCTTATGATTGCAAGGATTTCTTTTTCCAACATGGAATAGTTGTATTCTACTTTATTAAAACTCCGCTGCAATATTTGTAGAGTTTTTCTTATTCTTTGCTTTTGAGTATGGCACTCTAGTGCTTATTGCTAGCTTCTGTCTTAAGAATTAAATCATCTTCTTCATTAGGCAAATTAAGAATAGAAACATTTTTACTAGACTTGTCAATTCGAGTGGGCGGGTCAAATACGGGTCGGGTGTATACGTGTTTGGGTAAAACACAGGTTGTGTGTATTTCGGGTTTGGGTAAAATACGGGCAGACGTGTTTCGGTTTTACAGATTTCGGACCAACCCAACGGGTTTGAAGCGCCTTTTTATTGAATTATTTCTTTTTTTGTCAAAATCAAAAATTCGACATATTTATTACTTAAAGTTGTTTGCATTTAATGAACAAGCATTGTAATTGGTAATTTTTTCAAAGAATATAAAAAATATCCAAACTTTTCAACATGATATATGAAATTCATGTGCAGGTAGACAATGAGTCACGTTTGGATGGGTTGACCCGTATATTAAAATATTAATAATTGGGTGGGTCATTCATGGGTCGGCCCATCTAAAGCATGTTAACGAGTCGGAGCGGTTCGGCCCGTTAATAGCCTGTTTAATAATTTGATGTTTCGTTAATTAACCTAACATTACCTAATCAGACATGCTTTATTAGTACGCTGATCCTAACATGAACATAAGTTGGTCCATTGCCCAACATTGGCTTAGATTTGAGACGAATTAGAAGGAATTCAAACGAAAGAATATTATATACGCACATGATATTATAATTATCTATTAATTATAAAATTAAAACTTTGGATTATTATAGAATAATCTTATTTAAAATGCGATGATATGTATTCATTTTACGAAAAATATAATGGTATGACTCACACATTTGCAATGCTTATCTAATTCTGAATTGTTTTTCTTAATATTAGAGTTGTCTCATGGCCATTTTCAAAAATTGGACCATTTTTAAGTTGTATATAACATTGTTTTATGGGAAAAAACGAGAACCATTGTCTAATTTGCGAAAGGATGTGGTAATTGTATAACGTCTTTCCAAACGATTCGTTGTAATGAAAAATTATTATTGTTAAGAGGAAAAATTAAAGAAAATAAAAAGTAAGTATATAATATTCAGGTTGAGCAGGCGGGTTCGGGTTCGGGTCGGGTTTGACCCAAAAATTTACGGGTTTTTCGGATTCGGTTTATTTCGGGTTCGGGTCGAGAAAATCGTGTTCAAAACCCAAAACTTTCGGGCGGACTCGGGTCGGTTTTTCGGCTCGGGTTTTCGAGTCGGGTCAATTTTTGCCAGGTCTAATTTTTACACATAGTTTTGAAGTTTTGAACAATCTTTGAATCCCTAGGGGTCCATATCCAACCTACTTCCTTCTTTATTTTTTGCGGCAATGGTTTTCTTAATTTAGCTATATTTTTAATGAAATCTGAAGCATAGGTAAGACATCTAAGAAACCTTTCTAATTGCTCGCTATCTTCAATCTTTTCAGGAAAATTTTCTATTTTTCTAGAATATGATTTTGTAGGATGATTTATCCAGCTTTTATCTCTATACCTAAAAACTCGATTTTTTGTATAGCATAAATGCACTTGTTCTTATCAAGGACAATATCATGATCAATGCATCTTTAGGTGACAGCTAATACATCATCTTTGTGCTGTTTTATGGTTTTGAAAAAGACAAGGATATCATCAATATAAACTAGACGACTATGGTTAAGATCTTTGAAGATGTTATCCATTTTTCTTTGGAATATTTGAGGTACATTTTTTAGACCAAATAGCATTACTATCCATCTTGATGTCGTTGACGGGAACTAAAAGCAATTGAAGGTATACTTTCTTCATCCATTTTTATATGCCAATATTCACTTTTACAATCCATTTTCAAGAACCAAGAGGCTCCTTGAATTCTATTGAAAATGACTGTTTTTTTATGAATATAATAACCATCAAAGACAGTATTATCATTAAACTTTCTGTAAGTGATTACTATTCTTGCTTTTCCTCCTTTTTCTTGAGCATGATTTCTTACCATGTAAGTGGGACTAGTGTGAAGACTCTTACTATTCCTGGTTAATCCTTTATCCAAAAATTCTTTGATTTGTTTATCAAATCCTCGGATAGATTGGTGTGTATATATCTTGTTTGACTAGACTAATAGAGTTGGGATCTAACAAAGTGATTCTTGCAAAATGTCTCATATTTATTCTAAATTTTAGTGGGTTATCAGAGTATAGTTCTGTTCATAATTGCTCTCGCTCAGTAATCTCCTCTTCAATAGATAACTTAAGTAGTAAAGCTATTAGTGCTATCTCACGTTGTCTAGGCATTAACTTAAGTAGTATATTAGTGCTAGCTGCATGTGAACTCAATATTTTGATGAGTGTAAGCTTTATTTAACTTATCAATAAGGACTGAGTGACCACTTATTGTGAATATTATTTTGTTTTATGGTCTATGTGTATGGAGAATATAGTCTCTAAATGTTATTTCCAATAATCATATGATGGGAAGATTGATAAGTAGCCCACAGGGTTGGTAAAAAGCATTAGACTCCTCCTATTTCTATTGGTAACCCTTCTATGGCCTCCTTGTGGCTCATTATGCTAGTGTCAGCTATCGTTACTTGTAAAGGATTCTTGACTTTGTTCCTTATAAATTATAAAAATAAAGATCTTTTTTCAAAACAGACAGAACAACCATTATCTACATAAGCACACAATTCACATTAATTATAACCCTCTAAACATACATTTATTTGGGATATAGATGCTATTAGGATTTGTGTCGGCGATTTCATAGCATATATTCATAGTCATATTTTTGACTAATTCTTCCTCATAGATTAGCTCACTAACAGTTTTTGTTTTGTACCCAATGACTTTTATATCTAGACTCATACTTCGATCTATACTGTGTCTTGCATATTCAAAACTCATTCTACTCATTTCACTGATCATGCTAATTGTATCATCTTCTTTAAGCTCTTCTTTACCTAGTGAAAACCCTTATCCCCATTCTGATCTTGTATTCATGCTTCTTAATAATTGGGGTTTAATGGTAATTTTATCATTTTCATCAATTTTATTACGTTCTTCTTATTGATTTTTGTAGGATTAGTAAAGCTAGATATCTATGACCAAGCAATTGTTATCTCCTATGGGTAGGACTTTATCCTTTGAATTTTTTGCATTGGAGTAGGGCTCACAAATTTTTCTGCCTCTATCATTATTATCTTAGTCTTTGGGTCTGTAGTATTATCTAATTTGTAGATTATTTTCCAAAATATCCTTAGTGGATATCCTTCGCTTTTCATGTCTATCCTAACTATTTTTATTTTAAGGGATAGGAAGTTTTTGGCATATTCATCTTTTAGGCTTACATAATATCCAGGTCGATAGTTAAATCCTATGGATCCATTACATAAATTGGTCTTAATCCCTATGATAATTTGATTATTAAACTTTGTATGCCTAATATCACAAAACAAAGCATAAAGATCAATATCTTTGCCATAGTATTGTAATGAAGTGATTTACACTTGAACACTTCCAACATGAATATATCTATACTTTCTATCTTTGTTATGCTTAAGGATATTTTCCAATTAATGAGATTAACTTCTTCTACATCATGTTCACAGTCTTTGATTTCTAGATTCCTTCCATCATTTCATATACGTATTTGCTCTTTAATTGAAAGATCGACTTTTTATAAATCATATCTTGCTGAATTATGAGAAGGATCCAATCTCCTTTGACTTCTTCGTTCTCATTATCTACTACAAATTTTTTCCCTTGAAGATCACTGAGACTAATTAAGCTACTTTCCATCATATGACTTGTTTCTTCATAATCACTTTCTGTATATTCATCTTTCAGTACAATCTCAACAATTCTCTTGTTGTTTTTCAGAGCTAAATCTGATGTTTCTTCTTCGCTAAGCTCAAAATATTCTAGACTACCTAGTGATCTACTTCTCCACATGCCCAACACTTACAGTTGCTTTTCCTGGCGGGACAATAAGCGATTTTTCTAAAAAATCTTCGTTTTTTAGGGCTGGTTTGCTATAATATTTTCTTTTATATTTCTCTCCTTTTTGCTTGTTTAAACTTTTTCTCTTATAAAATTTTCTTTTCTTTCTCCCTTCAATTTCTTTTCCCCATTGGCAAGGATTATTCCAACAACCTAGAAATTGTTTCTTCATTTTGTTTTGCTTCTGGAGACCTAGGCATTGATAATTAACCATTTTCTTCGATATGAGATTCTTGTACCGAGGGTATCAGTGACATCTAGGCCTATTAGTTTGAGTGGGTATGTTAAATACGGGTCGGGTGTATTCAGGTTCGGGTAAAATACGGGTCGAGTGTATTTTAGGTTCGGGTAAAATATGAGCGGGTGTATTTCGGTTTTACAGGTTTCAGATCAACCCAATGGTTTTAGAGCGCCTTTTCTGTGAGTTATTTTTCTTTTTCAAAATCAAAAGTTTTGCATATTTATTACTTAAAATTGTCAGTATTTAATGAAAAGGAATAGTAATTATAATTTCTCAAAAGAATAATTAAAATTTTATCGTAATATATGAACATCTTGTATGGACGGGCAAAGAATCAAACCCCACTTAGTTTTGTGTAGATCGACCCATGCATTGAAAGAATGTCAATAATGAGTTGGCCATTTATGGGATAGTCCCTCTAGACCATTTTAATGAGTTGTAGCAGTTTGACTTCTAATAACCTATTTAATAATTTAATATTTTTATTAACTAACCTACTAATGTCCAATCAAGTAAAACTTTATTAATGGGCTACCCCCAACATGAATACGGCTAGCGGTTTTCTTACCACTAGCATCTCAGTTCAAGACTAGTTAGAGCGAAAACCAAATAAAATTGAATAAAAGAAGTCCAAGATATTGTCTTGTAGTTATAACATCACAATTTTAAATTATTACAAATTAATTAGTTTAAAAAATAATTATACATATTTGTTTAACTAAGTATATAATGGTATAACTTGGGCATCTTTAATATTCGTCTTCTTTTAAATTGACTTTTTCTAAAAATTAGATAGTTATTTCATGAAATTTTATACCTAGTTCAAACATTTTTTCATTTAAAAGTTGCATACGACATTATTTTCAGAGAATGGAAAAGAAAATTAACGTTATTATTGTTTAATTTGTAAATAAATGCAATAGTTATATAATGTCCTTTTAGAATATGTGATAAAAATGACTAACCATTATTATTAAGAGGGATAAATTAGAGAAAAATAAAAAACTAAGGATATAATGTTCGGGTCAAGGAGGTGGGTTCAGGTTCAGGTTGGGTTTGACCCGCTAATTTGCAGATTTTTCGGGTTCGAGTCAAGAAAATCATGTTTAAAACCCAAAATTTTCGGGTGGGTTCAGATCGTGTTTCCGGGTCAGTTTAATTTTTGCCAAGTCTAATGATATCTGCCTTTTCAAGTCATACAATGTACCTTTCATTGACTATAGAATTGATTGGATATGATAATTTGTCACAAGACATACCAAGATTGGTTCATTATGCCCAATTTTGCAATAATATTGTCTGAATTCAACTGTATAATTCTCTACATATCTCATATCCCATAATTCTATGTTATTTATCTTTCTTTGCCATTCTCTAACCTTTTCTTCAGAATCTAGTTTAGCTCTAATAAACTCAGTTTTGATTTCCTGACATAAATTTTTGAACATTATAGATGGTGTTTCCATCATTCTTAATGCATCTTTTACCATCCTCATTTAATGAATCACACTAGTAAGCTACAGTACTAGAAAAACTATGTTTGATATAGTTTGAAAAATTTCCTGTTGTTCAGATAGTATTTAAATTTAGTACACTATTCACATCTCCCTTTTAATGCTCAAATGTTTCTTCTCTGCTACGAGCTACATTGATGTTAAGATGTATCCTCCTTGACTAATTTGGATAAGGCCATTTTTAAAAGGTCGTGGTTTTCCTTGGCGCTAACCCAAAAGAAAATTTAGTTGTACATCCTGCTAGAATATGTCATACTTAATGAATTATACCAGTCAGCTACAGTGCCAGAAAAACTATGTTCAATATAGTTTAGAAAATTTCTAATAGTCCAGATAGTATTTAAGTTTAGTACACTATTCATACCTCTCTTCTAATGCTCAACTATTTCTTCTCTGTTATGTGCTCCATTAATATTTAAGATGTATCATGTTTAACTAATTGGGGTAATACCAATTTCTTCAAAAGTCGTGGTTTTTCTTATGACAAACCCAAAAGAAAATTTAGTTGTACATCCTATTGGAATGTATCTGGGCCTCATAAAATGGGTATTTATTCTAGAAGGTTCACTAAATTCTTCAGGTTTAGGAACCACATTGCTAATTGGATTGGACTTAGGTTCATCTATGTTAAGTATTTCCCCGATCTCATTGATTTCGTCATCAAATACCATTTTACCATATTTTTTTATCTAGTTTTCTTCTAATTTCTTTCGAAGGTACAACATTAAGATCCTCTAGTTTAATTAGGTTCATCTACTGCTATATTTCTTCTTCTATCTAGACATTGTTTGTCTCTTCATTACTATCATATAATACGTCTTGCTTATCAACTATTGCGCCCATGATTTTGTTTAATTCTTCTAGCTTTTGTTCTTTTTCGAACATATTCTACAATTGTTTAAGATGATAATGCTTATACTCCATCTTCTTCTTCTTCTTTCTCTGCCTTCTCAGATTATTTCTCAGTTGATTTTTCTCATACTTCATTTTAGATTTTTATATCATGCAACGGAAATGGATTTTTGTTTTTTGGGTTTTGGAAAGGATATTTATGCTGAAATGGAGTACTAATACTTAAAGTAGATTTTTGACTATGTCTAATCTTGTTAACTAAAGAAAGATAGATTTCAGACAATTACTTGTTAATCTCCTTAACTTCAGTCTTAATTTTTGCTAATTTGCCTTTTAATTATAAAACTATATCAGTGATATAGTTTAATTATGGTGCTACTGAAGTGGTTCCTTCTGGATTGTGTGCAATAAATGAATAATTGGGTGTAGGATAAGTAGGAGATGATTCAGGTATTAAACACAATTAATTATCTTAATTAATCACTAATTAGCTTAATTGTCTTAATTATTTTTAGTCACGTGGCTGTAACACCACTTTAAAGAGGGTCTTGAGTAGTATTTATGAGGGAAAAAAATACACATGCACAAACTTAAATTTTTAGAAAGTAAGTTTTTAAGAATTGGGGTAAAATATGCAAATATGAAAAGTTATGGGTATTACATATAAATTAGAATAGTGGTTTTTGGGCCTGAGAATAGTTTGCAAAAACTTATAGGGTCCTTTCTAATAGTTACCTTAGTCAAGTTATCTTATAAGTAATCGTTTATGCAAAACTGGAGGTACCTTTGTGTAATTTATTAAATGAAAGATTCAGTCTTTACTTTAATGTTTGCTTTCTTTGAATGCACTTTTGCTAGATTTTGCTTTTCTTAACTTTCTATCTTTATAATATCCCCACTACTCTATTTTTGAACAGTGAAAATCACCCTCAAAATGATGATTTTTGATGAAAAAGAAGGTGTAAGATCATTTACCTTTAGAAGGTTAGAGTCCTTATTCTATCTCTTACAATACCAATCATCCCTTCTTTTTCTCTATCTCAACTTCTCTCTTCCCCTTCCGCTTCTTTCAGTTTTAACATTTCTTAGGTCAAAATCCATATTCAGAAGTAGTTAGTTGGAGTTAAGCATGCAATTGGAAGCACTTCGAAGGATTTGGAGGCAATTTCAAGTAAAAAGTTAGCACTTTGTGTTATGGATTGAAATAGGCATTATCTCTTAACTCTCTTTTATTTCTTTAATATAGGGTAGTTAGTTGTGGATAACTAGGATGTTTTCTTTTATTATAATGATCCAATTTTGAGGAGAAGTTTGGTTGTTGCGGCCATGTCGTGCTGAATGATCTCCTTGGTTGTTTTTCTGGTTCTGATGTGTTTATTTGTTTGTGGTAGTTTAATTATTGACATCACTTAAATGTTCATTTAGTAAACTAGTTCGACAATTGTTAGTTTTATTTGTGGCAATTGATTCTCTTGAGTATATTTTTACGAATAGTTGATTTTTTTTCCCATTTTGGATAGTTTAGGGTTAAAATATTTCATTAATAACCACTTTTCTTTGCAGTTAAGTAGCAATACTTGCAAATTACCTCCATCTTAGATGATGCCATCTCTTTCTCCTTAAAAATACCTCAACATAATTGTGACGCCATTGCTAGTGATAGAGGCATTAATTTGCTACCGATTTTGACTTAGTTGTGCGTAAACAATTGTGTCTTGCTTGCTTTCAAGTGAAAACCCCTTAAAAATTGAAAATTTAAAAATCTAGATAAAACATGGTGAATGAGTGTATGGACTAGGTCACACAATTGTGGGAGATTGATCTAAATTGATTCTCTGAATCCTTATATTCAAGTTGCCCAAGCCCTTGCATTTGAACTTGAATCCATAGTGAATTCAGAAGAAGCACAACCTCCCCCTATTCCTTTATGAAGTCTAACCAAATCTTTTACCCTCCGATGTCCACTAACCCATCGTGCTTTAGAATTATTGAATGAGGAGATGATGTGCAATTTGAGTTTAGACCCTAATATACTAACGTGCTCCTAAATTGACCAACGTTAAGGATGTCTACTTATTTTTTAGTGATTTTGAGGAAGTGTATTCCATAATACACTTACCTAATGTGCCTCAAGATATGGTTCGGTAGTGTTAATCTCTTTTGATTTGAGGGATCTTGTCAAAAAATGTACACACAACCTTCCCACGAACTCTATCTCTATATAGAATGGGCTTGTTTATATGTGCTTGAGAAAATATTTCCAAGTGACAAGATGGTTGAGCTAAGGAATAAGATCAA
>JACYFF010019584.1:62092192-62105221 GCA_017589665.1 Selenicereus undatus
TGGTGAGAGATTTAAAAATTTGTTGGCTCAATGTTCTCACCATGGCCTTTAGCGATGGCGCTTGTGCCGAATCACGTATGAGGGACTTCACCAAGGCACCTGGACCATAGGATAATCTACGTTTTAATGGGTTTTCTTAAGAAAGTGAGACTGAGGCTTGGGAGTTCCTTAGGGACCTAGCCGAGAAAACTTTGCAATGGGAGACTACTCCGAATGAGAGTTTAAATGCTATAATCAATTACCAAAAGGTAGGGATGCATGCGATATTGGATACTAATTATATTGATTCAAGGTTTTTTGCCTTTGAAAGTACGCTAAAGGGGGGTAGTCCTTTCACAACCCCTGGCCATACTCCTCTCGGTCCCACATTCTCAATGCTAAGCATACTACCATACCTTGAGTGTTGTTCCCCTCTTTACTCAACAATTGGCAATTGGCTAGGAATAAGCTTAAGTCAATGCTCTACTTTTTAAAGGCCCATATTTGATCCTTGTTCTGCTACCTTTAACCTGGGTTGGTCTAAACACCTTAACTTATCATGGACTAGCCTAATGCCTTGATACCAAACACCCAAGGTTGTGGTTTCCAAGGAAACAATTCTTCTTCTTCTTACCTAAGGCCACCATACAAAGGGACATGCAATGACCTAGTGGGCTTCCTTAACTAGTTGTTGCTTACTCACATTGCCCTCCTAGTAACAATGAAATTGACAAAGTGACAAGGAATGGCATGGAGAGAATGATGACATAGATAAAAGAGTGTGATCAGAAAATGATGAAGACCATTAGTGAACAATTTGCTCAAATGTCCTTGGCAAACACAAGGAGAGGGACCTTCCCTAGAAAATATCAAAAGGAATCCTTTTTCTTCTTCTTCCTTCGACCCTAATGATGTGAGAAAAATCTTACGTCGGAGAGGAAGATTGATACGCATGTTGGTGATAATGATGTCAATATGTCCCATCCACTATCTTCTACTCTTCTTTTTCCCTAAGAATGTGTTTCTCATTACGTTCCCACTTATTGATCTAATCCCCCATTTTAAGGATGTACAACATAAGGAGGATGAGTTTACGATCACCATTGATTCTATACACCCTTAGGCCTCTGTTACTTCTTCCCTTAGCTCTTCATGGCTCATTTCCCATTTTCCAAATCGGCTTAAGGGAAAGAAGGCCTAATATCGTATTGACAAGATAAGAGAGACTTTCTCCCAAGTTAACAACAACATCCCCTGCCTTGATACTATTCAACAAATGCCCCCTATGCCCATTTACTCAAAGAGCTGTGCACTACTAAGCAAGCAACCAATGTGCCAAGAGAGCCTTTTTGGCCTCTTATGCGAGTTCAATCATTTATAAACAAGTACAATCAAGTACAAGGACATGGGATGCCACACTATTTCAGTTCTCATTAGCCGCCACACCATATGTAAAGCCTTGCTTGACCTTGGGGCTAGTGTAAGTCTCTTATCTTTCATGATGTATGAGAGATAGGGATTAGGGGAGCTTAAGCCTACCAAAATGGTCCTTTAATTGGCCAACCATTCTACTAGGCTACCAATGGGAATGATAGAGGATGTATTTTTTAAGGTTGGGGAATTCATATTTCTGGTTGACTTTGTTGTGCTCAAGAATGAGGTGACTGTTCCTATAATGAAATTTTAATCATGCTAGGTCAACCCTTTTTTGCTATATTTAATGCTCTCATAAATTGTAAGGATGGGAAAAATGATGGGAATATGATACCAGAGTTGAGTGTGTTTACTTTACAAAAATAACCCATGGAATTTGATGATGTAGAGCACTCTACCCCTTAATTAGGTAGGTGACTTTTGTTTAGAAGAAATAGACTTTGATCATGAAGAACAGTTGATGTCGTGTGAGTTGAAGTCATTTTCATGGAGTATGAACTCGAATATGGTACATCTAAGTTTGATAAACAATGTGATGACTTGTGCTTCTCTCTCTCCATTTAATGAGGTGCCTTTTAGTGTACCCTCATCTTCATGCCTTGAAATGAATCCCTTTCTCAATTATCTCAAATATGCTTCTTTGATCCTCTTGATTCATTTTTTGTAATAATTGCCAATGATTTAGAACTGTACTAAGAAACCAAAGTGCTCAATTTGCTTAGAGAGAATAATAAGTCTTTAGGGTGGACCTTAAGAGACATTACATGCATTAGTCCCACCATTGTGCAACAAAGAATTCATCTTGAGAATAATGCCGAGTGCTACTAAGACCATCAAAGAATATTGAACCTTACCTTGCAAGAAGTGGTGAAGAAAAAGGGTTTTAAGTGGTTAGACCATGACATTATCTACCCATCTCATATAATGAGTGCATGAGTCCTATACAAGTTGTTCCTAAAAAGACTAATATCACTATGATTAAGACAACATGGCCAAGCTCCTTCCATAAGAGTCCAATCCATATGAAGGATATGCATTGATTATTAAAAGTTACCAGGAAGGATCACTTTCATTTACCCTTCCTTGACCAAATGCTAGAGAGGTTGTCTAAGTGTGATTTCTATTATTTTGTTAATGGATATTCTTGCTATACTGAAGTTCTCATTGCTCCCGAAGATCAAGAGAAGACCGCATTTACTTGTCGCTTTAGCACCTATGCCTTTTAGTATTTGCAATGCTTTACCACCTTGTAAAGTTTTGTGATTTCCACGTTTTTTAATTTAAATGAGCAACATCTAGACATTTTCATGGATGATTTCTCCATTGTGGTGATTCTTTTGATTATCTTGGCTAATTAGGAAACACTTTCAAAAGGTGTAGATTTAAGCATTGTTCATTAAATTGGCAAAAATGCCACTTTATGATAAAAAGGAAAATTATTTTGAGTCATATCATCTATCATGAAGAAATATAGGTAGACAAGGTGAAAAGGGGTTTAATTTTCAATCTCCCATCCCCACTTGTGTGAAGAGACATGCGTTCCTTTCTTGGACATGCCAATTTCTATTGGAGATTCATTAGAGACTACAGTAAGATTGGTAAGCCCTGGTCCTCACTCCTAGCTAAGCATGTGCCATTCCATGTCTCTGAGCAGTGTGAAGTGGTGCTCATTAATTTGAAAGAGGCTCTGGCCACCACTCCCGTCTCACATCCTCCTGTTTGGGGAGAACCCTTTGAATTGATGTGTGATCTAGCCAACCATGAGGTTGGGGGTATTCTTGGGCCAAAGAATTGATAAGAAACCTTGTTTTATTTACTTTGCTAGTCACATGTTAAATGAAGCACAAGTAAAGGACATTGTAACCGACAAGGCCTTCTTAATGGTAGTTTATTGGGCTTGAAAAGTTTAGGCGCTACTTCATACGAACTCATGTGTTTGTTTCCACCGACAATGTCACCTAGAAACAACTTTTTGGTAAGAAGGATGCCAAACCTAGACTTATACAATGTATCACGCCACTCTAAGAATTTGATTGTGAGATTAAAGATTAAAAGGACCTGAAAACCCCGCAACTAACCATCTCTATGGGATTGTCAATTATGATGCATGCGAAATCCCTTTTCTTGAATGCTTTCATATATGAACAACTATTTGAGGCTCAAGTGGAGCCGCAATAGGCCAACATTATCAATTACGTGGTCACATGTGAAATGTCGCAGGAATAAACCAAAGATGATGGTGTTCACTTCCTCGCATTAGTTGGGTTTTTTTTTTTTGGTGGGATAACCCATATTTGTTCAAATATTACCAAGACCAAATTATAAGGAGGTGTGTGCATAATGACCAAATCATAAGCATCCTTCTTTTTGTTATAACCATGCTTGGGGAAGGCACTTTAGTGGGCACAAGACCGACACAAAGATTCTCCAAAGCGTTCTATTGGCCAATCTTAGTTAGGGATGCCTATGAAGAGGTGCGTTTGACACCAACAAATAGGTATACTTACTAAGAGGGACATGATGCCCTTTAACCTATGAATGTTGTTGACATTTTCGATGTATGGGCACAGACTTCATGGGACCCTTCCTGAACTTGTTCGGTAACGAGTACATCCTTCATGTGATCTAAATAGGTAAAGTCCATCCCCACGAGAGCCAATGAGACCAAGGTTGTCATTAGATTCGTTAGAGAAAGAAATTTGCTTGGCATAGCATGCCATATGCTATAATTAATGATCAAGGGACCCTTTTTAATAATAAGTCATTTCATGTCTTATTGAGAAGGTATTCCATAACTCGTCAACTTGGTGCCTTTTACTAGGGGTGTGCAAAACTAGTTAACCAAAGTTTAGGTTAATCGAAAATCAGTTAACCAGTTTCTCAGTTCAAAAAAAATTCCGAACTATAACCAAACTGAAAATTTCGGTTAATCATTTTTCTCTTAACGAAAAATTTCGGTTCGTCCAAAACCCAAATCGTAACCGAACTGAAAAAGTCAGTTAACCAGTTTTTTGGTTCGGTTAACTGATTTTTCAGTTCGGTTACCGGTTAATCGTTTATAAATAATAAAAAATGTATACTTTCTTATCTAAATTTTTCATTTTTTTATGTTTAAGTTTTTTTATAAAAATTAAACTTTGGTTACCATTTATAGATAATAAAAAAGTGCACTTTCTAACCTAAAGTTTTTATTTTTTATGTATATTTTTTTAAAAAACAAAATTATTTTCGGTTCGGTTACCAGCCGGTTAACCGAATTTTTAAATTGTCCAAACCATAACCGAACGGAAAATCGAAAAAAAAATTCGGTTATTTTTTGAAAAATTTGTTCGGTTAACTGGTTTTCAATTCAGGTTTTTTGGTTTTTCAGTTTCGGAATTTTTTGCTCAACCCTACCTTTTACAACCCTTAAATGAATGGCCAAGAAGAAGTTTCAAATAGGCATATTAAACAAATCTTAGAAAAGATGGTTTCAAGAATAGGACAGATTCGGTAGACAAGGTCATAAATGCATTGTTGGCATAGAAGACGACCTTCAAAATCCCTTGAGCATATCGCCTTGTATTTTGGTTTATGGATGACCTTTCCATCTTCTCATTGAGCTCGAGCATTGAGCTTGGTGAGTAATTAGAACCCTTAACTTTGATTTAAGTGCCACGAGGCTTAGTTTAAGTGAGTTTGAGTAGATTAGGAGAGACGCATATGACGGTGCGATGCTAAGCAAGGTAATAGCTAAGGAATTTTATGATAGGTGCATTAATAGAAAAAGTTATGTCTTGGCCAAAAATTCTCCTTCATGATTTATGACTTCACCTATTTCTCCAAAAACGTAAGTCTATGTGGATCGGTCCTTTCATTGTTGTTAGTTGTTACATGGTGCCATTGAGATTAAGAACCCCAGTAAGGGCCAAGTATTCAAGATCAACGAGCATAGGTTAAAGGACTTTCTAGAAATGCTAAGTGAAGAGGATGTGGAGTATTTCTTTCTCCATGAACCTTTCTGTGAATGAGTAGTTGGAAGTCTCACCGTTTTATACATATGTGAATATGTGATTGTTTTTGTGAGATTAGAGAAAATCTAAAAAAACAAAATGAGAAAAAGCCAATTTTCAAAAAGAGAAGGAAGGACAAAATGATAAAAGAATGAAAGTGAGTGAAGAGTGTGAATAAAATTTTGAAACATAGGAAAAAAAGAGGAGAGAAAAAGAAATGAAGGTAAAAAGAAAGGGCTTATTAAACTCTAATTTGGTAGGATCATATCAAGAGGGATGCTGCCTAAGCCATCTCCTTTGGCTGCAGAAAGCAAAGCAAAAACTAGTAGGCAACGAGTTGGCATGGTCCAGGCTAGGAAAAAAAAAATCTAAACCAAGGACTTGGCACGGGTTGCCCCGTGTCATTGGCACACCCATGCCAAGCTAGATTCTAGCCAAAAAAAGGGCTCGAACCCCTTTTTTTTACTTGTTCCTCGTTTTCGCTCTTCACTTGCTTCTTTATTTACCCTCGAACACATAATCTCACATCTCTACTCTACCCTAAAGTCATCCAAAATCTCTTAAATTTTCAGTTAAATTCTCTCATTTCCTTATTCCCCATCCTTTTAAAAAAATAAAAAATTTACCTTATTTCACCCATTCATCCCTTTTCTCTCTCTAAAACCTTAGCCCACCATTATTGAGGTTCAAAGTTATAAATACAGAAAGCTTCCGTCTAACCCTAAATTAACCTATCTTTAAGCTTTTAAACATTTTAGTGAAGTTTTTGGGCATCAATGGCAAGCATGGTTTGATTGTGACATTAAAGTGCCTTCCACAAGCATGGTTATAACAAAAAAGACGCTTATAATTTAGTCATTATGCACACACCTCCTGATAATTTGATCATGGCAATATTTGAACAAATATGGGTTATCCCACATTTAAAAAAACCCCAACCAATACGAGGAAGCGAACACCATATTTGGTTCATTCCTTCAACATTTCACCTGTGACCAAGTAATTGATAATGTCGGCCTATCACGGCTCCACTTGAGCCTCACATAGTTGTTCATCATGAAAGCACTCAACAATATGGATTTCACATGCATCATAATTCACAATCCTAGAGAGATGTTTGGTTGCGGGGTTTTCGGGTCCTTTTAGTCTTTAATTTCACAATCAAATTCTTAGAGTGGCATGATACATCGTATATTTGAGGCTCAAGTGGCATGATACCTCGTATATAGGTAAAAAAAAAAGTAAATTATGATGCATGTAAAATCCCTATTCTTGAGTGCTTTCATGATGAACAACTGGAGCCGTGATAGGCCGACATTATCAACTACTTGGTCATAGGTGAAATGCCGAAGGAATGAACCAAAGATGATGGTGTTCACTTCCTCGCATTGGTTAGAGATTTTTTTTATGTGGGATAACGCATATTTGTTCAAATATTGCCAAGACCAAATTATAACAAGGTGTGTGCGTAATGACCAAATTATAAGCATCCTTTCTTTGTTATAACCATGCTTGTGAAAGGCACTTTAATCTCACAATCAAATTCACTACGATGTTCAAAAGCTTTTGAACATCCTAGTGAAGTTATAGATGCAGAAAGCTTTCTTCTAGTTCTAAATTAACCCCTCTCCTCTTTAAGCTTTTGAACACCCTAGTGAAGTTTTTAGGCATCATTAACAAGCTTCCTCCACCTAGCCACCCCATATCCATCCATTATAGGTAAAAAGCAAATTGGAGAGCTATCTCACAAACCCTCAAACCGCATAAGGTACTTCAAAGATTCATCTTCATCTAATTCTCCTCTAAAGAGGAATCAAGATAAATTTGATGCCCAACCTTCAATGCTTCCACCTAGTCGTAGAGGGTTGAAACTTGAAAATAATAAGCATAGGTAAAAATTTGAGATTTTTTCAACTATGTTAATTTGCAAATCCAAGTATTGGCATGAGGATATATTAAGGGCATTAGGTATGTTAGATGACATATTGTGGTTGCTTAAGAATTTGGGTTGGTTGCAATTCATCACCTTGAATTGTGAGGTATATGACCGTTTAGTGTTGCAACTCTTAATTCCTCTACATGTTGATTGGAGTGGTTATTACAAGGGTAGGGAAGTGTTAATCAGTTTAGGATGTTCAACGGTGATTCCACGATGAGCTTGAGTGACTTTAATAAGCTCCTCTACCTCCTTATGTATAATCATGTTTATAAGGATGACCTAACACTTAGAAGCCTAACTCGACTTAGCTTAGTATCACATGCACACAAAAAAAGGTCTACTATTATAGATGGTGTAGACCTAGGGTTTTTGATTCTAGCCAGGTGAAAGGCACCAATATTTGTAAGATCAACATTCAATACCTCCAACACATCATAGCCAATATGATGTTTGGGTATCAAGATAGTCAAAATGTGTGTAGAAAGGGAGAATTATTCATTATTTGGTGTACTTTGAATGATGAGCATATTGACATAGGTGCCTTTAGCCTCCACCACCTAGTTGAAGCCACAAAGGCCTACTATGACAATGTGATATATTGGGGGTGGTCATTATGGCGATTGCTAAGGTTTAGGCTTGGATAGAATGCTTGGCACGTTGGAGGTACACTTGGTAGGAGGGAGCTTGGACTTATTCGCCTTGGCCCACACTACAATTACTAAGATAAAGGGTGGTACCTACTCTTATTCTCATCATAAGAAAACCCTTTTCAATTTTCCTATTGAAGGAAGATCCATGGTTATGAATAAAGGGAATTTGTCTTGTGGTGGAGGGGAAGGTGATGAGATACGTAAAGCAGTAAATGAAGAGATAATGAATAGAGATGAGAATGATGATGGTGATGGTAATGATGTTAGTGAGGATGAGGGGAATAACTAATAAGCACCAATAACCTCTACCTTTATTTAAAATGAGTAAGCTTCCTCTTTGGTCAAAGTCCCTTATGATGAGGTATTGTCTCATTATTTTGCTAACCACAAGCTTGAGGTGATCGGCTTTGTGCACCAATTATAATGAGATGCGTCAATATATCGAATTGTATGGCAAATCAGATGGACTCTATAAATGAGGAAGTCACCTACGTTAGGGGTTACATGTCTAGACAAGATGAAAGAGAGCTAGCAAAAGCTAAGAAGAAAAAGGAGAGAACAATTAGAGACGTAAGGGAATTAAAAGGGGAGAGAGGACAAAATGAGCTCATTTGGCATAAGCGGAAACATTAAGGCAATAAGAAGATATGCCTCTCATGTACACAAGCAATCTAGGATGGCATTTATGCATTATATCCTCCACCATTTTGGCCACTGCTAGACCTAATGGGGTTTAATAAGCTTATGAGTTGTATCCCTCTCCCCATCGTACTCTTCATTGCGTATGGCATTTGTGAGGGCAACTTGCATGTATCATATTAAAAAGGGGGTTACTCATATAGGTGTGTGTAGGCTACACAACTTTATGCTCTTTTGATATTTTCTTACTTCTTTTAATCTTCCCTTGATTAAAAGTGATTGGATCCGATTGTAATAATAGACATGACCTCATTTAGGAGCAATTTGGTTGTTGTATAGTTCTTCATATTGGAATGAATTTGGGATGATGTTTGAGAGTGTGGTTTCCATGTTAAGTGGATATGGTTGTGGTTGTTAATAGGCTCCTCAAAGTGGTAATGTATATCATACACTTAGGAGTGTGTTCTCCTACTTACCATGCGTATATATTTTTCCACCATGTCTTTGTCATATAGACAATTTTTAATATGTGGCGCTGATATGGTTTGTGAGACAATTCTTAGGAGTACTTGATACGGCTGCAAGCGCACGGTGGTGTTGTAGCAAATCAAGGTCGATCTCACAGATACTAGGTTGATCTATTAGGCTATATTCCCTCAAGATGTGCTGGTGAATGCAAACTTTAGATTGATAAAAATACAAAGACAAGGAAACAACTATAACTAATTCAAGGGGTTTTAATTTAACAACTTCTAATTCACTGATTTTAGATCAATTAAGGAGAAAACGCCTTGGAATTCATGTAGTTATGAAAGTTGATTGGATCAAAATGACGAACATGTGCTTTTCTCTAATCGGTTAATCTCAAAGAATTGCAATCTATCCAAAAATTCAGTCTATTCTTTTGAACTCAACCAAATTTGCCTAAACTAACAAAAGTCATTTTTTTAAACTAATTTTTCTTAATCCAAGTTAAACATTTTCGATTACTTTCTAATCCTCCTAACCTGCAAATCTCTCTTTTGAGAAGAAGTTATGTCAGGTTTATCAAGTAGTCCAACAATCAAATATCACCTTCAATTTTTCACCCGATTGTTTCAAGTGGGCAAGTAAACTTAGGAGAAAAATCCACTCACAACATGAATAACAGTTGATAAAACGAAAATCAAACCAATCATGAAGATAAACACAATTCTTTAAATTAAAATATGATCCAACAATACTTTCATAGACTACTAAATTCCTAGACAAAAATTAAACTACTCATGGATGATTAAATTAAACATCTAAGTACTCTAAAATGATAAATCTAAAGAGAAAAGAGAAAAGAAGAGAGAAGAGTTTGCTCAGCCAAAATCGCGCTTGAACCGTCATTGCAAGCCTGGGGTGGAATCCTTGCAAATCTTCACTTTAACTCACTCTCTCTTCTTCTAATCTAAATCCTAATCTAACTATAATGGAATGGAAGAAAGGAAAATGAATGAGGGGATGTGTTGAAATGAGAATAAGAGTCCCCTTTTATAGCAAAGCTGCTGGAAGTCGAACAACAACGCATATAAATGACATTAAAAACAGCTTGGAAGTTGAAAAGCTGCGAGAAAATAAACAGCCTCATAGGAAATAGAGACACCACGGACCGCGGCATCCCTCGCGGGTAGACCATGGTGTCCACTACCTCAGTGTTCTTATGTTCTTCTGTTTCTTCTACAGGCATGGTGACTGGGGGCATCTGTGGTGAGTCATAAGGATGACTTTTACGGGTAAATTCTTGATCAAAAAGGTCTCAAAATCTGTAAAAGTCATCAAAGCACTATACCCAAGCGTAAAATGGGATTTTTGGGGTAAAATCTAAGCATAAAACTTATGAATCCCCTAAAAACGCATCACAATGACCCTAAAATGATATGCTCTATGGGTACTCATCAAAATCCCCCATGCTTAAATCGTTGCTTGTCCTCAAGCAAACACTAGATAAAACCAACAAGGGGAGATGCATCTAGGACTCAAAACATGAAAGCTCTTTAAAGTAGGCAAGTTATAGCATATCACAAGCAAGAATATCAATCAACGACAACCCCAAATAGTACATAAAACATTTCAAAATCAGGAGGAGAAGGTTTTCGAAGAAGTATAAGACCACAAGCTCGATATCAAATTTGATCACCCCCAAAGAACCACAAAGCATATCATGCAAGCACATGGAATTGAGTAGAGCCATATGGATCGGTAGAACCTCACTTTTGGGAAATGTGAATCACTCCTGCTTATGTGTTTAAAATATAGCATAGGTTCAATCAAAACTCTTTCTAAAGATGAAATCTACCATATGCTTGCTAAGACTCTCAAATTCTCCACCACTAAAATGCAATGTGCACAAGACAATCATGAGGGCTTTACTTGGGTTCTAATGTGGGCTAGAAGGGTTAAGAGAAAGGAGTGGACAAATGAATTTGGATAATGTGGAGCTATTTAGCCAAATGACCATGGAGCAACCAACAAAACACCAAGCAACTATGAAATTTATCAACTCTCCAAACCCCATCAATACAAGGAACATATCCCAAATGAATCAAGTAGGAAATGAGTTGATAAAGAAGAAACACAAGCTTTTTACGTATCCAATGCCAATCACTTAGTTTTTTTTTGTTTTTTTTTTCAATTTCTTTTTTTTTTTTGCTTTTTCTTTGCAACATGACTTTATGTTCCTTCTTTTTCTTTTTCTTCAACATAACGTTTTTCCTCTTTTTTTTGGAGGGGGGGGGAATGAAACGAAAATTATAATTATTGAAAGGCATAGGATCATGAACTATCAACTCACAATCGAATACATATATATGCAACCCAAACAAGAGGAAACCAAAGCAAATGCTCAATATCATCAATCCCTCAACAAACCAACATACCAAAGCCACCTTAAAATCAATTATCTCCAAAACTGCCCACTACATACATGAAGTGATGCTCCATAGACTTGGCTTAAAGGTAGGAATTTGTGTTTGGCCAAGGGCTAATATGAAGGGATCACAACAAACACGGATATAAGCTCAAAGGGGTTAGCAAAGAGAGAAAAACATGTGACACAAGAGGCTAATATGGCTAAAATGACCAAAGAAAGAAATGCCTCTATCATATCATCAACTATGCACATGCTAATGTGGTTTTCAACAAGAATCTAGGCAAGTTCTAGAGATGCAACATGGAAGAGTCACACACATGGAAGAAGCATGAGACTAAATATAATGATTAGTCCAAACAAGGCTCAAAATCTCACGGGATATCTACCAAAGTCTCATTAAGCTCATAAAATGACTCCCATATGCCAACATTACTGCTAGGGACTCCAAGGGATAAAATAGTTCTTAATCAAGACAAGGGTCAAAACAAGAAATATTCACAAATTTTAGCACCAAAAGGGATTAGACATCAAAAGTTACTCAAGCACATGAAAGCTATTTTGCCTCAACAAAAGCATCATTGGAGGTTATCTCAAACCAATCACGCCATCTCTACATGCAATCTTATATGTAAATCTAAAAATAAACTAAATGCAAAACACTAAAGCAAACAAAATGGAAAACCTAAAACGATATGCTCTAGCATGTATGCAAATTAAAAACCAAAATGGAAAGCATAGAACTACCCTTCCCGTTTGCTTAGATAAAGTATTTTTATTCAAATGAAAGAAAACTTAGAGAAGGGAACAAAAGAAAACAACCTCACCAGGTTAGATGCAAAGTTGACCTAAGCTATGCAGCCTCATAATAACCGGGGCACATGGAGCATCAGCCACTCCATCATAACTTCAAGACTCGAACCTTTAAATCAGACATCATCAAGGTACGCAGAAACTTGTTAAACTCCTCAGTATAGAGTTTCCAAGCATGGCAATAAGAGAGCATGAAAATAATCACAGCAAAGAAAGTTAGTGCTCTCTTCAACAAAGCAAAACCAATAGAAAGATCAAAAGAGAAAGCAAAGAAAGCGTTCCACATGGTTTTTCTAGGCTTGTCCACTAGGAATATGCAATACGGGTCAAGGGAGGCATCATACCCACAAAAGTATCCTAGGGAAAGAAAATTATCAACATTTCCACCGAGCATATTAAACATTTTAACCTCATGGCCCAAATCAACATTAGGATCACAAATCTTAGGATTATCAATGGGCATCTAAAGAATACTTAGGGAAATAGGGGGTTGTGAACATGCAGGGGAAACATAGGTATGATCAAGGGGATTGGGGAAAGCATAATTAAAACAAAGGTTAGAAGACTCCTCATGCACACACTCATAACGACACCCCTCTAAAGGAGTGTTAACTAGATTATGCACGACATCAAGAGTATCTTCCGATGCAAAATATGAATCATCCACATCAAACTCAGCAATCAACCTAA
>JACYFF010019584.1:62110221-62129105 GCA_017589665.1 Selenicereus undatus
AAATAAAAAATAAAAAATAAAAAAAATAAAAAATGAAAAATAAAAAACAAAAATTTAACAAAATTTGGATAACTTCATAAATTATCACACATTAATTATATTCTCATTATTTTAACTCATTTCAACCCACCACATAAAAAATATACCCACTTGAACCTAGTTCAACCCACTTCAACCCTCTTCAACCTACTTCAACCTACTTCAACCCACCTAAAAAAAAAAATACCAACTTCAACCCATCTCAATCCACCTCAACAAACTTCAACCCACTTCACCCTTTTGACCCACCCAATTTACCCACGAAAAGAACAGGCCCTAAGTCCTAATCTAACTAGAATGGAATGGAAGAGAGGAAAATGGAATGAGGGGGTTGTGTTGAAATGAGGATGAGAGCCTCCTTTTATAGCAACGCTGCTGAAAGTCGAACAACCATGCGTATAAATGACATTAAAAACTGCTTGGAAGTTGAAAAGCCGAGAGAAAATAAATAGCCTCGCAGGAAATAGAGGCATCACGGACCGTGGCATCCACCATGGGCAGAACGTGGTGTCCACTGCCTCGGTGTTGTGTTCTTCTCTTTCTTCCACGGGCATGTTGATTGGGGGTATACGCAGTGAGTCATAAGGATGACTTTTAAGGGTGAATTCTTGATCGAAAAGGTGTTAAAACCTGCAAAAGTCATCAAAGCACTATATCCAAGCGTAAAATGGGATTTTTAGGGTAAAACCTAAGCATAAAACATATGAATCCCCTAAAAATGCATCAAAATGATCCTAAAATGATATGCTCTATGGATACTTATTAATATGATATAGGCTTTGCCTCAAAGTATTTGTAACGTAAATTGCTTACATGTAGGATATGAATTGTATTTCCATTTGTAAATAGGTTCTTGCCTTTTCATGTGTCTTTTTGATGACATTATTTTCAGTTTGCACCATTCATGCCTTCAAAGTATTAGCCTACTCTTCTTTGTAAGTATTCTTTCATTTTCTTCCCTAGTAGCCCCTAATTCCCTTAATGTGGACATTGTGTAATTTAAGGGAGGGGACAAGGGGGCAATAACTCCAAATTTTTGAAAAAAGAAGAAAAGAGAAAAAAAATTTGAAAAAGGAAAAAGATTTTCATTTTTTATAAATAGTGTGGTCTTAAGGAGTTTGTGTGACCTTGATCTATATTGATTCCTTATGGCTTCGATACACGTTGCATATAATTAGGATGTGATAGGTCTTGGTCCAAGTTTTTGTCAATTCATGCTCTAGTTCTTGCCCCAAGATTTAAGAGCAAGTGTGATAGGTGAATCCGTGAGACTTTTGAGCCTTGATAGACTATATCATCACATTTAGTCTCACATTTCTTCCATGAGTATATCTTTTATGATTGTCATTATCTAGGACTTGAGTTGACTCTCTTTGGAATCACATCTAGTGTGTGCATGTTGATGAAATGATAGAGGTATTCTTTGTGTATTTTGAAAGTTACAATAGCCAAATAACCACCGTTCAATGGGTATGCACTCCTTGCTAACCCTTTTGATCCTTTAATAGATTTTCTTTATTATAAACCTTTCCAATTAGCCTTTGACCAAACATATCTTTCCATGCCCAAGCCAAGACTAAAGGAGCTTTATTTCATGGGATTATGATGGGTTGTTTGTGGGTTATAAGAGTAATTGGTGGTTTGAGGTGCTTGTTGTAGTGAGGGAGTGATGACAATTTAAATAAGAGAAAAATTCCCCTTCATTTTGAGAGTTGGTTACAGATGCCACTTGTTAGAACTTGAAATAGAGTATGTGTATTTTTTCATGATCTCCTATGCCAATCACTAACCATATCACCTTATCTTTTTAAAAACAAAAGAGAAAAAATGAGAATAAAAGTGTTGGCATGGAGATTATACTTTTGATTGTCCCAACTCATTTCTCCTAAGTATACTTTGGGGATGGTTTTTGAGGTATAGAAATTAGGTGGGATGTTTTGGAGTGCCTATATTGGTTGGCATTATTGGTGCCCCTCAATCTTTTGGCTACTTAGCTCCACATTTTCATAAATCAGTTGTGCACTCCTCACCCTTTACCTTGAGCACCATTACATCCTTTTTTAAGTCTTCTAGATTACCTTCATGCATTTGTCTTCAATTAATGGAGATTGAGAGTTTGGGCACACTTATAGTAGAATGCCTCATTGGAATGAGTTTTTAATTGAAACCTTGTTGTCATATAAAAATATGAGAGGAGAGCTTTATATTTGCTAAAGTGAGGCTCTACCATTAGCTTTTTTATCAATTGAGTGGGTTTGATTTAGTGTGTAATTGTCATTAATAAGGATTGAGATTCTTGATATGTATTCCTATGTATGTACAGTTTGTGGCTTGGTTGCTTGGGTGATTAAAAGTGTACATGTCTTCCCCATTCATCTTTCCTTTTGAAAATTTTGATAAATTCAAAAGGATTTTCTATCTTTCTTTTTCTTTTCTTCTTTCTTTATCGAGATTTTGTGGGTATATCTTCTACAAATCCTTACAAGACCATACTAGCCCCCCAGGAGAGCACATGGGTTTAAGGCATGTGTTACATGCACTAAATGCAACTATTATATCCACAAAAGATAGTTTCCTTTTGTTTTACTTGAGGACAAGCAAAAATCTAAGTGTTGGGGTATTTGTTACCAACTGATACAATTTTAACACCTCTAACACTTAATTTTAGCTCCTAATAAGATCTAAATTAGGAAACTTATGTAGATTTTGTACTTTTTTCATGTTTGTTGATGCTAAGGTAAGAAGTGCTAAACTTGGTGTCTTTGGAAACTAATGAGGCAAAGTATGGGACTAGGCTCGAGACATGATAAGGAGAAGGGAAGAATAGCCAAAGGACATATATAAAGGAAAGTAGGACTGTGCCAAAGGGATGCAAGATCATGCTAGCAAACTGAAATAAGGAATCACCAAACAAAGACTTGGCATGAGTTGACCATGTCATTTAGCATGCTCATGCTAAACAAGTTTTTTCACAGAAAAATAGAAAAAAGTGAGGCAAAAAGTTAGTATGGTATGCCCGTGCCAAGCATGAAATTACTATTGTGTAAAAGCAACCTTAGGCTCATTCTTTGTATCTTTTTTGACTTTAGGGTTTTTATATAGTTTAGCAGATTTTCTCTCTCTAACTATCTTGTAACCTCCATTTTTCAAGTAATGAACGTTCAATCTTTGCATTAAAGTTTGATTTTTGGATGCTCTTTGCTAGTTATTTCATGTTTTAGCTTTATCTCTGTGTAATCTTCCCAATAGTCTATTTTGAATGGCGAAAACCACCCCCGTAATGATGATTTTCGATGAGGAGGGTTAGAGTCCTTAATCTATCTCTCACAATCCTAGTCATCCCTTCCTTCTTAGCTTTCCCTATTCACCGTGTTTTGGATTTAACATTTCCTAGATCAAAATCCACATTCAAAAATAGTTAGATGGAGTTAAGCTTGCAATTGGAAGAACTTCGAAGAGTTAGAGGCAATTTTAGGAAAAAAGTTAGCACTTTGTGTTGTAGGTTCTGATAGGTGTTATATCTTAACTCTCTCTTTTATTATTGTAATCTATGTTGACTAGTTATAGATAACTTGGATGTCTTCTTTTATTAAGTTGATCTGATTTTGAGGAGACATTATAGTTGTTAAGGCTATGTCATGCCTAATGATCACCGTGGTTGTTTTGTGTGATGCCTTTGATGTGTTTTTTGGTAGTTAGTTTGATTATTAACCTAGCTCACATGTTAGTTTAGTATAATAGTAGATAGTTATTAGTTTACTTGTGTTAATTGATTCTCTCAAGTAGATTCTTAGGAGTCATTTAGTTTTTCCCACTTAGATAGTTTAGGTAATTACCACTTTCCCCTATGATCAAACAACAATCAGTTGTAAACTACCTCTGTCCTCGAAGAGGACATCTTTCCCCCCTAAAACTATCTTAACAACTGGAGAACCTATAAAGGCCTTTTGCTAGTTGTGAAATTCCCAAGGAACTTTTTTATATGGGCCACTTCAAAACACTAGGTCTGAGCAGCTACCAAGTTTTATTTTCTAAAAAATGTTGGGACCTTACTCGTGATTAATTGACTGATTTAGCCTTTAATGTTTTGAAAAGAAGAAATTTTCCCATCGGTTTTAAGGATATTTCACTTGTCCTAATTCCCAAAGTGGAGAAATCCACAATATGTCAAGCACTCAGGCTGATAGGATTACGCAATGTCTCTAATAAAATTATGGCTAAAGTAATTGTAAATAGCCTCAGGTTAGTTGTGGACAAATTCATTGCCTCCACACAAAGCAGTTTCATTCCTAGGCACCAAATTTATAATAATGAGATTATTGTTTAAGAGACGCTTCACTCTATTAGGAAGAAGAAAGGTAAAATCGGAATTGCAGCTATAAAAATTGATTTAGAAAGGGCCTATGATCGATGTTGATTGCCTTTTACTCAGGAAACTCTTATTGAAGCTTGGCTCCCTCATAAGGTTATGGAAGACATCATGGCATGCATTAATGAGACCAACTTCAACATCATATAGAACATGATAGGATTGGAGATTTTAAGCCCTCTTATGGAGTAAAACAAGGGATCCCTCTTCCCCCTACATCTTTATTTTATGTAGATTAGATCGCTTAACTAATGAGTCCATCTCCAAAGGTAAATGAAATTCTATCTTTGAAGCTAGGATGGTCCCCCTTCTAATCTATTTTTTGTTGATGACATGATATTATTTGATGAGGACAAAGTCGTTGCTATTGAAGAGCGTCTTGAACTATTTTGCAAAGCCTCTAGTTAGAGACTAAACTCCTCTAAATATTCAATATTTTCTTTTTGAATAACAGTTATAATGTTTTCGCTAATACAATGAGTTATATTATGGAGATTCATATTCTTGGGTGCTATCTTGGGGTTCCTACTATAAATAGAGAGTTATAAGACATACGCTTCAGCATATTACTCAAAGAATTGGAAATCATTTGTTAGGTTTGAGGACGAGAATACTATCTATATTCAGGGGGTGGTCACATTGCCTACTCTACCTGATGTAGGACGCTCTAAGAGTAATTCCCACACTTAGAAAATCACACAAGAACTTTCAAAAACTCAATAATTCAATTCACTCAAGTGTGTCTTTCCCCAATGCAGGAGGGGGTTTATATAGCAATCAATACAACTGAAAAAAGGAATAGAAAATGTATCCGAAGATTACGATAAGATTACAATAACTAAAAATAATCTAAGAGATAAAAAGATGAGATTTTATCCTAAAAGATAACCTACAAAGATAATAAATTATAAAAATACTTAACATATGCCAATATTAGGATATATCCATATATTCTTAATTCTCCTTTATCCTTAACCTACATCATTCTCCCCTGGTTGGAAAAAACTCGTCCTCGAGTTTTATTCAACGGTAGAAAGAAGGGATCCAAGTAAAGAAACAACTTCACCGCACGTTGCAAATAGAAAAACTGTAGAGCTTTCAACTTCTCCAAGAAAAGTAGTAATGCAATCAGCGGATGTAGCTTCTTACCAACTAGAAGGTCATTAGGGATGAACAAATCAACATGCTCTCTTTCAAGTCTTGACATCAAATGTAGAGTGTTGTCCATGAAAGCATGATCAGGGATTATAAATTCAGCATCAACATGTACACCGACTGCTTGGTCCATCTTGAATTTTCTTTGCATGCGTTCAGATTTTTGAGTGTCCATTGAATACTCATGGGGGATAATGGAAGAGTTATTTGCTATTATTGTTGACTCTTCATTCACTGGTATTAACGGTTGAACATTTTCCTCATTAGGTGTCCCAGTAAAAGCATCCACATACCTATCTAGAATGAACATTCCTTCACTGTGGACTTCATTTGCATATGACTCACAGTCCCCAACATGCACTTCTTGATTCATAGAATCGAGGATGTTGTTGGTAACATCATTTTCCTCGATATCTGGAAGTTCACGATACTCTATGACTTGGACATCTGATTCCATATTTTGCTCTTCTAGAGTCTCTTCTTTCTTATTCGGAATGATAAATTTCCTATCATATGCATCATAATAGGTAGGATCTGTTTCATGCAAATAAGAAGTCGATTCTTTCTTGGAAGATCTTAAAGATGACACCCGACAATCTCCAATGAGAAGCTTCGAAGGAATCAAAGTAGCTTTAGAAAGTTCATAATCCCGCATATAGTGAGGAATATAGGGCTCACAACCACAAATGAATTTGCTAGCAAAGTAAAGATCTAACTCACAACAACTATCGTAGATCTGGCGACCTTGAAGTTTGCAAAAAGCATGGACAGCATCCCCATAAGAGTAGAAATTCACTCGAGCATGAAAATCACCTCTTGTCTGAAATCTGACAATCTTTTCGATATCTCCACAAGGAGAGAAAACTTGGTACAGAACATTTATCGTAACCGGAAGTGCTTTATCGTAAATTATCACAAACAAGGCCCGATGATGTTTTTCACACCAAGTCATGGTTGCAACAATAGCAATAAGGGGCTGCTAATAGCAACAGCGGTACTGGATAAGAAACAAAGGGTCGAATAGCAACAGCAAAACTGAGTTGAGAATTGATGAAGATAACCACACAGTGGTAGGCTAGAAGCTCTGAGATGTAACGAAGGGGGTTCTAGCAGTAGCGAGTTACTTCTTGCTTCTTGCTAGCATTAGGACATGAGCAACACAAGAACAAATAGTAGCAACACGGACAGTGAATGAAGGTGAACCGCCACGAAGGGCTTCCGGCAACAAGTAGACCGGCTGTGGTGGGACAACGCAGTCAAGAGTATTTTCACCACTCTCTGTTGAAGGCCAGAGGAATAGAAGCCCTTCAATTGCGAGCAAAAGATCAGTTCGCAATCTATGATTTGGCAGGCTTGAGGAGACCAATTAAAGGCCAAATCAAAGCATTTCCTTTCAATTGGGATGGGGCTTAGGGGCGAAATGGAGAGGAAAGTGGAGAAATGATGTCAATTTTGGAGGAAATTGATGAATCGAATGCAATTTTTTAGAGTTAGGGTTCGTGGGTTGCTGGCCAATCAATTGAAGCAAAATTTGATGCGATTTACCTCAATTGATTTGGGTTTTTTGGACGAAATTCAGTGGGTATTCGAGGGGCTAGGCCAATTTTGGGAATCTTAGATGGATTGATGACGAATTGAAAGGCTAGGGTTCGAAAGTTGAAGCAATTCGCAATTAGGGTTTGCGAATTGGGATTTTTGTTAGGGTTTCGCTGAGCGGTGGCCGGTGGTGGGGATGCAGTGGTGGTCGACCAGGGGTTCCAACCAAGGGGTGGGGGGTGGTGGTGGGCGATGGGGCTAGGTGGCGAAATCGAGCGTTGGTGGTGCGCGACTAGGGTTAAGGTTTGCCGAATTAGGAAATTGGGGTGGCTGCTGGCGACGGCCGGTGGCAGTAGAGGTCTGGTGGGTGTCGGGTCGAGGTGGCCAGCTCGTGGTGGTGGTGGCCGACAGGAGGGGTGGCGTCGAAGGCTGGCACCGAAGGTTTAGGGTTCAGGTTTCTTTTTCTTTTCTTTTTTGAACGTAAGGGAAAAAAAAGGAAAAGGGAAATCAAAGGGAAGCTAAGACAGAAAACTCCAGTGAGGAAGGGTTTTACAGCGGTTAGGATCAAAAGCTCTAATACCAATTTGATGTAGGACGCTCTAAGAGCAATTCCTACACCTAGAAAATCACACAAGAACTTTCAAAAACTCAATAATTCAATTCATTCAAGTGTCTTTCCCCAATGCACGAGGGGGTTTATATAGCAATCAATACAACTAGAAAAAGGAATCGAAAATATATCCGAATATTACGATAAGATTACGATAACTAAAAATAATATAGAGATAAAAAGATAAGATTTTATCCTAAAAGATAACCTGCAAAGATAATAAATTATAAAAATACTTCACATATGTCAATATTAAGATATATCCATATCTTCTTAATTCTCCTTTATCCTTATCCTGCATCACTACCATTTCTACTATGTCCTATTTGATTATGCCATCAGCTTGGCTCCCTCAGACTCTGTGTGATGATATTGATCATAAATAAGGAGGTTTATTTAGAGAGTTTTGAGAATAGAAAACATATCTTATATCTTAGGATCACTTCACTCAATGTAGGAAAGTGGGTGGCCTTATGTTAAGATAAATTCAACAAGCAAACAGTGTATTTATAACTAAAGTGGTGAAAGAATCTTGACTAAATGGGATCATCTTACGTCTCAAGCCTTTTATGCCAAATATTATAATGAACAGTGTAACATAGACATGTTTGCAGCTAAATAAAGTGTTTGGAGTGTGTAGCATGGAATTGTGAAAAATGCTCACGTTTTTAGACAAGGATTTAAAATTGAGATTAGAAACTGTGAAAAGGATCTCTTTTGGCTTCATAATTAGGTGATAAACAAGCCACTATACCAAATGTTAACCAAATATATCCCTCGCCACCTTGATGATTTAACTGTTGAGGTAATATGGGATGAACAAAGGGGTTAGAAGTGGGACCTATTTGATGAGTTACTGCCTATGAGGTCCTACAAAACATTGCTTCATTTGAGGTTCTTAAAGGGAATGATCTTGAAGATCTCCCTGTTTGGGATTGATCATCACACAATGGCTTCTCTATTAAGCCTTCATCAACATTGATTCATTTTAACACCGATGGAAATTAAGAACCTTTTTCAGAATTTAAGTTGGAAACAATAGGTCCCTCAAAGAGTCAAATTTTATGGCCTCAGTCACAACCATTGTCATGCCCCTGAGGAAGACTCAATCCATATTCTAAGGGATTGCCCAGTAGTAACAATAACCTCGATACATTTAGTGCATCTAAGTCTTCAAATATGCATTCTTCTCTTGTCTTCTCCATACCTAGATAAGGTACAATGTTAACCTCCCTCTTGCGTTCTTCAGGTTCTAATTGAGTCCTTTTCCTATTGCATCATAGAGTTTATGAAAGTGGTGGAATGTTAGGTGGTTTGAGAACCTTGATTTCACGCGTTTCTAACATGAGCTTTTTATAAAATGTGATGAGTTGCAAAAAATAAATAAATAAACTTATTCTTTCTTAGCTGTGCTAAATAATTTGACTATAATCGCCTTCTACAAACATGAAACAATTATGAAATGGATGTCCCTACCCTTGGGATAGATCAAAATGAATATTGATGGTGCTACTTGTGGTGATCCTAGACTAGCTGGTGTAGGTGTGCTTCTTCATGACTATTTTAGGTAATAGGTTAAAAGCTTCTATGTCAACTTGGTTTTTGCACTTCAATTAGGGTTGAAACTTTAGCCCTCCTCCAAGGCCTTTGTTTTTCTAGAGAGCAATTGTACTCCACTTATCATCATCATGGATCACTTGTTGCTATTAATTAGGTGAAAAAGGTGCCTAAAAAGAATCAAGCTCACTATTTCATCGTCAAGCAATGTTATGAATTGCTTTACAACTCAAATTGGAAAGTGACCATGGAATATTGTTACTGGATAGCTAATAAAGCCGCAAAGTAGGTATTAATTATGACTGCCCCATTGTAAGGCTCAGTAGCCCTCTTCCCTTTTGTTACCAATTCTTGCTGAAGATTTAGTTGGCATGGATTGGCCATAGTTAGCTCACTATTATTTTACTTTACAGGCTTTTTCCTCTTTTTTTGTACCAAAAGGGATAAAGTGGTCATCTATAAAAGGGTGACACTCAAAATCTCATAACTACATGCTCGTTTTAGCATAAAAAATGGTAATTGTTCGAATGGTAAATGTTCTTGAACCAATCATTATGCTTTCACAAAATAAAAGACAAATGTTTGTATTTTTTAGTCTCTATACTCATTGGAATTCTCTTTTTGGAGGACACATTCTTGTATTTGGCTTATCCTGGTTAGGCTTCGTAAAAGAAAATATTATGCTCATTAAAAAATTATAGAAATGCTCATAAAAGTTTTATTCTAATGCTCATAAAAATGAAAACAATAAAGGAATTGAAGCATGCCAAAAAAAAAAACAACATAAGTACTAACTTTTATTTTCTAAAATAATAAGAATCTAAGTCGTTAGAAAAATAAATAAATTTGTTGAGATTATTCTTATGAACCATAATAATGATATGAATGCGCATTAAAAATAAAACAAGGAAAGGAATGAAACATTTCAAAACAGGAGAAAAACATATCTACTAATTTTTATTTTCTAAAGTAATAGAAATGTAATCCCTTACATAAATAAATCAAACTGTTGAGATCTGCTCATAGAAATTCTAAAAATACTTACAAAAAATTTAAATGAAAGTTTTGGAAAACTTAAAAAAGAAAAGGAAGCAAAGGAGACAATTCAAGAGGGCAAAACAATAAACGCATGTATTTGTTCTGAATAGAATTATTCTCATTCCTTGTTTAGCTAGACATGCGTTCATAATATGAAAGATAGAGGTCCACAAATGAAAATATTATGCTCATAAAAATTTATGTGAATGCCCATAAAAATTAAAACAACAAAAGCAAATGAGACATGTAAAAAAATAAACATAGTTATTATTTTCTAAGAAAACAAGAATCTAAGTTAGAAATATTTATTTAGCTACTAAGAAAAGCCTTTATCATATCAAAACTTGTTATATTGTAAAACAGTTACACTTTTTGTGTACTTTTCATTAGAAATGTCATAGCTCTAAACAAACCAGTATGAGTTTTAAAATACAAAAGGGAGGGTTTCTATAATAGATTAACAAATATGAGTTTTAAAATATAGAGCAGGTAATCTCCTTCATTAAGTTATAAATACTTGTATTGGACCTGGTAAATGCTTCATATATATATATTTTGATATCACAAAAAGTTTGAACTACAATTGTAGAAAGTTGAACAAAACTAGCATAACAAGATACATAAACCTACCACTCATATTTTCTTCAATCCAAAATAATTTATTATGTAAAAATTACACTTCAAAAACTAAAGAGAGCAGTACATTTAGACTACAAGCACAAGTTGACATATATATATAAATTTGTTTCCATAATAATACATAAACAAATATGAATATTGTGCAACTTGCCTATTCCATAAGTTACAAAAGAGTGGAATGAGCTTGGTAAATAGTTTATGTATTTTAACATCACAAAAAAGTATAATCCACAATTGTAAAAAGTCGTAGGACTATCACAACAAGTAACATGATATAAGTAAACGTCCAAGAATGCAAACATGTATTACACATGGATTCTTCTCCATTGATGTTAGATATGCCACTTTGGAACTTACAAATCCTTACTCAACTAGTTTCTACCTGTGCATCGTACTAGGGAAAAAACTTTTTAAAATGACATATTGGACAAAACTTGTATAGATGAGATGAAATTGAACTATATCATGCATAATAGTTGAAAATGTTCTGAAAGAAATAATATTGGTGATAAGTAAAACCACAAAAGGCATGTAAAAAAATAAAAACGCCAATCCCACTCTTTGTTCGAAAAGGCAATTACTTGATGTGTCAAACAATAGCATTCTTCATTCCAACTAATGAGAACAATAAAATTGATCGTCACAATGATGTTTGGAAAAAAAAATGTAATTTCTACCTGTGCAGTGCATTGGAACTACATTTTGAAACAATATAATAAGGGAAGAAAAGAAAAATATGGTCTAGATTTACAATTGTCTTAACCTCAGGGGGCTTGGATGTTTGTCTCTCAAGTGAGAAGTGTGGTTACAACATACCTAAAAAGAGAAACCCAGAGCAGTATGGGGGAAAGTATGATAATATTGACAACAATAAGCTCCAAAATAGGGTGTTACAATACACTGAAAAGCTATTTTCCCTATGCACGGCATGTCAAGAGGGGCCTTCTATTTCTAAATGCATAGTAACTACATATATATGTGCACAATAAATTGGACATCCCAGCAGCCGTGCGTGAAATTAATCATGAATAGGGAATTGGCCATGTTCTCATTTAATGGAGGAGAAAATAAAAAATAAAATTTCACTACTAAAGGCATTTAAGATTTAAACAAAGCAGTATAACAAAAATCAAGCTCAAGACAAACAAGTGCCTCATCCCCCTTTCCCAGCAAAAAGAAAAAGAAAGTACTTAAAAATAGTTTATTTAACAAAGTTAATTAGTTATGAAGAAAGTATTCATTGTTTCACATAAGGGGTCAACTCAATATGTCACCAACCTCCTGATTTACTCAATTATTTCTACGTTCTTTCCATCTTTGTAACGCCCCCAACCCTAAAGCCAGGAGTGTTACCATTTTGTTCTTAAATCCTGGGACAAAACGGACAGAGTTTTCCCTAAAACTTGGCCATTTTTCCAGGCTTACAGCCTTACAATTAATTCCCTGCACTGAAAAACAATAAAAACCAACTCAACCGCCACCCGCCGGAGTACACAGCTCTACGGGCCACCCGCCGGGAGCATTATAACCAATGCAGTTCAAGACTTAACCAATTAAACAGTGACAAATACAGTCCTGGCAACTTAGATGGTGGCTCATACGGCCATACAAAGCGACTCTAAATGGTATGCAACCCAAGCACGCAAGCACTAGAATAACAAACCATTACATCATAATACATTTTGCAGCTCACATACAAGCACATCGTTAATTCCTAGGCCAGCGATGACTCCATCTCGGCTTACTTGGGCCGACCCTTTCCTGCTATTTCACAAAAAAACCTGGGAAGGGAACAAAATAGAAGGGAGTGAGCAATTATCGCTCAGTAGATAACCCCATCTCCTAAAACAATAAATACGATGCAATAATAACTTACAACTGTCGTTCGTAATTCCTTTTCTTTGAAGAATTCACCTATCGCATAGTGTGTTCCAATCACAAGGCAAGAGAAATAGCATTTGCACCAAAAGCCACTCATATGAACTCGTAAACTTAACAAAACAATATCATTAAAAATAAGGTTATACTGAGTCCAATGGCAAATGAATTGTGTGATGCTTACAAATTGAGAGAAACACTACTAAAACTTTATTGCATATCATATGTTAATGTAAGTAGTGGACATGATCTATGAATACCATTATCTCCTCTCCTCTTGTACTTGTGTCATAAATTTGGATCTATAACATCATTTTCTAAACAAGATATAAACAATTAATCACCTTTTCAGGATTTCAATTCAATTATTCAATAACCTTCTTCAGAGCAATAAACTGAATATATTAACCTCTGAACTTTACATGCTTGTTTATGCAATTGACCATGTTTCTCATGACTCTACTCATATTAATAGAGTTATGAAACATGTAACTTCAACTTATGCCTACTGGCAAATTATGAAACAATAAACTTTGAATCCTCTCCTTACTGGGCAGAGAAATAAAATACTGAGCTTTGTCTCTGCCTTCTAGCAGAGAAATGAAATATTGATTTTTGCGTCCCCTGCCTACTGGCAGATAAATGAAATACTGAGCTTTATCTCTGCCTTCTAGCAGAGAAATGAAATATTGATTTTTGCATCCTCCGCCTACTAGCAGAGACATGAAATACTGATTTTTGTCTCTGCCTTCTAGCAGAGAAGTGAAACACTGATTTTTGAATTTTCTGCCAAATAATGAGTCTTGAAACATATAAGTTAAAGTTACATGCAAACTTCTAGGAAGGTACTGGATTGGTTAAGCTAACGATGCAAATAACCTTTAAAAATGCCTCATCCCTCGACCTATTTACTAGTCATCTGACTCGCTCGGTTGATCAATCCGATGGTTTTAGGTTATTTTGTTACCAATGACTTGCTGATGAAAACAAGCGGCTGATAGACAATTAGGAGCACTTAGCGATCATGTAATAAAGCATTTATGGACCTTGACTATAATATATAATTGACAAACGTCATGTAATCACCATACGATATGAATAGACTCAATGCCTTCACATAATCCATGGATACGATACGATGAACTATGCAATCGATAAACTATATAATGGATACGGTGTATACGATCGATAAACATATAGAGGCAATAGACTTAAAAAATGTCTATCGATAAGCTACTGTCTATCGACTAGACATGAAACTATTTTAGGTTGGTTACTACTTAGGCAATAGACGAAACATGAAACTATTTTCTACCTAACATGTTTCGAAATATGAGCCGAAACTCAGACGTACATCCCTATGCAGTAAAACAGACTTGGAGGTTAAATGGTTGGGCGCTCGCATTTCAAAATATTTTGTTTTGCAAATAGGAGAGAGAGAATGTATAAGTAACATTGATTTGTTGATTCTTATCTGAAAGTGAACCCCTTGGTCGATGTACATCTTGAAACGATCGTACTTTAGGTGCTCACACCCCCCAGGCCGATCGAGAAGCCTGAGTTGACGCCGTGTGCGGGTATATTGGTCGGCATAAGCCTTGATAACTGATGGGCATAAGCCCTGACGCCGCGCGCGGGTGTATTGGTCGGCATAAGCCTTGATAACTGATGGGCATAAGCCCTGATGATAATTGGTTGGGCCACTCGTTTATGTGACAAAACATTGAGAACTTGGTTCATTAAATTAATCTTGTTTTGATTTTTCATTGCTGAGAATACTGTGAGTTTTTGAAGAACATAGAGTTTTTGAAGAACATAGGCAATGTACGTCCCTGGTTCCAGAAAATCTCTCTCCTGTACTGTACATTGTTTGTTGACAGCTTGAAGCGACCGATGTGGCCTTACTTCTGCTCCAATTTACGGTGAAACTATTCTCTACCTAAAATGTCTATCGTATAATCCATGAATTCACCTTATGGATCAAGATCTATTGGTAATGGTTTCATCGATAATATAATCATGCATAATCAGCGAGCGTTATATAGTCGATAAACTTATATGATCGACGAACACTATATCTAATTCGATAAATATGCATAATCGATGAACGATATTTATTTCATACGAGATGAACATTACTTATAATCGATAAAATGCATAATCAATGATCAATTAACTGCAATGATTAATAAAATGCAATTAATAAACGTTATATAATCAATGATCAATAAAATGCCATGAATAAACGTTATATAATCAATAACGATGAACATTATATATAATTCGATAAAATGCATAATCAGTGAATAACGATGAACATTATATATAATTCGGTTAATATGCATAAGCAATGGACGTTATATAATTAGTAACGACGAACATTATATATCTCGATAGAATGCATAATCAATGAACGTTATATAATCAATAACGATGACAATTTTATATAAGCGATAAAATGTATCATTAATGAACGTTATTATAATTAATAATCGATGAGCGTTATATATTCAATGAACTTAACGTTATAAGCCGACGATGAACATTATATATTACCGAAGCCCTCATATTGTCAGTAATTTCTTAGCATCGATAATTTATCCATGTATATATATATATATATATATATATATATATATATATTCGATAAACTTACGTATTCAATAATTTCATATAATTACCAAATGATATATAGTCAATAAACTATATATATATATATATATATATATATATATATATATACACACACACAATAGACTTTAGTCGTCGATAAACTTTAGTTCAGTACAACTAACATATATATACATGGAGTATCATTCAATTTACGCTAAAATTTCCTCATATCACTGATAATTGATTCGAATTCAACCTGAACGAACTATAATCAATAACTATTGAATTCAACCTGACAAACTATTGATTATTGAATTCAACCTGAACGAACTATAATCAATAACTATTGAATTCAACCTGAATGAAATCAATAACCATTGAATTCAACCTGAACGAACTCAATAACTCAAGAAACTTATCAATAAATATGTATCCAAGCCAAATGAACCAATTATTACCAACGATTTAAGCATAAACATCGATAAGTGAATCAAGAGGGAATTCGGGTTTACCTCCTCATACCCTCCAGATGAACGCAAGAGACAGAGAGAAGCGGTGGTTTCCGGTAGGTGGCAGTCGGGACGGTGAGCCGACGGCCGGAATGGCAGCAGCTGGCCGGCATCTGGCTGGTGATGTCGAAAACAGAGGCGGCGAAGCTCCTCTGTCCACACACACGCGCGAGCAAGAGAAGGGGGGGGAGAGAGAGTGGTGTCGGCGACTGCCCGGGCGGCCAAACGGCAGCCGGCGCCGTGGCCGGTGGCAGCGTGGCAGAGCAAAGAGGGGGGGTCGCGCAGGTATGTGGAAGAAGGGGGGGGTTCGCGTGTTTTGCCCCCTTTTCCCTTTTTATGTTTTTTTTTGTTTTATCTACTAATAAAAACACCAACCCACTTATATCATAAATTCAATTTTCCGACCTTTATAATCTTAAACCATAACCATTAATATAATCATCGATCGATTTATTCGCCTTTTGATTATATTAAGGTTCGATTCAATAAATTGCAGGATCATTCCCAAGGTTTGACGTTCTAGTCGTATTCGGAAACATACTCAATGAGGTTTCCAATAATAATCTGTAATGCCCAAAAAGCTAATAAAAATGAGAATAATAATATTCCTTTCAGAATTTATAACGACATAAATCGGTTGAATAGAGGGGATGAAATCCCGGGTGTTACAATCTTCAAGCACCATTCACGTCATAACTTCCAAGTTCCAACATACAGTACAATATATGCTTTCTCTTTGGTGGACAGCTTGCGAAACATTTCTTCATGTCAATTTTAAGAGCCTTATATGCATCTCCAAGAAGAAAGTTGAAAATCGAATTATAGGGCTTTAGGAATTCTAAAGCCTCAAAACAAAACCTAATATCCTAATTTTTCTTGATTTAATTCATCCTGATTGTTGTCTAGTTCATTGCAATTATTGGCATTGAGAATGCAAATCATACAACAATGCAAATGAATAAAAAAGAACCTAGGAGAAAAAGGAGTTATGCACATATTAAACCTCATTCAGGTGAACAAGCCATTAACATGATTCATGATCATCTCTTAAATCAAGCAAGAACTATAAAAGTGAAAAGTAATCATATTATTATTAGTTCAAAGTCAACATAAAACAAGGAAGATAAATATTAGCTGTAGAATTTTTGAGATATTATGTAATTATATCATCCTTACTTGCGTACCACATGTTTAGGTAATTATATTATGTATTACCAAATCTTGCAACATTGTAATCTTTTGGTCTCTTGATTTAACAAAATGACAATATGATGAGCGAAAAGCATCAAGATAAATTCTCTCCTATTTCTCATAAATATTTCTCACGGTATCCGAGTTGAGTTTATAAAATTGGCTTACAACTCTACAATCATTGCCATGGTAAATAAGAATGAGGAAGAAAGCAAAATTAAAGAGGATACTCTTTTCATAAAATTTCACCCAAATGACCCATTATCTTCATATTATATGAGTAGCTTAGATAGCCCAACTAATATTGTTTGCCCAATAAGTCTCAATGGCAGTTATTGTACAAATTGAAGTTATTTTGACAATAAATGCACTCAAATCCAAAAATAAACTTAGTTTTGTTACTGGATAAATATCAAAGCCTCATGGTGTCTCACCAGAAGTTCATACATGGAGAGATATAATTCCATTAACAAGGGTTCAATTTCTTATGTTGAAACAACACGACAAATATGAACATACCTTGAGGAAAGGCATTTACAATCATTGTGCACCAAATTAAGAGTGAAATAACCTCAATTAGCTAAGGAAATCAAAGTGTTATTGATGATTTTAGAAGATTAAAACTTGTGGCATGAATTGTCGAATTACCAACTGATCTAGATATACACTTGCAGATCAACAAAAGACTTGAACAAACATGGAGAAGAAGGAAAGATACACCAATTGTTGACGGGACTAGATTTGGATTTGCGTGGTTTCTTTTTTTCCCCCTATAAAACTAGTTATAAGCGCCTATTTAGTTCACCTTTAAAATCCAATTAACACAAATATTTTATTCATCTTGTGGATAATCTTCTAGTGGAAAACAAATATATCACTATCAATAACAACTAATTATTTTAAGTAGGTAAAGCCTTATTAAAATGCTTTTATATGAATTATAGCTACTATACATCTCTCTCCTCTTTCTCTCTCGTTGCTCCATTGGTGCTTCAAGCTCAGCTGCAGAATTAGCAGGAGTTCAAGCTTTAATCATCATCGACTAGGGGGAAGAAGAGGATCCAAGCAAGAACAACTAGATTTTGCTCGGATTTTTGTTACAGTTTCACTGCCCCCTCAAATCTCGATTAATGTGATAAGCACTGCTGTGTATTTTTAGTCCAGGGTCATCTCTGGCTGAGGCACATGTTGGCAGCTCAGCGGCGACCCATTCAGCACTGAGTCCTTTGTTCGACTATTCAGCAAGGGTCGAGTGAGGCCGCTTAACCCATTTCTACAGCCATCAGTGTGTCCCCACCACCACCTCCATGGTGCTCGTCCACAACCAGAATACCCTTGTTTTCTCTGTTCCTGTGAAGCACTCAGCTTAGCCCATCTTTGGCCCACGAGCTCCTGACGACAAAGCTGGGGGTGGAGAGTAAGGGTCGAATGAGGCTGGCAGCTTGCAACCGTTGGGTGCTCTTATCGAACGCCCGTGTGAGGTAAGTAGAGATGCAGGTAAGGTCAGCCTTATTTCCATTTTGGTGAAAATTCAACTCGGTGTTGCTGCCATATTTCCTTTCTCATTTCTCTTTTGCTTTTCCTTTTACTTAGTCTAGCAAGCTTTTGCTTTCACTTATTTTGTTTAATTGTTTACATTGAGACCCCCATTTAAGAGAATTGCATTCGTGTTAAATCAAGTCCTTTAGTTACTTGTCTCTTTCTATTATTATTATTATTATTATTATTATTATTATTATTATTATTATTA
>JACYFF010019584.1:62129784-62152639 GCA_017589665.1 Selenicereus undatus
TTATTATTATTATTATTATTATTATTATTATTATTATTATTATTATTGTGTTGTTAGGGTGGGTGTTGGTAGCTTAAGCTAGTGGCAAGCAATGTAGCAGCTTCTGCCAATCTTCCAGGGGGAAATGGGGTTAGGAGAGGTGTTGGGGTTAGGAGAGGTGTAGGGTTTCGAAAGGTGCACTTAGCGTATTGGAATATTAGGCCTCTTACTAGTAAGTCAATAGAATTAGTTAAATCTTTACATAGACATAGGATTAACATAGCCTGTGTTCAAGACACTAAGTGGGTAAGGGTTAAAACTAGAGAAGTTGATGGGTATAAGCTATGGTATTCAGGGTCAAACAAGGCTCGAAACGGAGCTGACATTTTGGTTGATAAGGACTTGGTTGACTTTTTTGTTGAAGTGAGGTGTAAAAGTGATCGAATTGGTGGGATCAGAAATTCTAAATGTGGTTAGTGTTTATGCACCTCAAATAGGTTTGTCGGACAATATTAAGAAACAATTTTGGGATGATTTGGATATGGTCATTTAGGATGTACCTCGGAGCGAAAAATTTTTCATAAGAGGAGACTTTAATGGCCATATTGGTGAAGACTCAGAAGGGTATGATACAGCTCATAGAGGTTTTAGTTATGGGGAGAGAAATAAGGGAGGAGTTTTTGTTCTAGACTTTGCAGTTGCCTATGAATTGTTGGTGGTAAATTTTTATTTCAAGAAGAAGGAGGAGCACTTGGTACTACAAAAAATAATGTATATGCCCACACTTATCTAGCCACACTTAAGGAAGTGTGGGAGGGAAAATCAGGAACTTTTCAGCTCTGCACTTTATAAGTGTGGGTAACCCATAAATCTCCTTCTACATTTGTTAACTAAGGACAATTTATAACATCTGCAATTTGACACACTAATTTAAATATTTTTTATATTTTTTGTGCAATTTAATTATTTGAGGCAATAACATAATTATTTGATGTGGATTGTGGGGAAAGTAGAAAAATACAATATTTTTACAATAATTTTACACACGATTTATGCTCATAATATTGTTAGTTTTAGATTTTTATTTGATTTTGTAGGTGTTGAATAAATTGGAAAACAACAAAGCAAAAGCAAAAAAAATAAAATAAAACCTAAAAATCCCGACTTGCTCACACGTGCAGCACGTGCTATTTCCCCCCATCCCTCGCTTTCTCTCTCCTCTCAGGCAGCAGAGAAGCCCGATACACCACCATACACCCTCCTTCATCTCACCTCATCTCTCTCTAACTCATCTCTCTCTCTCGAACTCACAGAGCCACCACACCATCCTCGTCTTCACAACACCATCTTCACCACCATCGATGCTCCACGCACCGCGAACAGAACATCATTCCCACAGTCTACCTCAACCCCTCAGACCGACGGTCGAGCAGAGGTGAAGAGGAGCTATAAATCAAGCCAGTGGCTCAATTGAAGGCAGCGAGGTATAATCGAGGTCTTTAGGTTTAGTTTTAGGGTTTAGTTAGTTTCAATTCGAGCTCCAAATAATTTTAGCAGTAATTTCGAGTTCAGTTTGAGAGATTTTTAGGGTTTCATTTCGACTTTCCTGCTTTGATTTAGAATATTATATCCGTTGCTTGCCGAAAATTTCATGCATTTGATGTTGAATTCAGTAGTATTGGGTTGAAGTTTATGATTTTGGGTTTCGAATTCGTCCATAGATGGGTTCATTTGGCTGTTCATGCTCCTTTTCTTCCCCTATTTCGCCTGGAGTTTAGAGCGTGTTTATGGCCATTCCACCATTTTTGGTAGCAATTGAAGCTTGGTTGTGGCTGAATCGAATTCCCCTTCTCTTTTAGTTTATTTGTTGCTTGGTTTAAGTTGAACTTGTTCTGGGTTTAAGAGTAATTGCGAGTTCAGTTTGAGAGATTTTTAGGGTTTCATTTCGACTTTTCTGCTTTGATTTCGAATTATAGATCTGTTTAAGTTTCTTAGGTTTAATTTTAGGGTTCTAGGTTCGATTAGTTTCAATTTTAGTCTTAGTAATTTAGGGCTTTGATTTTTTGTTGAATTCCAAGTTTTCATGCCCAGTTTAATTTGCGAACTTCGGACTTGATCTTGAGCCTTTGAATTTCATGTAATCGTTACGATTCTGGCAATTCTGAGATATATTCGAAATGGTTGGTTGAGATCTCATGAGTTGGGCTTGATTTGAGGTTGGTTGAGATCCCAGTTCAAGGCCCTGTTTTTGCTCTGCTCACGGTTCTACGCCTTCTTCCCTATTGCACTATTCTGGTTCAAGTTCTAGTTTGATTTTCCACGCTATGTTGTTAATTTACGTTTTGTTTGATGCATTTTAACCCATTCCCTAAACCCTGTGCTCCTTTTTATGTGTTCTATTTTCTAGCTCTTCAATTCGGTTGTGATTGGTTGTGATTGCTCGATTGTTGCGTTGTGTTTGTTCTAGAATGGCAAATTTCCCCTTCCGCTGTTGTTGCTCTTGCTCTATTTCTCTATATGGCTATGCTTCCTAGTGTTATGTCTATCCCTAGTTTCCCTAATTCTTTCTATTTTAGGGCTTATTTAGGTTAGTTTATTCAGTGACACATTATGGTGGTTTCATTGTGGTTTCATTCATAATGAGGCAAGTCTACTGGATTGATATATATTAGTTGGTTTTAGTGAGTTTCATTTGGTTGATAATCTTAGACATGATGAGCATGAGACAAAATTACTTTACCTTATCTTGATTATTTGAGTCCTTATATGTTTGATTCTTGATTAGTTTAGGTTATTATAGTCCAACTTTATTTGGGCCATGTGAACAACTATTTTCATATGCTTAAGGAGAATATGCTTGATGCTATTTGGTCCCTAGGTACCTTTGGAGGCTACAATCCCTCCCTTGACCCTTTTCATGCAAACCTAATGGACTTGCCTAGAAAAATCATGTGAACCACTTTCTTTAATCACTCTTTTGATTTTTCTAAGGCTTTTGATAAATTCAAGAGAGCGTTGGATACCATTGATACAATTGTGCTTGTGTTCTCTTACTCACATGCTTATGAGTTGTGAGCTCAGGCATTTGATAACCCTCTTCGAGCTTTGACGATATCTAAGTGGGTGCCCTTGATCTTGATATGCAGAGGAGTGACTGATGCTCCTCAAGCCTCATGTAGCATCATCTTAGTGAGGCATAGTTTGGATACAATCAGTTTCAACCTGGTATGATTGTTCCACCCTCCCCTCTTCTCTTTTTCATTTTTTTTTCTTTTCACACTTAGTTGTGGATATTTAGGATTGATTATGTGGGTGATCAATCTTGAGAAGCAATTTGGGATTTGTTGAGCCATGTTGGTTGTGACCACCGTTGATTGTGTTATTGTTTTGTGAATACTTGTTAGTTGTGGATATCTAGGATTGCGAATAGTTGTGGATATCTAGGATTGTTTCTTTGTGTTTATTTGAGTAGTTTGTTTTGTTTCCTTGGTTTTGTAGTTTTTGTTTTTCTTTGACTTTGTTTTTGCTCAATATGTTAGTTTTGTTTTAGTTATGTGTGTTTTTGTTCCATTTTTTGGTGTTTTAGTGGCTTGTTATAACGTGTAACTAGCATAGAGATATTTTTTCCTTTTTTGTGCTTTAGGGGTTAGGGGTGCTAGTTTATTTTTCCTTTTTTTGTGATTTTGGGGTGGGAATAGGTTATATATGCTTTTATTAGGAATTCTTCAATGTTGTGTGTGCTGATATTGATTTTCGATGAAGTGTCGAGGTTTTTCTTCCATTTTTGTACATTACAAGCTCAAGATTTCTCTTTTAATGATGTTTGATATGTTGAATGTTATTCATTTTCTCAAAATTTAGCCCACAGTTCTCTGCGTTTTCAATTCAAAATAAATTCTTGGATTTTTACCATACTCGAGTAAACATACACTCTTGTTTGATAAACATCTCTAAAATAATTGATGCACGTCTTCTAGGTTGACTCTTGTGATTACTCATTACTAATTACTAATATGTGAAAATAATAAATAAAGTTGCAATGGTCTACATGAAGCTTTACAACTTTCATCTTTTGAAAGTTCTGATTCTATCTCAATGGTGGAGTCCAGTATGCATGTTGTCATGACCTTGCATTTGATTACATGCTTAAATTTTGTGTTTCTAGGGGTTTCTTGCATTTGATCCCTATACGTTTGGGGGGGGGGGGGTTATGCTAGCTTTTAACTTCATAGTTTTTTTTGTGTCTAATATTTTGTCTTAGGATTGATGCAAGATTGTTTTGGGGGGGGGGGGCTCGCGCAAGCTTTTAACTTCATAGTTCATCTTCTTGGCTTGCTCAATGGACAAATTCTGAGTAACCTCTTATCATTTTTATGTATGTTGAAGTGGTTATTACTGAAGCTTTTGGGGTGGGTACCCTTCAACTTGTACTCTTGTTGTTGATTTGTTCAGTCTTCTATAGGCTTAATCTGTTCACAGCGATTCCAAATCCTTAAATTTTCACCAAATTTTTAGGTGGGTACCCTTCAACTTATACTGTTTTTCCGTTGAATTGTGTTAGCATTCATCTAGTTTATCACAATATAAGATTACCCAGTTGACTGATTGGATGAATCTTTACTGGGTTTTTGATATTTTGTTAGAACAACTATAATTGCATCACTTAGTGTCAGTATACTGAGATTCTGCTTTGCTTGTGGTATATGATAAAGTTTGTCAATTCGGGCTTTCCCTATAAATGGTGATCTGATTTTGGTTTGAAGTCCTAAGGCTAGGAGGCATTTAGTATATTCAACAGAAAAGGATAGGAGCTATGTCCAGAAGGGTTCTACCCGTCTGTGGTAGCCTCTGCATATTCCGTCCCTCATTGCGATAAAGGTCAAGACAACCAGTAAAAAGATATAAGAAGCTCCTTCCAAAAATATTTTCGTGAAATTAGGTGAATTTTTACAATTTGTTATGGCTTTGAACTTCATTATGAGCATGCATTTGATTAACTTTAGCTATTTTTATATATGGTATGATATGATGATTGAGTGACTTTAGCTCTTAATAAAGTCAAGGATTAAGTTGAAAATTTATGAGATTTTAAGAAGATATGCTTTTGTGTCTGTTAACTTGTGCTTAACTTATGGAAAATTAAACGAAGTAGTGAAGCAAAGTACTTGCTCTGTATCTACTGATAGTCAAACACTGACCTCATGGCTTTTTTCATACTGTTTTCTATTTTATTTTTTCCTTGGGTGTTTTTGCTAAGCAGTGAATTCCTAGGGCTAGGAGGCGTAAATTAAACTAAGCAGTGAAGTAAAATGAAGACAACAACTAGTATCTATGCCAACTTAGTTGCAACTGTTGTTGTTGTACAGCTCTCCTGGATATTGCTACATTTTCCTGCCTCAGCGATTGCATCTCATGTGGTGCACTGCCTTGTTCCCTCAGTGTATATGGTTGTGGATATTTTTGCTTTTTAATTCATACTTATGTTCTCTTTTTTAAGTCTCTCGAATTATTTCTTTTTTTTCTAACGTTTCTATTTTTATCTCTCTAAATTGCCTAACAGGTTACATGCCATAGTGCATCTGTATGGACACAATGAAGATTAAATTAGTTCTTATCTTGGAAGTTGTACATTTGTATATAGCAATAACTCTAATTAGTCGGCATTATTACTTTATTTCATTACTCGTATGTGTAAAGGTAGTACAAAAATTAATACAACTCTGTTTTTAGTCGTTACTTTGTATACATGGATGATGCAGACATCTTGAAGGCATTAATGATAAATTCAATGATTGCAGAAACTTTGATCTAGTTTGATGTGTAATACTTTTGGTTTTATTACGAACTTTTCACGATTTTTACGCGAGTGCTTGTAATTAATATGGAATTTAGTACTTAGAAAAAAGAACAGTAAATGTGTTGTTATTTTTAATTATTAAATTCTATATTAATTATGAGCATTACTTTTTTTTTAAAAAGAGAAAATGATAACAACACTTATAAGTGTGGCGGAAAAGAGAGCTTTTTGCACTCGTATATGTGGGCAATGTTTGAGTCAACCACACTTGATATGTGGGTAATTGATCCTTCTTCTACGCCTATAAGTGGGGGCAATATATATTAGCCTACACTTGTGATAAATGTGGGGAAAATTTCTCCACACATACACTACCCACACTTATATAAGTGTGGGCTATTACTATTTCCACACTTATAAGTGTAGGGAGATGCAAAATTAAGTGTGAAAGGAGACACATTTTTTTGTAGTTGATTACTTCCTAATTGCTAGTGTTAATCGGATAAAGACTCAAATTGATTACTTCCTGATTAGGGCAGATAATCAGAGGTTATGTAAGAATTGTAAGGTGATACCTAGTAAGTATTTGAGAACTTAGCATAGGTTGCTAATGTTGGATGTGGAGCTCAAATGTTCAAAGTGGAAGAAGAGGAGTATTGAGGACCCTAGAGTTACATGGTGGAATCTTACTAAGAAGAACACCATGAAATTATCATATAGGATTACTTTAGAAGGAGCGTGGAGACAGGTAGAGGATACAGATATAATGTGGGAGGCTATGGTAGAATGTATTCGAAGGTCAGCTAAGGAAATCCTAAGGACATCTAGGAAAGATGGTAACAAAATGAAGGGAGTCTGATGGTGGAACGAGGAGGTAAAGGAGAAAGTCAAGATGAAAAAAGAGGCATACACCGCTTTCATAAATAGTGAAATGGACGAAGAGAAAGAGATTAATAGAGTTAGATATAAAGTAGCAAAAAAGAAAGCCAAGAAAGTTGTTGTTGTAGCTAAGAGCATGGCTTATGACATATTATATCAAAAATTGGAGTCCAAGGAAGCTGAGAAGGAAGCCTTTAAACTGGCAAGGGCTAGAGAAAAAAGAACAAGAGATTTAGGTGTCATAAGCTGCATCAGGGATGAAAATGGTAAGGTATTATCTAAGGATGAAAAATCAAGGAGAGATGGCAAAGGTACTTTTCCAAACGCCTCAATGGTGAAGTGATGGAAGATTTTCAAAGTAGGCAAAGAGAGAGTAGTGAGAGGCGTCTTAATCCTTGATTGTGTGAACCTATCAGCAAGGACGAGATTAAAGAGACCCTAAAGAAGGTGACCAATGGGAAGGTAGAGGACCATACCAGATTTTGGGGGAAATGTGGAAGTGTTTGGGTGAACAAGGATTAGAGTGGTTAACAAAGCTTTTCAATGTTATTTTTAGGTCCACTAAGATGCCCAGAGAATAGAGGTTTGGTACAGTCATCCCATTATACAAGAACAAAGGTGATATTAAGGATTATAATAATCATGGGGGTATAAAGTTGTTCAGTCACACTATGAACTTATAGGAAAGGGTGATTGAGAGAAGGCTGCGGAAGGATATTTCGATATCAGAGAACCAATTTGGTTTTATGCCTTGTAGGTCAACCATAGAGGCGATTTACCTCCTGAGAAGGCTCATGGGATTGTACAGAGATAGAAAGGTAGATCTTCATTTAGTGTTAATTGAACTGAAAAAAGCATATGATAGAGTTCCGCATGAAGTGTTATAGAGATGCTTGGAAAAGAAAGGAGTGTCATCTATGTATATTTGAGTTATTAGGGATATGTACGAGGGAGGTAGGACAAGTGTTAGGATACCAGGAGAGGCTACCAATGACTTCTACATCGGTATGTGCCTGCATCAGGGTTCCGCTTTAAGCCCTTTTTTTTCCACTCTAGTTATAGATGAACTTATGAAAGGAATTCAAGATGAGTTACCATGGTGTATGTTATTAGCAGATGATATTGTTCTTATTAATGAGACCAGAGAGGGAGTTAACGATAAGTTGGCGCGATGGAGACGTACACTGGAGTCTAGAGGTTTTAGAGTAAGTAGATCAAAAACTAAATACCTACACTGTTGTTTCAGTGGAAGGGAAGATGCGTGGGGGGGGGGGGAAGGGAGAAGTGACCATTGATGGGATGACGATACCGAACGCCAAGAAGTTTAAATGTCTAGGCTCAATCATTCAATAGAATGGGAATATTGATGAAGATATTAACCAGTGCATAAAAGTGAGTTGCTAAAAATGGAAGTATGCTTCAGGTGTACAGTGTGATAAGAGGATGCTTGTATGATTAAAATGCAAAGTTTATCGTACGGTAGTTAGACCTACTATACTGTATGGATCGGAGTGTTGGCCTATAAAAAAGACACAGATTCAAATGTTGATGGTAGCAGACATGAGGATGATTAGGTGGATGTGTGGTTGTACGAGAATGAATAGAATTAGGAATACAGTAATCAGAGACTTAGTTAAAGTGGTTCCCATTGAAGATAGGATAAGGGAAACAAGACTTAGATGGTTTAGCCATATGAAAAGGAGTGTGGACGCTTCAATGAGAAGATGTGAGAGAATTAACATCCTTGAAGGTAAAAGAGGGAGGGGACGACCAAACAAGACTTTGGACGAGGTGATTAGAGAGGACTTGAAAGTTGTAGGATTGACGAAGGACATGCCTCTGGATAGGAATGACGGAGGACATGGCGGAATAGGATTAGGATCTTAAAGCACAGGGAGTTAGCCACCTGATTTGGTTGTGGTTGTAGTAGTGTAGGTTTGGTTGTGGCTTTTTTTTTTCTTTTTCCGTATGTCGTATTTATATGCAGGTAGTACATACATTTGGGAAGAGACATTGTTTGCCTACCTCTATTTGTTAAGGTATACTACATTCCTCTCCTATGTTGTACTTATGTTGTATTGATGTTTACATAGTTACAACCACCTATTTATTACTATTTCTTAATTCATTCCTTGCTGTGTATCCTTAGTTTGTTTCTCATTAAAGGTTTTCACATAATGCTTCTTCGATAAATGTTTTCACAAAATCTTATTTTGTGGGTCTCTTGGATTTAGCCTCTTGACGGGCAGGGATGCCGGTATAGGTAAGGCTGCTTACATCTAGATCTCCCCAGACCCTGCACAAGTGGGACCCACAATGAGAGGTGGTGTTGTTGTATAAATTTTAGTAAATGTATTCATACGGACAACTGCAAGAGAGCAATAAATTACTTAGGTATATTAATTTATAGTGATATGTTTATTTCCATTACAGGATTATTTATTGGGTGTATAAAAAGGTCATTGAATAGATTTTATGGGTGAGATAAGTAGGTTAGTGCGCTTGAATATCCTTTCGTTGGAGCCTCTACCAAACTTGAATAAGTTGTACACCTTTGCTACTCAACAAAGATGACAACAAAATTTCGTACTCGGGATAAGGATAGAGTCTTGTGATTTGGTTGAAGATGTAGCCTTGAAGGCTTATGTCATCCATAATAAACCCAATTAGAGCAACAATCAACCTAGCACCTCCGAGTAGCCAAGGTGTATCCATTATCAAAAGCTAGGTTATGAAAACCACTAACGTTATGAATAGGTTGGTTATTCATCAAGTTATGGTGAACAATGGAATAATTAAAAAAATAGAGTAGAGGAAGAGGAAGTGTAAAGCTATGAGGAGTATGGAGGCTAATTGTGAAGAAGGGGGAGCATCTGGGCAGATTGGAGGAGGAAGCAGACATACCTAAGGAGGAAACCGTACTTCTGGAGTATGAGCATTTTACTTGTTAAGTGAGGAATTCAAGGCAAGGAGGAAAATTCTGCTGGGCAATTAGAATTTTGTGAACTTACTATGGCCTAATTAGAGGAAATATATATCTTATTTAATGAAAAGGAAATCCAAGAAAGATTGACTGGTAATAATTTTAAAGTAATTTTCAAGTGAGTGCTAGAAATAGGTCTGTCACATTGCATGACCTACAGTTCCCGTGTAATTTATGATCTCACCTAATTATCAAGTCCCATTTTTGTTGCCATGCCTTGTGACAAACTGATGGTAATCAAAGAAGCTGAGATAGTCATTTTTAGTCCAATTTTAACTATCAAGAATGTTTTTTAGTCACCCTAGTTGACTTGGCATCTCATATCTAGTGAACATTTTTGTCTCATATAGGACTGCAACTCAAAGGCACTTATTGGAGCAAGTGATTTGAATAATGGGGTCCATTATTGGGAGAATGACGAAAGATGCTATATTTTTGCAACAATGTGTAAAGAAGTAGTTCTCCACTGAACAACCCTCATATGGTAGTTTATTAACTTTATCTAGCATGGATGGTTTTAAACAGAATAAAGGGTTCCATGAATGCTGCGATGTGTATCATGCAGCTAAGTACATTAGGGATGATTTTTTTTTCTTGATAATTCCAGGGCTATTAGACCTTTTGGATTACTACATCGTGATTTGTGGGGACGTTATCATGCCCTATCTAATTCTGGATGCATTATTTTTGGTGCATTGTTGATGATTTCAATCGAGCAATATGGGTATTCCTCTTAAAAGACAGGATCGAAAATTTCATGTGCCTTGCAATTTTTCATTTTGTGGTCCAAACTTAATTTGGGGTTTAAATTCAAAGGGTTCGAAGCAATAATTGTATTAAATTCACTAACGGCCATTGAAAAAAAAATTATTAGAAAGGGGATAATTCATGAGATATAATGTCTAGATATGCCACAATAGAATATTTAGATGGAACGTAAAATTAGCTTTCAAGCCTCTTTTCCTATTATTTTTTAAGGTTAATGTACATTTACAGTATCCTATCTAATTAACCAAAACAAGCACAAAAATTCTTGAGTGAAAACCCCCTATGAGTCACACTTTGAGCGTAAGTTACCTATGAGCACGTATGAGTGTAATTATGAAACCAAGCCTCTGTATGTTTCTTAGGATGCCAAGTTTTATGGACAAGTTTTCACATATGTGATGGCTCATGACCCAGACGATGTTTCTTCATCATGTGATTTCTTCTGCAATCAACACCAGGTGCCAAATGAGCCACACTCTATAGCTCAAAATGCTCACAGAAAATAACACAAAGATCAAACGACCTAGGCAACCATTGTGCGTACATATGCTCATATTGTCTCAATGAATAAGGCCATGCCTATTGCTCTCTCTGAAACTCAATAGAGCAGCTTGTTTTTGCCTATTGTTTCAAGCTAACATCCTGTCAGCCTAGAACATGCCTAGTACATTGGTTAGCTTGATGCTTCAGTTCATAAATAGCAAGTCCATGCCTATGTTGAGAGTCATCAACACACGCAACCTGTGAATAAGTCAGCGAGAGATACGCATCCTGACCCTTTGAATAGAGAGAGGAAATAAGTGAATTGGATTATCTCAACCACAACGCTACAGGCAAACTATAGGCCATCTCAAAGATTTTGTTTGTAATGCCATTGCAATTAGAGACCCCATCTCATCACTACTTCAAAAAATTCTCCTTAGGTACACCCTATCTTCTTATCAACTTTATTTCTTATTAGCAGTTTTCTTCTTCTCACCGTGCTTTCATAATCGCCATTACAAATCATGATGAGCCTAAAAATTTTAGCCAAGTTAGTATTGTCAATAGTGTGAGGCGATAACCAAAGAAATAAGGGCTTAAAAGAAAACAAAATATGGAATTCTGGTATTTTACCCAACAAAAAAAACCTCAGATGCAAAAGGGTGTACAAAATTAAATATCATATAGATGGAGTTCTTAAAAGGTGCAAAGAATGGTTGGTTGTGTTGGGAAATAATCAAGTTGAAGGGATGTATTACAACAAAACTTGTGACCATGTACCTCAAATGCTTACAGTTTGTTGCATTGTCACTCTCGTCGTCTCCAAGGGTTGGGGATTGCATCAGATGGATGTTCACAATGTTTTTCTTCATGGTGATCTTAAACATGAAATCTACACAAAGCTTTCATCAGGTTCTTCATCCCTAATTTAGTATTAAGTTGAGAAAGTCACTAAATGGGCTTCGGAAAGTGCCAGAACAATATTACTTTTAAGCTTGCTATGGCTCTATAAGATTATGGTTTTGAGCAGTTTCCCTTGGATCATTTACTCTTTATCTACAATTGTGGTGACATTTTTTTTACACTACTTATTTACATGGATGATCTTGTCCTCACAAGTAATAGTTCCTCGCATTGTGAATCCATCAAAGGTTGTCTTTATAGATGTTTCGAACTTAAGAACATTGGTCCTCTAAAGTTTTTCTTAGGAATTGACGTAGAAGTCACCTAAAGGTCTATTTCTATACTAAAAGAGGTATACTTCAGACATTTTATCTAAAGTTGGTTGTTAGGACAGAAGCATGTTGTGTTCCCTATGGAACAATGGATTAAGCTCATGAATGAGTCCAGAGATCATTTCTTTAACCCCTCTTAATATCGTGGGCTTATTGTGTGGCTTATTTATCTAACCATCACCTGACCTGATATTACTTACCCTCTTCATATGCTCTTCATATGCTGTGTTTTTTCATATAGGATCCACATCTAAATCATTGAGATGTAGTGATTCATTTACTATAGTAAGTTAAGCTCAGTCCAGATTTCGGAACTTTATTAGCCCTAGCCCCCACTTTTGATCTACATGTGTGATCACCACCGCAAGTGCACGAGTTTTGTAGTCTAGATCAAGGTCGTTCCCGCGAAGACTAGATTAAATTACCAAATATTCCTTTACAAGATTGCTAAGTGAATTTAAGATTTAATTTGGGTTTTGTGTCTAACAAATGTTAAACTACTACTAGTGTAACAAGCACTTTTCTCTATGCCAGTTGATTCAATGGTAGATAATGCTAGAGAATTCACAACTTTCTTTCAAAATAGAGTGAATTAACTTGATCAAACCAATTAATTCTCATTAGATCTCAATCAAATCAAATTTAAGAATTTAATTATCTCAATACCACTCAATTCATAACACTTTCTCAAGTGATTATTAAACTGAATCTAGTCCAAGTTTTCTAATACTGATCTTCACCGTTCAGTACTTTGATCTAACATCTAACATACGTGCAAGAAGTTAGACACAAATCTCACAACGGCAATCAAGATTCAAGGACTAGAATGAAACAGCCAAGGAAGGATTTAAAAGTGCACAAAGATTAAACTAGTAAAATCAACAACTTCAGTTTGCCTTTGCAACCCTTAGATTAAAAAATCTACTCACTCATTATTGAAATTAACAAAGCAAACCCCAAGTTCTTAATCTAAACCAAAGAGAAGTTAAATGAAAAGAGAAGGAAAGAAAAGCTTTTCCAAGTAGCCCATATAATGATCTTTCCATCCACCTCCAAAGCCTTCGAATGATTGCTTTATCTTTACTCCTTTCTTTTTCAACTCTCTGATAATGGTGAACTATGATGGAATATGATGATAGATTATGGAATCAGATACCAAAGAAGTAGTAAAAACGAGCTTTTATCGAAAAAATGAAAGATGCAAACGTCCCAAAATGCCCGGAACACGAAAAGTTGCCAAGAAAACAAACTGACTCAGGGGAAAAGGAGTCACCACGGTCAGGCCATGGGGCTACCCCCTGATCGTGGTCCCCACCAAAGCCAAACTGCAATGCCCACTGGCTGGGTAGGTCCTTCTTTGCTCCGTGTACTACTTCTTTCTGGAACCGCCTAAACCGTGGTTCTGGCCATGGTTTGTCTGTGTTAGGTGTCTTTGGGCCTCTTTTGCTATCGTTTTTGATCCATAAGGTCTTAAAATCTTCACTCTACCAACATACTTTAGGTTCACATGCTAAAAATCTGCAACCACTTCTCAAACAAGCAAAACCAAGCATAATCATAGAAATAGAGGCATCAATTATACAATTAAGCACACTAATCCCCTAGAATAACTACCAAACACTTATGAAATGCTATGTAAATATGACGTTCATCACTCCCCCATGCCTAAACCTTTACTTGTCTCCAAGCAAAGATAAATTCAAGACAAACTGACGAGGGGAGATGCATCAAGGATTCATAGTACAATAACCTCCTCAGAATAGGCGACTCATAGCATATCACAAGCAAGAATAATCAATGGAAACCTAAACAGAGCACAAGAAATTTCAAAATTAGGAGAGGGTGAATGTTTTTAGAAAAGTATGAGACCATAAGCCAGAAGTCATCGCTCCTAAAGAATCACAAAGCACATCACGCAAGCACATGGAATTGATTAGAGCCAAATGGACAACTAGTCACTTTTGGGAAATGTGAATCACTTCCACTCATGTGTTTAAATTATAGCATAGGTTCACTCAAGACTCATTCCAAAGATGCATTCTACCATATGATTGCCAAGATCCTCAAATTCTCCACCACTAAGAATACAATGTGCACATAATAATCAAGAGGACTTTACATGATTGTAATGTAGGCTAGAATGGTTAAGGGAAAGGAATGGACTAATAAATTTGGGCGATGTGGAGCTATGTAACCAAATGACTAGGAGCAACCAATAAGGCACCAAGAAACCATGAAGTTTACCAACACTTCAAACCCATAATACAATAAACAAACTCCAATGGATCATGTAGGAAATGAGTTGACAACAAAAGAAACTCAAGCTATTTACATGCCCAATGCCAATCACTTATTCCCTTTTTTTTCAATAGGACTATTTTCTCCTTTTTTTCTCTTTCTTTAGGAAATGAAATGAAAATTTCAATTATTGAAAAACATAGGGTCATGATAAACTCACAACCTAATTCATATATACACAACCCAAACAAGAGGGAAACAAAACTAAATGCTTAATATCATCAATCTCTCAATAAACCAACATACCAAAGCCACCTTAATCTCAACTATCCCCAAAACCATCTACTACATAGAAGTAGTGTTGCTCGATAGACTTGGCGTAAAGGTAGGAATATGTTTTAGCCAAGGGTTAACATGAAGTGATCACAATAAGAAAAGGATTACAACTCAAAGGGGGCTAGCAAAGCGGATAAACATGTAACACAAGGGTAGATTATTTGGCAATGTGGCTACAATAACCAGAAAGAATGCCCCTATCATGTCATCAACTATGCACATGCTAATATGGTTTGAACAAGAATCTAGGCAAGTTTTAGGGATACCACATGAAAGAGCCACAAACATGAAATAACATAGGACTAAATATGATGAATTAGACCAAACAAGGCTCAAAGTCTCACGTGACATCTACCAAAGTCTCATCTAGCTTATAAAATGACTCTCAGGTACCAACACCGGTGCCAAGGACTCTAAGGGGTAATAAAATTCCCAATCAAGATAAAGATCAAAACAAGATACATTAGCAAAACCTTCAGAAATTTTCACACCAAATGGGCCACTCATCAAATATTACTCAAGCTCATGCAAACTATTTTGCCTACACACTCATCATTGGAGGTTTTTGTTCATTTTTTATTTTTTCTTTTCAATTTTTTCTTTTCAAATGCAACCTAAATCCTAAATGCAAATCTAAACATGACCTAAATGTAATGCCAATACAGTATAAATAAAAAATGCCTAACTAAGATAGAACTCATGCCCACCCAAAAAAAAAATCCTTCCCTATTCCTTAAACAATACATTGTGCTCAATGTAAACATATAAGGCATCAAAAGACTAAAGGGAATAGGATTATGCAAAAGCACACACCAAATAGACTAAAAACTAAAGTAAGAAGAACAAAGAGCAACGAAAATAACCTTGGGTTGCCTACCAAGCAGTGCTCCTCTAAGGTCTCTAGCTAGACCATACACCAAATCATCCCTTTGAAAGGGAGAAACCGATGATGAAGGGAATTGCACAGCTCTTCTCCCACCCTTGTCACGGACCTCAAATTCAAACTCTTACAAAAAAGGAACCACTTCAAATAGATGGAATGTAAGTCCTTCTTAAGCATCAAATAACATGAAATAACGCAATCCGCATACACAATTATCTTATAGTGGACACCATCAGATGGGCCAGCATCACGAAAACCAAACTCGACCCCCAAATGAAAATCATTCTCAACATCACCGAAGGGTGGCAAAGACATCAACACTCATGCAAACCTGCAGTAATAACTAAAATAACTCTCATTAGAAGCATAGGGCTTATCCTTGAATATGTTAGGTAGCAAATTGTCAACCAAATCCATCGTTACATAGTCAAGTCTATGGCCCTCAATAAACACAAAATCAACTTCATGAGGATCATTTAGACACACATAAATCAATTTCACAAAGTCATCAAAGGCAACCACACCACATCCACAACAAGGAAGAAAAGAAGGGGAAGACTCATGGTCCTTAAATAAACCAAATTTAGCATAGTGCTTCCCTACATTGAAAGTCAACTTTCCCCCTTAACATCAAATTTGCATCCTACAGTGGTCAAGAAAGGGCTCCCAAGAATAATTTGGGTGTGGGCATCTTCAGCCATATCCAAAATCAAAAAGTCTACCGACACATAGAAATTCCCACCTTGATGGGAACATCCTTCAAAATACACAAAGGATATTGCATAGAACGGTCCACCAATTGAAGTGAAATAGTGGTGGGTCTCAGCTCTCCTAGGTCAAGTCTCTTAAAAATAGAATAGGGCATCAAACTCACACTTAAACCAAGGTCGCATGAAGCCCTATCAATGCTCACATTTACAGTCAAGTAAGGAATAGAGAAGCTACTAGGGTCCTTAAGCTTAGCAGGAAGCTTCTTTAGGACCACAACACTGCACTCCTCACCTGAAGCTATACTGTCATGCTCATCAATCTTCCTTTTTTTGGAGGGGATTTCTTTCAAAAAGTTAGCATACATAGGCATTTGAGACAAAGCATCAACGAAAGTAAAGTTCACATGTAACTTTTTAAAAATATCAAGAAACTTCCCAAATTGAGCATCGAGTTTGACCTAGGAAAATCTTTGTGGGAAAGGTAAGGGTGCCATGTAAGTCTCTAGGGAAGGAGGCTCATATTCTTTAGGCTTCTCACTTTCACTCCTCTTTTGGGGCTCATCCTCACTAGGCAAGGCATCAACATGCACATCACGATTTTCCTCAACGCTCACCCCAACTCTAGCATCCTTAGGACCCCCTAATAGTTTGTCACTTCCCAAGATAATACAATTGCAATATCCTCAGGGTTAGGCTTGGACTTGCTAGGTAGTCTACTAGGAGGTGTTGAAGAAGAGCTAGCTTGTTGGGTAATTTGTGATTCCAACATCTTATTACGAGTGGTAAGCATATCAACCTTAATTGTTTGTGTGCCAAAAGCACACTCTCTAACATAGCCTGAAGGTTGGACTTTTATGGAGCTTATAGAGGATAGTTAGGTCTTTAAAAACCGAGAGGTAAGGGCCTGGCATTAGCTTGGAGGAAGGGGAAAGGATCACTCATATAGGACAAGTTGGGATGGTTCTTCCAACCGGGATTATAGGCGTTAGAATATGAGTCATGGTTTAGCCTAGGTTGGAAGTCATGGACATATGCAACTAGGTCACTAGAGGATTGGACAAAAGGACTTCTAACTTGACAACTCAAAGGCACATGGTTAAAAGAACCACAACTATCACAAGGAGGGGTAGGGCCACATGCATTCATCGCATTAACATTTAAACATTTGAGCCTTTGAGTCATGCATCCATTTTAGCAATAAGCAAAGTTAAAGCACCAACATCAAATTTACCTCTGACCTTCTTAGAAGGAGTCTTGTCGTTGGACCATTGGTAATTGTTAAGCGTTATCTCCTAAATAAGGTAGTATGCCTTATCCTCTGTCTTGTTCCTCAATGTTCCTCCCCCCGCTGAATCTATCATGGACCTCATGCTATATAGGACTCCATTGTAGAACGATTGCACTATCATCCATTTTTAAATACAATGATGAGGGCACAATCATAGGAGGTCCATGAAGCGCTCCCACGCTTTATATAACAACTCATCCTCCCATTGAGCAAATAAAGTAATCCAATTCCTCAGGTTCGTCGTCTTACTAGGAGGGAAGAACTTGGAAAGAAAGGCCTTTGTTAACTCATTCCAAGTGGTGATGGGTCCCGATGGCAAAGAGTGAAGGCATTCCCTTGCTTTGTCCCTAAGAGAGAAAGGAAACACATGAAGGCGAATCGCATCACTAGAGGCTCCATTGATCTTCAAGGTATCGTACACCTCTAAGAAAACTGAAATGTGCAAATTAGGATACTCCATGGGGGTGTTGCTAAATTGGGATTGTTGCATTATAGAAATTAGTGCTGGCTTGAGCTCAAAATTATTGGCGGTCATAGGCGGCCTAGTAATGCTTTGAGTAAGGCCGTGGACACCCAGTGTTGCATAGTTCTTAAGGGTCCTTCTTTGTTCATCTTCACCCGCAATCCTAGGGTTGGTGCTGGCCGTTTCTTGCCCCTCTTGTATCTTTTGTTGCCTCTTCAATTTATGAAAAGTTTGCTTGATCTCGGGGTCAAACTCAAGGAGTGCTCCAGGACCAGGGACTTGTGCATAATATGGAAGCCAACCTACACACATTCAAAGAACACCAAAAATAGTAAAATGGAAAGACAAAAAGAAAATAAAAATGCTTAGTCAAATTCTCTAAGGGTAATTCAATATCCAAATCTAATCTCCAGCACGACGCCAAAAACTTGATCACCACTGCAAGTGCACGAGTGTTGTAGTCTAGATCAATGTCTTACCCACGAAGACTAGATTGAACTACCAAATATTATTTTACAAGTTTGTTAAGTGAATTGAAGATTTAGTTTGGGTTTTGTAACTAACAAATGCTAAACTATTAGGACCAAATTCAATGGCTAAAATATCTAGGGGAAACATCCCCTCATGATGTGTTGATCTAGTAGTAATGCTAGAGAAATCACAACTTTCTTTCAAAATGGAGTGAATTAGCTTAATCAAACTAATTACTAATTCTCGTTAGATCTTAATCGAATCAGGTTTAACAATTTAATTATCTCAAGACCATTCAATTCATAATACTTTCTCAAGTAATTATTAAACTAAGTATAGTCCAAGTTTTCCAAAGCTAATCATCACCTTTCAGTACTTCGATCTAACATCTAACATACATGTAAGAATTTGGCCAAAAATCTCACAATGACAATTAAGATTCAAGTACTAGATTGAAACAACTAAGCAAGGATTTTGCGCAAAGATTAACCACATCGGTTCGACTTTGCAACCCGTAGATTAAGAAATCTACTCAGTCATTATTGAAGTTAACAAAGAAAATATCTCGAAGTTCTTGATCTAAAGTAAAGAGAAGTTAAATGAAAAGAGAAGGAAAGAAAAGCTCATTCAAGTAGCTTGGATGATGATCTTTCAATCCACCTCCAAAGCCTTCGAACGATTGCTTGATCTTTCCTCCTTTTTCTTCAACTCTCTTCTAATAGTGAATTAGGATGGAAGATGATGATAGCTGATGGAATTGGATGCTAAGGAAGCAGTAAAAATAAGCTTTTATTGCGAAAATGAAAGCTGCAAACATCCCACACCACCCAGAACACGAAAAGCTGCAAAGAAAACAAGCTAACTGGGGGGAAAAGGAGTCACCACAATTAGATTGTAGGGCCACCCATGGACCGTGGTTCCAACCACGGCCAAATCATGGCACCCACTAGTTGGGTAGGTCCTCCTTTCCTCTGCCTGTTGCTTCTCCCTAGAACCTCCTAAGCCATTGTTCTGGCCACAATTTGTTCGTATTAGGTGTCGTTGGGCCTCTTTAGCTATCTTCATTGATCCACAAGGCCTCAAAATCTCTACTCTACAAACATGGTTTGGGTTCACAAGATCAAAATCTACAAACACTTCTTAAACGAGGGAAACTAAGCATAATAGTAAAAATAGGAGCATAAATTATAAAATTAAGCTCACTAATCCCCTAGAATGACTACCGAGCACTTATAAAATTCTATGCGAATATGACGTTCATCAATGTGTATTATGGCTCTAATTGGGCCAACTATCCTATGACATGTCATTCAGTTACTGGTTATTTTGTTTGGCTTGACAGTTTACCCTTCTCGTAGAAAACAGGGAAGCAAGGTATTGTTTCCTATTTTTCAGCTGAAGGTGGATACATAGCTATGACTCACGGCCCTAGGGAGGTTATTTAGAAATGTCATTTGTTGAAGCTTCTTCGTAACCTGTCTTACCAGCTATCTTATATTGTGGAAATCAAGCATCTTTGCAATATCAACAGATTTGCAAATGTAGCTAGCATACTAAGTTAGATTGTCACTTTGTTCATAGGAAAATAATTTTTAGGGATATTGCCACATTCTACGCTCCTAGTATAGAGCAGCTTGTAGACATTTTCACCAAGGCACTAGGGCTCTATCAGTTTTGTTATCTTTTTAGGAAGTTAACTTGAGGGGGAGTATTAACTGTAGAATATGTTAAAATATTATGTAATTATTATCTTCGTTTTTTATATATTGCATTTAGGTAGCTATATTGTATATTACCATGTCTTGTACCACTATAATTTTGTTGATCTCTTGATCCAATAGAAAGGCAATGCGGTGAGGAAGAAGCATCGAGATGAATTCTTTCCCAATTCTCAACAAATATTTTCTCAATAAACAATTAAGGTTTATTTTATTTCAATATGACAGGTTTTCTCAAAGGAAGAAAGTTTCCACTCCTGAAAGCTTAGGATCAATTTTTTCCAACCAAAATGGATAGTCTTACACACATCATAATATTGAGGATCCCTCATGGTCATCAAACATTATTTCAAAATAAATAAAAAATGGAATATTGGTTCATCAAGGATGTAAGTTACCAAGTAGAAGTTATAACCAGAAGGTTGGGGGAATAGGGAACCCCTTCATGACACTATTGAGCACCCTACTTAAGTGTTAACCCATTTAAATAAAGCGTCCAATATATTCACATATTTATATTATTGAAAAAAGCACCATAGCTTGAAATCAACCCCCCCTCCCCCAAAAAACAATAGGTAGATATATTTGCTTTCTAATTCAACACTCATTGGTCGTCAGTCTCGTATGACTCGCTATTTTTGAGTCCTTATATCATGTATATCCTCACCTTATGCTCCATCTTTCCTACGTCTCCCAAGATAACACCATTAATTTGGCTACCCTATTTACAATACCCTTTTCTCATCTACCATACCTATTATTTGTTGTTCCATATAGAAACCTCCCCATACCCAACAAAGAGAGCATACCAAAAATCAAAAATCCAAACAAGCTTTATGAGTTGGAGAATGACAAATAGTGGTGAGGACATCAATTTGTGTGCCCTACATTAGGGCGAACATTGAAAAACAAATACAAGAGATGCTTCTAGCTTTCAAATTTTATGTATTTGTATTTGTTTACAATTATTATCCCTACCAAATGTCTACCTTGAACATTTCATAAACCATTAGCCAATTGTTAAGCCATTAACACTTCTCGTAAGAAAGGATAGGGTGATGATAATAATCGCGGAAGTGGAAGGGGGGCAATACCCAAACAAAATTATTGCCCCAAAAAAGGGAAGGTTTTATGAAAAATGCCAACTAAGATACTTGAAAATACTAATTTAGAAGAAGCTCTACCATTTGATTAGATTAAAGATTACAGGTTGGTTGTACATGGCTGACCAATCATATCCACCATGGTTGACACCAACAAACAAGATAAGAAAGGAACAAAATTAAGTGTAAAAGACTAGCATTGAACTCAAATTTGAAGTATATGAAACATAAAAACAAAAATGAAAAGATACTTTAAAAGTGAGCTGAGATTCAAAAAAACAAGCATACACATAGACTTATTTGAGGGAAATATTTGGGAATAATAATTACAAGACTTTACTAGAGTTTTATTTGGATTATAGTTTATTATGATTTTCCATTTCCATTAGGATTACTGCCATGGTTTCCTATTCTTATTAAGAATATTATAGTCTCCCATTTCTATTAGGGTTGATACCAGGAAGGTTGCACACACATGAATAGGAAGTCTACGGATCTTTGTTAGTCCTAAATTACTTATTTTTCGAAGGAATATTGATTTGAGGACATATTTGGTGCTCCTGTTTTTCTCTTTTCTTCTTTAAATTTTCTCTTCTTCCCTTTTCTCTACTCGATCTCTATTAACTTGGTATTGAAGCAAGTTCTCAATTCTAATCTAACCCAACCCAATTTCACTACAAGCTAACCTTTGAAGGCTTGATGCTGTTCAAAATTTAAAACAAAAAGAAAATCTGCATATCGACTCAAGCCATTGCTAAAAATTCGGCTTATTATGATGGAATTTTTCAAAGGAAAATATAACCGTTGGAATCTTCGACGGATTTTGACAAATTCACTGGAATTTCGACAGATTTTTCGACAAACTTTTTCTCGATGAATTTCCAATGGAATTTCCATAAGAAAATATTAAAAAATTTCATAAAGTTTTTTTTGACCCCAACTTGAATGGAGGGAAAAGTCAAAAAAAATTGAATATTTCGACGAAAAAATCCATTGGAATTCCGTAGGAATTTCTCTTATAAATTTCGCTCTTTTCTTCATTTTTCGGTGCTGGTTTCGTAAAATAGAGAGAGATAGAGAGAGCGGGAGCTCCAGCTCTTGCCATCGCCCCAATGCCGCTTGCCACCATCCCACCGCTATCACCTCCTCCTGCCGTCATTTGTCATTGACTTTTTGAGAAGGTTTCTCGTGTGTAATTTGTACAAATTTGTAGTGAATTAAGTATATACGTTGAATTTAATAATTTGTATAATTAGTTTGCATGTAATTATGTAAGTTTAATATTTTATATAGTTTGTTTGTTACGTTGATGTTAGTTTGTTAGGATGATAATTTGTTCTCAATTTTGTACTTTATTGTTAAACAATATAATTTTTTATTAATTAAGCATAGTCTAATGCTAATATCAATTTAACACCAATGGTAAGAATTTATTGTGTATACATATGCATATGTTTGTATATATGTGTACGTATATGCATGCATAGTTATGTGTATGGATGGGGTATGTGTGTATGCATA
>JACYFF010019584.1:62153039-62224302 GCA_017589665.1 Selenicereus undatus
TGACATATATAATATCATATAATACGCATGTGGGGTCTTCCACATCTATTGTCACCTCAATGACTTTTCTAGTACGACGATGACGCTATACTCCTTCTAATTCACGCCCAAGGTGCCTAACTTTCCTGATCTAAGTCTCTTATAGCTTATTAGTAGTAATTTCATGTTATATCAACGTAAGATCATACAATGTAAGCATAACTTCACATAATGTGTGTGCAGGATTCATTGATAAGGTATCTCACGCAACAATTTAGGTATTGGATGTAATAGAACACTTAATTCACATATAAACACCTAATGTCAAGGAGTTTAAACAAAATGACCAAGCGAGACTTCTTTTTGTAAGAGAGTATGGTTAATGCTTGTCTTTTAAACCAATGGGAGTTCTTATAAAACCGTTGTTATGCACTTGGTAGATGGTTGAAAACTCAATAAAACGCTTTTCAAGAAAACATGCACCTTTTCAAAGCTTTACACCATTATCACCCTCGAATGAGGTATTCACATCACATATCATGCAAGAAATCACTTTTATAGGCATCGAAATCTCATAACTGTGCCAAGTACGGGTAAGGGCGTCACCCATGTTCCATCATACTAGTGAGATCGTCACTCACATTTCATATTATACCCGTCGGGATCTTCCAGGGTTCCCACTTCTGGGTCTACTCCCGGGGCAACATATTACCCCCGTCAGGGTCTTTTAGGGTTCCCAGTTCTAGGTATATCTCCCTAGGCATTAGGGTTCCCTAGAACCGGGCATTCTCCCTAATCATTATACATGTAGCACCATTTTCCTAACCTAAAACATTTTAGATGTATTTCACCTCTAAATGCGTCTATATTAAAACTTTCATTGTATCACAACAATGACATTCTCATTCTCATGAGGCTCGGAGCCTTAATGACTTCACATCAACTCAGAAGTATAAAACTACTCATTTGGTAAAATATGCTTAAAATGAGTTAATCTTTTCATATTCATTCACTCTTCAAGGCAGGCAATATGGAAACTCGTTTTTAAACGTTAATAGTTATATTCACACATGAATATCTTGATTTCTGTACATTTCAAATGCAACAATCATTTCATGACACATTTTCTCTCAAAACTCGCATTGCATCATGTCAATGGCACTTTCATTCTCATCAAGGCTAAACGCCTTAATAGGGTCATTCAACTTTAAAACGTATACAGCCATTCATCTTATTACATTATGCTTCTAATGAGTTAATGACCAAATACGCATTGATTTCTCAAAGGAAACATCATTAAAACTGGTCTTAAAAGCTTACATGCCTACAAATCATTCGTAGTTAGTTCGCTTAACAGTATCCTTGTCAAACGAATGGTATATAGTCATTACTAATCACATAACTCAACATGCTTGTCATACCACAACAATTCGCTTTCATGCTTATTAACGCACACCTTTAAGCATAACACAAGCATATTCATTCATAATTCGTGTTGTTTCCAACCCGCTGCCATTTAAGTAGCTTCGAGAAACAAGTAAGGAATCAATAAATATTCAGGTCGCTTAATTAAGCAGCTAGGATGTTGTTTTAGTCACGGAAATGAGCAAACTACTCTTAAATAAATTGAAGAATGTAATTATTCCAAAGCATTAATGCGAGAATGCTACCATATGCTTAATAATGAATCAAGCGGTTTTCAATCAAATTGATTCCTATTTCATTAATTAGTCAGCAGGAGACCCTTAAACGCAAATAGGCAATTTGAACAGTTGCTTGGACATAGAATTCAGTCATGACGTATATACACATAGCACATACGAGTCACACGCTAACAAAATCACAATCTTAATTCCGCAACACGCAATCGAAGGCTCAAAGCATTTAACGTCTATATATTGTCATAGCGATACTCGAAATAAATTCAAGATTCATGCAAACACATTCAATCACGGAAGCAAGTACACAATTAGCACATATCAACACTTCCATAATTCACCAATTTAAATCACTCAACCCGAACTCCCTCCTCACAGCACCGACCACAACAATCCTCAAAATCAGTTCAGTTCAAACCCACATGATTCACCAACTGCTTGCAATTTCACAACTCGTTATGGTTTTAACCTAACTACTAAATTAGCTATCACAAATATTTCAAAAACATTTGTAAATTAGTAACAGGTTTAGGAATCAGGAACCACCCACCTGGACTCCAAGCAATTAAACCGACCTAGGGTTTGGTTCGATTGGCTTGCACGGAATTGGCTCATTCCTTTGCTTCCCCACTCGCTTGCGGCTGCTACTGCCTTCTTCTGCCTTCCTCCCTTTTTCTCTTGAGCTTGTCCAACCGCTGGAATGGGGCTCTACAGCCGGCAATGCGGGTCATGGCAGATGTGACGCTGTCGGTTTGAAAACCCCAGCCTTCAATCTTGATTCGCATGGCTCTTGGCGGTCGCTAGACTCAAGCCCACCAGAGACACCTCGCGTCGATCTCCACTGTCACCGTTGCCTGGTCGCAGTCCCGATCCTCTCTCTTAATTTGTTCCCTCAGTCTCGCGCGATCTCTCTCTTCACCAGCGATAAACTGACGACCAGCAGTGTCGTCGTCGCCGCCATGCCCACCGTCGAAACACCTCGCTCTCTATTGTTGTTGGTGCCTGGACGAACCCCTGTTTCTCCATCTCAATTCACTCGATTCCTCTCTTGTCAGGCTAGGTATGGCGTCACGACTACGGTGCGAGCCAGGGTGGCGCCGCCACCATTGCCGTCGAACCTCATCTCTCTCTCTCTCGTGGTTCACGGGGCTGGGGTAGCTGAGACCCCCCTGTCATTCTTCACCTTTTGCAAAAGAAGGGGCTTTCGGTCCTCTTTTGATTCTTTGTCCCCCTTTTTTTTGTTTGGTTGCTTTGGTTGTTTAATCTTTCTTATTAAACCGTATTCAGTCTTAAATCTTCTCATCTCGGTTAATGTCGACCCCCAAAAGTCCTAATTCAACTTGCTAATTTTGCGTAACTATACCTTGGCTTAATTTTGAGTTTGCTAATTTTATGAAATCACGTAATTGACTAGAAAAGTTTATAAAAATTATTCACATAATTATTACACCCAATTATCATGCAAAAATTAATCTAATATAGCTAACTCAATCAAATAAGTTAATAAAAATGTTAACTCAAATGTTTAGCCTAAGGTTGGAAACCCCGACTGTTACATTCTTCCCCTTTAAAAGAATTTCATCCTCGAAATTCCAAGGTTCACAGTTCAGTCAAACACAAGATGCACACAAGCACTATGATCTACACGACTTGCACTAAGGTTCAAAACTTCATTTTGCAATCAATTGTATCTTCTAAATTGAAAGAAAAAGGGCTTATGGTATCCAGTCTCCTCGCCAATCCTCTTCAAGCGTCTACTCACTCTATTCAGGAGCCGAGGGCAAACGAATTGGAGAGGGGCAAATGAGTTGGCAGCGGAAACCATATTAAGCTTATTTAAAAACGAACACCGACACTCAATTAGGTAGACACTATTCGCGTGGTGAACAACAATTCTATGCATATGCATCATTAAGAATCGACACCTAAAGGTATGCCAGTTGGGCTCTAGCATTTTATGGCCATATACAGGTAGCTTCTTTCTAAAATATGAGTTCAAATCACCTTTAAGATCAAAACGGTTAACCCGAAGACTCCTATAACACACCAGAGTAATGAGGGCATCACATAGCATCACGTAGGACAACTTTAGTATAATGTCATCCTATAGAGTTAACAATTCAACATTCTCAAGCACAAGAATCATAAGCAACATGAACTCGTCTAGACACGTATATAGCAAGTAATTCACAAGAGGGAAACAAATGTACTAGCACTCGTATGTTTATACATCGACCCTAGCCAATTTTTAGGTCTTTCATTCATGGAAACTTATACAGGACATGTCAAGGTCATACGAAGGCGGTTAGCTTAACCAGGTTCATTCGAGAGCATGAAGGTATCAAATCATTCTAAGTTTAAATCAATCAGCCAGGAAGCTACCACATCACACCAAAGTAGTGGAGACATCACATTATATTAGCTTAATTATGGTCTACCTAGTGTAAAGCTCTACTCTTAAGTTTCCATACGGAATTGGTTTCTCTCTAAGTCATGATGCCATGTAGGTAAGTTCACATGCCCATTTCCAATAAGGATGCACAAATATTTACCACTATATAGTCAAACCAAACCAGAACACTTCAATTAAACACTTTACCTGTATGTTCCATAGCTTTAGGGACTAGGGGTACAGTAAAGGCTCGCATATGACCGCAAGTACACCTACACATCATCGTGTCACATGAAGCACATAGGCATTTATGTATCCGAATAGAGGTTGTCCCCTAAATGCGAGGTTTCTAGCATGTTATCCTTAGTAAACATAAGATATGCGATGGTGAGCACATGTAAATGGAAATTTCGTTAGTCACTAGGTCGTATATTCAATATATATGCATTCGGCCACTCAAGCTATAACAGGAAGCAATAGGAGTCATGTAATGCAAGTAACACACCAATGATCATATCATGCAATAAGCCACACATGTTAGATCATGCATCCAACTCAACTGCATCTTATACAGGCTCAAAACAGGCGCCAAAAAGCTCATACACTTAACAGTTCACTCGTATAACTAGTCAGTGACTCAATTCCTATACTGCATTGATGACCGTGCACAACGAACGTGAGTATCTATGTTTATGCTGACATAAACTTGGATGCTTTACCATGCTACCTTTCCTACACATGAGATATACATATACCTATAAATGTGAACACATGCAAATATAACTCTACTGTTATCGAGTTAGGCATTACATACTTCGTGTTCAATTACTCCAACTATAACATAAGAAAACATAATTCAAGGGTTGTAAAGTGCAATTAATTGCATGAATCAAATCGCTCGACTAATACAATCATATGTTTAAGCAAGTTCAAGCCAAGTAATCACCGAAAACTCATTCTATTAGCATTTGACCACAAACACATTGATGGCTACTTACAACAATCCTATCTATAGATACTCCTACGGCCTCACGCAGCACATGACGCCATATTCATTTCTTAAGACCTATAGGCTCGCGAGGTTGTCTCATAGGGAAAACACCTAAATGTGTATACTCACATGCAACCTTTATTCGCCACCTATGGTCAATGGTATTCACTAAAGCTTGTCCCGATTTAGGAAAGATTGGCATCCAATGGGCTATGATCGTTTTAAGTATGGTGGACTGGTCTTATAGGCATGTGTTATGGTTTTGTGAGGCACATCTGTCCCATAGGTCATCATAGGAGCCTTACTATGTAGGTTGCTCACCCTAGTAGGAGTCGTTTACTATGTATAGTTTCAAAGTCTGCTAGGCTCTATCTCCTTTGCGTTTTCTAGTTGTATTAGAGTTCATTCCAGTCAAAACATTGCCACCCCATAGCACAAATAACAATTTGTATGATAGAAAGCAACCAATGCACTGTATAGGCAACAATGACAAAGTTGGAGAACGATAGGTACACTTACACAATGTTCAACAAGATCCTACCACTAACACTTAATCCTTCAAGCATGCATACGAAAATACCCCCTAATTTCCTCAGGCAATTTAGAATTCAAAACGGGGGCATCATCTAGTAAGATCATCGATCATAACTATGACTCTTTAATCATTCCTCTCCTACCCATTATGAACGATTCCATCGATGTACACATTTCCAAGCAGCATCTCGACACGTATAGCATAAGGTCATGTACTTGTGAACCTAAACTCATTCATCATTGCTAGAGGAACGCAAGTCCTTCAGTGCAAAGTAAAAACTGAACTCGACAGCCAGAAAGATATTGACATTTCAAAATCTTAGATTTCAAAGGTGGAAAATAACTTGTCCATTTTTAGCCTCTTCTCTACCATCTCTAAGTACGTTTGCTATCTCTATTATAGGGCCCGATGAGCAATCTGCAGATAGGGGCAAGGAATGAGTTTGGAAAAAGGTTTCCGATCATTCGAGTTTAAATCAACGTGCTTTAACTTTCGATTGCCTTACCCAGGTGCACGAATAAAGCATTTACTATTCGAACCATCACTTAGCGCACACAAGAATAAGCAAGTTAATTAGGCTCACATTCTAACACACGACTTACATTTATCCAATCGTCTTAACCAAATCATATAAAAGTCAATAAGTGACGCCAATTAGCACGTTAGGAACATATTGCACCAATAGAACGCCCACAAAGCCACCTAAAGGCATGGGGAGCCATTTAACTCCTATATTAACACATAACTCACCCCCTTTTAATCAATCAACCTACTCGGGCCACCCATAAGTCGCAAATGACCATGCCATAAGGCACACTTGCACACAGAGTACGGCATATGCCACATCATCACAGTATGTTCCTAGGCGACTATATGAAATGCAAGATTCAGGTCGCGACCTATGATCGCAGGACCTTGCTCTGATACCATCTGTGACACCCCCAACCCCTAGGGTTAGAAGTATCAATGATTTTTTAATTCCTACTTAAATTTTGGGGCAAAACGGAGAGATTTTCACATGAAAATTGACCATTTTCTAGGCTTAAAGCCTTACATTAAATCCCTGCAATGAATAGAAGTGTAAAAAGATATTAAAATAAGCTCAAAGGCTACATGCCGGAGTTCACAACTCTATGAGCCACTCGCTCAGAGTATGCCAAACAATAAAATTCAATCACAAAGAAGGAAATAAAGATACAACACGACAGATCACACATCTAGAGTACTGGGGTTTACATCCCAAAAGAAAGTGAACAATTCTAGCTATAAGACGAATGATAAATCAGATGGTCGGCTCACATGGCCTTACAGAGCGACTTCTAGACAATATGTATTACATGGCTTCAGTAACTAGCTTACATGCATTCAAGAACTTAATTTACATCACAATATGTTACTAAGCTCATGATTTAACTATAAAAGCATATAAGTCTACTCCTAAGGCAGCAAGATAGGCTCCACCTCGGCTTACGTGAACCACTTCTACCTGTCACTTTAGGAACATGGGGGAAAAGGGGTAAAGATAGGGAGATGAGCTACCACACGCTCAGTGAACAACTCCCAACCCCTAGAAAACAAAACAGTTGCACGTCATACTTTAAGCAGCACTTAGGCACACAATTTGACATATATAATATCATATAATACGCATGTGGGGTCTTCCACATCTATTGTCACCTCAATGACTTTTCTAGTACGACGATGACGCTATACTCCTTCTAATTCACGCCCAAGGTGCCTAACTTTCCTGATCTAAGTCTCTTATAGCTTATTAGTAGTAATTTCATGTTATATCAACGTAAGATCACACAATGTAAGCATAACATCACATAACACGCACGCAGGATTCATTGATATGCTATCTCATGCAACAATTCAGGTATTGGAAGCAATAGAACACTTAATTCACATATAAACACCTAAAGTCAAGGAGTTTAAACAAAATGACTAAGTGAGACTTCTTTTTACAAGAGAGTATGGTTAATGCATGTCTTTTAAACCAATGGGAGTTCTTTTAAAACCGTTGTTATGCACTTGGCAGATGATTGAAATAAAACACTTTTCAAGAAAACATGCACCTTTCAAAGCTTTACACCATTAACACCCTCGAATGAGGTATTCACATCACATATCATGTAAGAAATCATTTTCATAGGCATTGAAATCTCATAACTGTGCTCGGTACGGGTCAGGCCGTCACTCACGTTCCATCATACCAGTGAGATCGTCACTCACATTTCATATTATCCCCGTCGGGATCGTCCAGGGTTCCACTTCTTGGTCTACTCCCTAGACGACATATTGCCCCCGTCAGGGTCTTCTAGGGTTCCCACTTCTCGGTCGATCTCCCTAGGCATTAGGGTTCTCGAGAGCCAAGCATTCTCCCTAATCATTATACATGTAGCACCATTTTCCTAGCCCAAAACATTTTAGATGCATTTCACCTCTAAATGCATCTATATTAAAACCTTCATTGTGGCCCTGTTTAGCAAACAGCTGTTAGCTAGCTGTTTGAATTAGCTGTTTGTAGAAAAATTGTTTAGTGAAATTAGCTGTTTCTAACAAAGTTGTTAAACAAAAAGCCAATTCCCCAAAAAGCTGTTCTAAAAAGCTAATCAAATTAGTTTTTTCAGATTAGCTTTTTGGACCCAAAAGCTCTTCCAAAAAGCTGCTCTATTAAATACCTAAATTAGCCTTTTCACTAAGTCAAACAGCTAATTTTAGTCAAAAAAACTCTTTTTGGCTAAAAAGCTCTCCAAAAGTTGTTTACCAAACACCCCATGTATCACAACAATGACATTCTCATTCTCATGAGGCTCGAAGCCTTAATGATTTCACATCGACTCAGAAGCATAAAACCACTCATTTGGTAAAATATGCTTAAAACAAGTTAATCTTTGCATATTCATTCACTTTTCAAGGCATGCAATATGGAAACTCCTTTTTAAACGTTAATAGTTACATTCACACATGAATATCTCGATTTCTTTACGTTTCAAATGCAACAATCATTTCACAACACATTTTGTCTCAAAACTCGCATTGCGTCATGTCAATGGCAGTTTCATTCTCATGAAGGATAAACGTCTTAATAGGGCCATTCAACTTTTAAAAAGCATACATCCATTCATCTTGTCACATTATGCTTCTAATGAGTTAATGACCAAATACGCATTCATTTCTCAAAGTAAACGTCATTAAAACTTGTCATAAAAGCTTACATGCCTACAACACATTCATAGTTGCAACAAAATCTGCTGCATGGGAACCATAAAACAGATCCTCAATTTGGACAACATCTCCTTCATAACTTGCATCAAAATCTGCTCGAGGATTACAACATGTGTGCCTCGTATTACCTACTTCACCACATTTTGAGCACGTCCGCACTTTCTCGTCCTGGGTTTGAGACTCTCTTCGCTTGGACGGCGGCCTACTCGGATGTTGGCCATTGTTGGGGGGGAAAGTAATATGCACCAGTTGTAGTCCTCATCCAGTTCTTCCCCACAAGCAACAAGCCCTGTTTCCCATCCACTATTCACATGTCGTGCATTTCCAATGGGTGGACAAGTTGGTTGTATATGACCTCCTGTGTCGCTGTCTTATAAATGTGGTACACGTAGTCATAAACCCACAAGTTGGCCTTTGCTATCATGGCCAGAGCATGACAGCATGGAAGGCTGCGCATTTGTCACTGCCTGCAAGTGCAAGTCAGTTGCCCTAGCTTCATAACTAATTTACGGCTGTTGGTCAACTCCATACTATACTCACCTAACATCAAACTAAAACACTTAATAGTTGTAATACAACCCATTTTTTTGTATGTGTTCTCCAACTTCTGCTCTATTCTCTCACCCACCCCATTCTTCCATTTCAGAATCTCGTGCTTATGCTTGTCCATCTTCTTCTCGAGCTTCTCTAGGTGGCCACTAACAAGCCAAGGCACAGGCATCGAATGTAAACGTCACATCCAATTGTGGCAACTTTCTATCACGTTGTTGTTCATCCGGCCTCATTTCTCCCTAGAGAACTTCGATGCAGCCCACTGCTCAGGCTCGTTGTCCTCCACCTAGGATCCAAGCTCTACCTTGTATTATCTCAACTCGTCCAATGCGACATTGTACTCCCCCACTGTTGGTGCGTAGGCCACTTTGTAGAACATTTCCTTTACTATCTGCTTTGTTGCTTTTTTACGGATGCCATGTTTAGTTGCCCCCTTCAAGAAGTTCTCCGTCAAGTGTCGTAGGCAGTAGCTATAGTACTCTTTCCCAAACACTTGTGCAACCACATGCAGAATTGTTGGGTGTCTGTCCGACATTATCACTGGCTTCAGACCCCCCAAACACTGAGCAACCATTTCCAAGAACCACACCCACTTTTTAATTTTTTTCACCACACACAATGGCGTACGTAAAGTTGAAGAGATGGTTGTCCGCATCCATGGTGCAGGCCATAAGCAGTGTCCCCTGGTAAGGTCCGCTCAAATAGGTTCCATTGATGAAGAGTACGAGCCAGCGCCCAAACTTGAAGCCATTTACATTGGCAGCGTATGCCACAAAGATCCTACAAAACCTGCATCTGTCAACCTCACACACTGCGACTGACCCTGAGTTCACTCTCGTGATTGCTGCACACATCCAAGGGAGCAATTTGTAATGATCGACTGGCTTGCTAAGCACCATCATGCGCACGAACTCCCTCACCCTCCATGACTGCATGTATGTGAGGCAAATCCCTAACCCCAACTCCAGATCTTGCATAATGTCTTTGGGAGAGTAATCAAGACACAACCACACTTCACCCTCAATGAGGTGCGCTAGAAGTTCAGCTCTGACACGACGTCTACCCCAGATACTCATCTGACATTGCTCCCCAACATTGTGTGCATGTTGCGCTCTAAAGTCTTTCATGTTCTTCCCACCTCTAACACATATGTAGAATGAGCGGTCAACAGCGTCACACCGGACCACAGTTCTTTGTTTGCAATTCCTCTCAAACCGATAGTTGAAGTGGTTCGCTATTGCATATTTGCATATCTTTTGCCGAAATGCTTCCACAGATTGAAATATTTGTTCCTCCGCCCTGATCAACTTGTTCTATATGCTAAGCTTACGATGATAACTTTGGGCTTGCATACCATATTGTGGCCACACATTATCATTCACATCATTCCCATCACCACACCCTTTCCTTTTCTTTCCTTCATCACAGCCTTTCTCTGCTGATTGCTCATCACCTGCATCGTCCTGTTTTGTTATTTCTTCATCACCTGCATCCTCCCACGCAATAGATATCTCATCGTCATCTGACAATTCAATTGTATCTCCTCCCAGTTACAACCTGCTAGCCGGCAACTCACCTCCTTCGGTGCCCAACGACCTGCAGTTCCTGCACAACAATAGATAAGCTATCAGTTTCCCCACCTTGAAATGGTTACTGTAGTTTAATAATTACATATGCATTAAAGGAGTACCATTTGCCTCCTGCTTGGTCATGGCCGCCTTCTCGAACCACTTCCACACCATCGTCGCCCTTTCCCCCAGTTCTGGCTAATAACTTGCCATCACGACAATCTCTCACTCTTCCTTCACATATAGCAGCACTCTCCTGTTCTCGCCTCACTGGACCGCCGTTCCCGGCAACATACAAATAGTCATGCTCATCATTACCCTTGAAAATCATCTTCACATTGCCGTCCCCCTCAACTACTACTAACATTTCCTTATCATACTTCAAACTGTACCATAATTTTTCCTCCGACATATCAGCCCCTCTAATCTCCTCCACCATTTTCATCACTTCCTCCACCCCCATTCCTTCCTTCACCACCATATATTTTCTTGACCCACCCTCATATGTTATTTTTCCATCTCCACTTTCCGCCAACATTCCCCCCATAAAACAAACATAACTATCTCCCTCCCACCGCCACCATCTCCAACAACTGCAACATGTATATCCATTGCTCGTGAATATTCCCACCACCGGCACCTTGTACCCCCTTCCCAATCAACACCCAAGGTTGCACCCTGTACCCTCCATGTCACATGAAGTGAACATTTAGTCATGTACTTCATTCGTGCTTAGCATTGGCATAACACAATTACATGAGTTCGTCCCAACCACTGTCGCTACGTTCTTACCCAACTAGTTCACTATGCCTATGACGGTATACGCCCAACGCACCCATGTTAACCAGTGTTACAATATTGATCAGCAAACCCATGATCTCACCACAACTATTCATCTCACCCTCCCCCACCCCATTACAAAAAACCAACCCACTAGCCAACTCGTACTACCCGCCGCACCACTTACGTAAACTATCAATGTCTGACTTCCCCAATGACATCCAACCCTCACTACATTTCAATCTCAACACATGTACACCACAACAACGCGCCCACCTCCCTGGTGAACTGTAACGCCCGCAACCCTATGGCTAGGAGTGTTAGCATTTTTCTTTAAATTCTGGGATGAAATGGACAGAGTTTTCCCTAAAAATTGACAATTTCCAGGCTTAAAGCCCTAAAATAAATTCCCAACACTTAAAAACCAGAACAATAAAGGCTAACTAACTCAACGGCTACCCGCCAGAATCCACAGCTTGACGGGCCACCCGCCCAGAGCGGCACAACCAACGCAGTTCAATGCTTAAACAAATGAACAATGAAAAGTACAGCCCTGGGCAACTTAGATGGTGACTCACACGGCCTTACAGAGCGACTCTAAATGAAATGCAATACAAGCACACAAAAGCTAAAATTACACGTCATTACATCATAATACATTTTGCAGTTCACATACAAGCTCATAGCTTTACGCTTAGGACAACAATGACTCCATCTCGGCTTGCGTGGACCCACTTTTACCTGTTATTTTAGAAACCTAGGAAGGGAGCAATAATAAATGGGAATGAGCAATCATCGCTCAGTGGACAACCCCTTTTCCTAAAACAACACTTAAATGCAATAATAACTTACGACAATTGTTCGTAATTCCTTCTCTTTGAAGAACTCACCAATCGTACAGTATGTTCCAATCACAATGCAAGAGAAATAGCCTTTGCACTACCCGCTTAAACTTGAAAGTAGCTATACCTAATAAACTTCCATGAGACATTCATATGAACGCATAAACGCAATGAAAATCGAGGAGTTTAACCCATAAATACCACTTGCTGGGATAGCTGTTACGAAAATCATTAAAACTTTATATACATTGCTCCGTACATTATGAAGGCTTATTTCCGTACATATAATTGATGTCGTATATAGTCATTAAACTTCATTGAAGATGCTGTCAAGCAATAAGCTATATGAGTTTAGTAATGATACTAAAACCATCGTCATGCTCAAGGCGAGGAAATCACCACACCCATGATTCCACTACCACATACCGTGACAAGTCATATATAGGAGTAAATTTCCTTGCTAAAAACATGGAACAATAACCATACGGTGAAACAGATACTATGTCATGTGATTGGTAGGATCTCTACATGCTTGTTGGTAGAACTGTAGGATAGATAAACTTTAAATTCTCTATCTGTTGGTAGAATTATAGAACTGTGACACAATTGATGAACTATGAAACATTTGATAAGACTATATGTATGAAACGTTGTACTTTGAATCATCTGCGTACTGGCAGAGCTATGAACGCTGCACTTTGGAACTTCTGCGTACTGGCAGAACTATGAACTTTAAACTTTGAAACTTCTGCCTATTGGCAGAACTATGAACTTTGAACTTTGAAACTTCTGCCTATTGGTAGAACTATGAAACACTGACCTCTGAAGTCTCTGCCTACTGACAGAGCAATAAACACTGAACTTTGAAACATGGAAGTTGAAGTTCTATGTAACCTTTAACAGGGATACTGGGTTGGTTACACTAAAAATCCAATTAAGGCAATGTAACCTATGCTTATTACTTAAGCTCCTCGATCCGATGATTTAGGGTTATTTCATTACGAATAACTTGCCAATGAAAACAGGCGACCGATAAAACATTTAGGAATGCTTAGAAATCAGGTAAATAAGCATTCATAACTATATCATTCTATGCAAGCACTATAAACGATGAATACATGTAATCGATGAACTATATATAATCGATAAATCTTATATAGTCAATAGCTTTATCTAATCGACGAACTATATATAATTAATAACTACGTATAAATCAATAAACTTTAGAAAATCAATAAACCACGTATAAATCGATAAGCTTTATATACTCAATGAACTTTCTATATTCGATAACGATATATAATCATTAAACTTGCTATGATTGATAATTTTTTTATATAATCGATAAGCTGTATATACATAATTGCTAAACTTCATATAATCGATAGACTATATCTAATCACTAAACTTCATATAATCGATAAATCGCTAAACTTCATATAAATCAATAAATCACTAAACTTTATATATAACCAATGAATCGCTAGACTCCATAAATCGATGAATCGATAAACTTCATCTACATCGATGAATCGTTAAACTTCACATAAATCGATAAATAACTAACTTCATATAAATCGATAAATCACTAACTTCATATAAATCGATAAATCACTATCTTCATATAAATCGATAAATCACTAACTTCATATAAATCAATAAATCACTAACTTCATATAAATCAATAAATCACTAAACTTCATTTAAATCGATAAACGTTATATAATCGAATCCATTTTCAATAATCGATAAACTATGTATAATCGATAAACTTGGTCAATACGATCGATATATATACTAGGCATCGTTCAGTTTACACTACAATTTTTCTCGTGTCATAATAATCAGTTCCAATTCAACCTGAACGAATTATAATCGATAACTTTCATCAAAATTAACAATAAATAGGAGGAAGAGGAAACCCACCTCGAATCCAAGCTAAAGGACCCGTTTTAGGGTTTGATTCGGGTTGGCTCGGTGTGGGTTCGGTCCATTCCTTTGCTCTGCCGCTGCATGTCTCTTTCACTGCCCACGCTGCTCGCCGCTGTGTCACTGTCGTCCGACGAGGGTGGCCACGCTGGTGGCAGTCGCTCGGGGTCGGGGTCCCGAAACCTTGACCACGGCTCCCTTCTCTCGCACCCGCCTCTCTTTTTGCTAGAATTGGGCGTCGATCGGGGAGGGGGACGGCCGGGCGCGCGTCGGCTGGTCGCCAGCGGCCACGCCGGTGCCTCCCTGGCCCTCTCCCGTTGTGTGTCGTGGCTGGGAACCCCCCTCCTCTCTTCGCGACCCTTTTGTCGAAAAGAAGGGGCTTCGGCCCCTTTTAAATTCTTTTTTCTTTTTTTGTCTACTGATACTAACACCAGCCCACTATACCATAAATCCAATCTTCCGACCTCCAAAATCTTAAACTGTAACCATTAATATAATCATCGGTCGATTATTCGCCTTTTGATTATATTAAGGTTCGATTCAATAAATTGCAGGATGGTTCTCACAGTTCGACATTCTAGTCGTATTCGGAAATCTGCTCAATGTAGTGTCCGATAATAATCCTTAATACCAATAACACTAATAATAATGAAAGTACTAGTATTCCTTTCAATAAAATCAGCACTCGGGCAGACTTCATCGATATTAGTTCAATTTATAACGATATGAATCGACTTATAGAAGGGGATAAAATCCCGGGTGTTACATGTACAGACAATATTATTTTGGCATATATAGACACCCACACAAACACGGTTGACACTAACAACAAGTGCACAACTAGTTACAATACAACACAATTTACCACCACCTACCATGCCATGTGTTTTGTTTATCAAGCTACTTGTCCCTGTCTACCCATACTCATGCACCCCATCATTGTTACACTATGTCCTCCCATTATTAGGTACAAAAGTGAGGTTGTTGTCATCATTGTCCTCGTCGTACAAGGCATTTCACAGGGTTACAATGTATACCCCATGGAAGTCCACTGTTTACCATGGTTGACATATGAACCTTGATGTGGATTCCAACATGCATGCACATGTGCTCATCGTTGACCACCCTTCCTAACCCATAGACCACTAAAATGAAGGAAAATTTTTCCCAATTTTGGGACATGCATGCTACACAATGCCATCTTTATCACCACCTACACTGACCATGCGTACAAGATCTACAAATTTCTTCTCATATATCACTTCATTACAAGCATGTACCTTCAATTCACCCATAGTAAACCATCTCATGGGCTTCACCATGCGTTCTTGCAACGCCCTGCGCGACCCCCTTCATCTTCTTCCTCTTCTACTGCTGTTCCTCCTCACCAGCTCCCCAACCACTCCTCCATCCATCGTCCCTCCGCCGCACTGCACTTCTTCTTGGTGACTACCTCTGTTGCTCTTCTTCTTCCTCACTTTGTTGTGCTCCTCTTCTTCTTCACACTTTTGCTGCTGAACGAGCCACACTCTTCCTTTATGTTTTTCGACTTGTGACTGGCAAAGACAGCGTCACATTTCTCTCCCCCCAACTGCTTCACTCTCCCTCTCTACCTTAACAGTCAAAGCCCCCACTTAAACAAGGATATTTTTGTAATTTCGCATCAACTTTCATTTTTCTACACTTTATTTTCCCTTCAAAACCAACACCCACCTATTGCAAAAATAATGAATTTGTTGCCCCGTATTTGAAGGCTAACTACCTTGTAAATTTCAGTTTATCATCGTACAATTTTAGCAATACTTAATTTAAAAACTGGTATAACCCGGTATCACCGCGTGGCTGGTAGTTAACTGCTGCCTGTAAATCTGCTGTCGCTTCTTGGAATTGCTTTCGCTTAATGCACTGGTTTTGTTGCGGAAGCCTTCCATTTCTCTCATTTGCCCTTTTCCCTGTCTATGACTATCTCTGTCTTCCACTCAATCTCTCTGGCTACTTGGTTTTTTTTCCTAAGCTAATTTCCGATAAATTTGGGTTGATTCAGAGGCAACAACCAAAAAATCAGTAGTTGGGTCTGTTCTCGATTCGATGTTCTAAAGTTGTATATCCCACAACCACAAGAATGAGAGCCCAAACACAAAGCAAGCACCGACATTCGATAATGCATCTCGTCTGCGTGGTTGCCTGTTTCTGCCTCTTCGTTTTTATCATTCAATCGTCTATCTTCACCGGTTACTCTCTCTCTCTCTCTCTCTCTCTCTCTCTCTGAGGTCTACATTCTTCTTGGCTACTTGTTGTCGCCCTATTCAATTGATTTACTGTAATAACTTGCTTGAGTATTTTTGTGTTTGCAGGTAGCGGAAAGTTGTATGTCTCTAATAAATTGGAAGTTGAAATCCTCTCACAATTCCAAGGAGAAGTGCAGCAGTGCGTGGTGAGCTAGCATTCTTTGACCCCTTTTTCGTTTTTCTAGATCTGCTTAGCTTATTAGTTTCTTACACTCTGCCCAAAATTTATTTGAATGTTGTCATGTTCTGTTTGGAGATATGTTTTTTTTTCGTTTTGATGGTGGGTTCTGCATGCACCATTTAAGCAATTTCAACTGAAGACCTTTATCCAGAACTAACTAGTGTGGCTTTCACCATAACTTAAAGTGAAGTTCCTATCCAAATTAATTGGCAATAAGCGGATGGCTGTAAAATAATTCCACTTCTTTGGATCTTGACGCTGGAGAATTGTATTTGGTTTGTGGCATACTACCATGCTTCGGGCTTCTTATTCTTGTTTCTTATAGTCCTAGAGTAGCTATCTCTTAGGTAGCCTTTTTGTTACTTGAGGTCCATGTATTATCTCGAGAAGGTCTTGATACCTGCCAAGCTGATGTCACTATAGACGGACCCGGATCACTACCAAGAATGAGCTCGTTATTTGAGCCAATCAAAGATGAGATGGTCAATGGCTTTGGTGCCATCATCACAACTAGTAATGGGGTCCATGATTCGAACTCTTATAGATCAATTTATTATTATATAAGCGCACTTGAACTGCAGGGAGTTGATTTTCCAGTACATTATTGGTTTTTCACCTAAAATTTTCAACTGTAGCTATTAGTTTTAGGGGAATCACCCCAAAAACTATGAGGCCAGCTAAGACCCCTTCCCTCTCTTAGGCACATAGATCTGGCCTTCATTAGGAATAGAAGTCTGGCATCAACCTAAATCAATTGGCAATGAATGGAATTGCCACTTGGATTATAAGCCAGTATTGTTCCTTAGATTTTTCGCACTAGAGGATTGTAGTTTAATACCTTTTAGTCTATCTCTTGGATATATTTACGCCAGCAAGGGTCTTTTAACTAGGTGGAACGCTTTGGTCGCTTTAGTTTGTCTGCTTCGCAGCCTTGTCATGTTGATTCTGAGCAATGCATGAGCTAGCTAGTTCAGCCATCTGTTCTGTCTTGAACAGGCACATGTCACAATTTGGGACTTATTTTTGTTCTATTTCCCTTCTTTGTTGACCTTCACTACAGAGGCCATTTGCTTGAGAATGTTTCCACAGAATGGGTGTCTTTTTAGGATATCTTGTTGCACTTTATGTTCACATATTATTTTTTTCTTCTTTTTGAGTGTGCGACACATGTGAGTTCTATGGCTTCCTCCATTTGACGTCTGTTGCTCAAGTTGTCAAAATAATTTTCTACTTGTCGTTACTTGTTGTTTTGTTATTCTCGAAATATTGTTGGAAGGCTTTCCTTATGATTGTTGTTGTAAGAACTTAGACTGCTATTCACCAGGAGTGTGTATATTCCAAGCCCATTTCACCCTTTTCCTTTTGCCATTGCTGATGTTAATATTTCATCTGAGAAACCACTGTAAATTCTCAGCATTAGTTATTTGCTGTGTTTGGTATGTTACAATTGTGATATTCATTTGTTGAACCAATGTAGGCAAAAAGAGGACTTGGACTTACAGCTCATATTATTGATCACTGCAAATTGATCCTCAAGTATCCTGAAGGCACTAACAGCACTTGGGTAATGTTGCCTAAATCTCTCTCTCTCTCTCTCTCTCTCTCTCTCTAGAGTAATATTGTATTCTCAATTGATTATCCTATGCAGTACAATGAGCAGTTTAAGAAGAAGGAACCCTTGGAGTACAATTATGATGTTTGTGAGGCAATTTTACTTTGGGAACAGGTCAGCTTAGTTTCTTTTTAAACAGCTCTAACTTTTTGCTTTTGGAAATCCCGAAATAATTTTTAATAACGTTGTTGCTGTTGCAGTATCGTAATGTTACTACCGTATTGACACGAGAGTATCTAGACGTTCGTCCAGATGGATGGTTTGATTATGCAGCAAAAAGGATAGCCCAATTGTACGATTCAAAACTTCTGAGATTTTTCTTGTTGAGTTTCCTATTTGTTTCTGGACCCCTTTGTTTTCTTCTCCCCCGCATTGTCCATGTCTTATTTGCTTGCTTTTGTGAACTTATTTTGTTCATGCAACGGTTCGTTCGTTTTTAACATTTGAACAGGGGAACCAAGAAATGCTATAATCAAACACTTTGTGATGAGCTTGTTAGTCCAATTTTACCAGCAAAACCCCCTTTTCATCCTCGACAATTTGAGAGATGTGCTGTTGTTGGAAATTCTGGAGATCTTTTATTGACGGAGTTTGGAGAGGAGATTGACAGTCATGATGCAGTGATGAGGGACAATGAGGCCCCTGTTAATGAGGTTAACAGTGATATTTTTCTGCTTCTATTTGCTGCTAGTGCTGGCTGCCAAACTTTCTAAAACTATAAGCTCTGTGGCTGTCTGAGTGTCTTAGTTTACTTTTTTCTTCCTCCAATTCTTTTTTTTCCCTCCGCCTTTTGGATGAATCAGATATTTGTTATTAAAAAAAAAAATCCTTGTTGTACATGTGAAAAGATTGTGAAGGGAACTTACGCAAATTTTAGGTATTTGCAGGAAGCTGTTATTCACAAAAGTATGCTTAGAATCCCCTGTAATTGAATTTCATGAGTAGTTTAATTTGATTCTTGTCCTGGAAAGTATATATATAATTTGCTTATGATTAGGCAATAGTTTTGCATTACATTATATATGAAAATGTACAATGCAGAAGAGATGATGAAGAGAGCTTTCACGTACACCCCCTCAGTAAGCACCTTTCCTTTGGGTTGAGAATTTGTTTAAAAAGTTTGATTACCTGGGTAATTCACAGTTTAATGAAAGCATAGGCAATCAAATGATGTGTCTTTTACTCCTTGCTATGGAATGTTAAGTTCCATGCTCACAGAGTCCCAGATCCTAACATACAATGCCTGACTTTGCTATATTGAGGCATATCACGATGCTGATGCCTTCTCTATCCTTTTCTGCTATAAGATCATATTTGCATATGAATGAAGGTCACTGAATGGCTATGTACCCTTCCTTGTCCGTCAAATAATAACCAAGATCTTCTGCTGCTCTTATTCAGCTCCTCTTGACATGCATTGCTATTTGGGAGTAGCCTACCCTTTTTCTTGCCCTTTTTCTCTTCTTAATTTGGGTATGATAATGAATCACGTCTTGAAATTGCTTTTGTTATGACAAACTCTCATATATGTTTTCAATTGTTTTAATACCCGCAAAAAACAAAAAGAAACAAAATGGTTTTTGTTTCACCGGAAACCACCTCTTTGCTTGTCAGGGTAACGGTAAGGGCATACATCTGAACTCCTGACACCTATCTTGGAAGGATCCACTTGAACATATTTATTCTTGTTATTGTTTCTTTGTTATCTATTTCATTGCATTTCCTGATATAATGCAGAAATATGCAAAATATGTTGGTATGAAGAGGACATTTCGTCTTGGGGTTAGAGGTACTGCCCGCAATATGATCAAGATTCTGGAAGGGGCCCGTAAGTCAATCCTTTTTTTCTCTCTCTTTTTTTGGTGGGTATTTACCCCTTTATTGCTATTAGAAAGAAAAGGAAAACAAGAAACACTAGAAACAAATACATTTCCGAAAAGATTTTGCTTGCTTGTTTCAAAGGAGCGAGTTATTGTGGTTGGGACTTGGGAGGAGTTCAATAATGTGTACTACCCTCTTTTTCCTCGCAGCTGAGGAGGTGTTTATCATCAAAAGCATGACTCATAGAGACTTCAATGAAATGATAAAGGTGATATTACATTAGGGTTAATGTGTAATAGATTCAATTGAAGTTCTTACTTGATATGTGTTTTTGTCTATGCAGTGATTGTTTGCATGCAGTGCTGCTGATGCATATATATTTTTTTTTACGCCTTATTGTAGGAAGCTGACTCTCTAACTTGTTTAGTTTATGCCCCCTCCTTTTCCAATTGTGTGTGTGTGTGTGAGAGAGAGAGAGAGAGAGAGAGAGAGAGAGAGAGACATTTTGGGGGGGGGGGGTCTTGCCAAAAAGATAAGAAGCATTTATGCTAAAAGATGTCTTGACAAGATGAAACCCGTGGTTGACCGCTCGTGTTCCCTTTGACTGATGAATATTTTGTTGTTGCTCGTCATATGCCTTTGCTGTTGATGCAAGGGGTTTAGTGTATAGCAGGTGTTAAAGTTAGGGAATCAATGAATTGGGAGCTCAGTGGTGGAGCTCCTTTCCCTTGCCCAAATGCCCTCAACAATGAGGTTGGGCTTCAAATCGCATCAAATCTGATGTATTTCTCACATCCCTTAGCACTCACCCTTGACCCAAATACCTAGATTGGGTTGCAGATCCCCTTGATTGGAGTTACAGATTTACCTTTATTTTTGTACACCCCTCATTCATGTATCTGATTTACATTTCTTTTGTTATGGTGGCAGAGTATTGCAAATCCCGTTTACCTGTTCCAAGGAATTGTGTTGCGAAGAGGGGCCAAAGGGACAGGGATGAAATCTATTGAGCTAGCACTTTCCATGTGCGACATTGTTGACATATACGGTTTCACCGTTGATCCTGGATACAAGGAATGGTGAGTTTTGCAGATCATTTTTCTTTTAAAGGGCCATGTCATTTACTATGTATACTTGTATGTACATATGTAGTATCGGAACTTAATGATAAGTTGATAACTTGCTCCTTTCCCCAAAGTAACAGGAAGGCGGAAATATGGTAGAAAGATCAAAGAGGTGATAAGGTTCCACAAGTTTATAACCTTGTGAACCTTTGTTTGGTTCATTAGTTGTAGGTATTAATATTTTGGTTCTGAAATCTTTTCACTCCCTAGAGGAGCTGTGAAAGCATTCAATTTTGTGACGAGTAATGAGTGATCAAACAATTTGTACTAATGAGACACCAAGGGAATGTCACCCATTGACAAACGGAGCACTCACATAAGAACGTCTTGCCCTCGTGCCTTCCTGTATGATCTTATCAAAAAAAATCCAAAAAAGTAAATGTTGTACCGTGATCAAGAACTCAAAGTCAACTCTACAAAGTTCTCATAAAATAAAGCTTGATATCCTGATAGGGCCTAGCCTTGCCCCACAAAATCTGGGGATTCCTCCCCTTCCAAGTACTCCACCATTTAGCGAGCGGAATCATCTTTCAAATTCATAGAAGGCATCTTTTCTACAACCTTTTTGTCCAAGCCACAAGCACATCTCTGAAAGACCTAGGTTGCACCCAACTAACCCCTAATAAGGAGAACAATAAGTGCCAAAGTGAGGAGACCCACCTATAATGGACAAGCTGGTGGTCAATGGAATGAATTCCTCTTACATAGGACATCTAGTGGCCAATTTGAAATTTCTTCTTCTTGAACATGTCTTCTGTGGGAACCTTTCCTTTGGTAGGTGCCAAAATCAGAAAGCATTCTTTGTTGGGAGCCTTATACCTCCATACCTCCATATTGCACCACCAGGGAAGAGTCGACCTCTCACAGATATTAATGTAGGATAATCTGAGAGCAATTTCTACGAAAGTAAACACTTGGTGTAGGATGCTCTAAGAGCAATTCTTACAGGAAAAATTCTCATAAGAGAAATATTAATCACTCAATTCTCATTCATAATCTACCTTCTCCAATTACATAAAGAGGTTTATATAACCAAGAGACTAATTAGCATATAAGAAACCTAAATGATAAAATATAATCTAGAAAAAGATAAAAATATATAACCTAACATTATACTAATAAACTAGGAAACTAAATCTTAATAAATTATCGCTGAATATCCTTATTTTAGCTATCTTAAAATATGCTTAAAAATAACCTACGACAATACTAAAAAATACAAAAGATTTCCAGTATCACAATACTCTAATTTGCTGAATATGTTTGCCCATTCTTTACACTTATAGTGCATCAAATACTCTTTGCAGAAACTCTTCACAGTGAGCGCCCTTTTTAATCATAGGGTCAAATAACCTCGTCATTCCTCACAGTTGCAACCCTTGCATTAGTAAGTAAAGCCAAGAGATTTAAGACACTATCCCCTTCCCCATTATTTGGTCTTCTTAAAAATGTTCTATTCCAATGGTATTGATCACCATTCCAAGACACTGGTTGTGCAGTTGCATGTTGCATTTTTAAAACTTGGAATCCTAGAAAGAGTAGGAACTTTATCTTTGACAAGTTGATCTCCACATGACAAATCAGGCCAAAATAAGACCCTTGACCCATTTTTTCACCTCAAAATATACAAGAGATCTGAACTTGTCCAAACCACTTTAATAATCAATTTCCAACAGGGAACAGCCGACCCCGTGAGGATAAGGACTTTTCTTGCTGTATCTAACTTGTCGACCTCATATTTCGGCTTCACTATGTTTTTCCAAAGAGTGCTTTCCTCCTTGGCGAACCTCCAAAGGCAAAATAGAGCTTCTTTCATCGCTCAGAGAGGTCTTATACTGATCACGCCTTCATGCTTTTGATGGCAAACATCATCTCACCTAACGTAATGAAAACCGGTTTTGCTTTCATTGTTAGACCATAGAAAGTCTCTCATGATTTTCTCTAATGGGTTCGCAATGCTAGCAAGAATGGTAACCAAAGAAATGAAAATAAGATCGGATAGATATTCTGCAATAAGGTTAGTCACCCCCTTAGACACAAGCTTTGATTTCCACCCGGCTAGCCTGTTTTGGAGTCTTTGAACAATTGGCTCCCATAGAGATTTGCACTAATGAGAAGCTCTAAGAGGAAGACCAAGGTCGGAAGATGAAAGATAGTTGACCCGGGCACCCAAAAATTGCGTTGGATGATCGAGGTCGGGAACCTATCTAATGCTGATGGGGACCCTTTTGGCTTAGTTACCTTTGAGGTCAGACGTTGCTTCAAATAACAACAAAATGTATCTTAAATAACCCAAATTACTCTCTTGAGTCTCATCAGGTTTGCCAAAAAAGAGTGTCGTTAGCAAAGAGCAAATGAGAAATCAACATACTCTGTGACTGAGAGTTAACAATTTGAAAACCTTCCAAAACGCCCACCTTGATACCTATGTTCACGAACTGACGTAGTGTCTACATCACCAAAATAAATACTAGTGGGAGATAACAGGTCACCTTTAAACTTTATTTTTTGAACTTTATTTTTAAACTTCATTTTTTGAAGTTGTTGTATAGTTGGAGTGTAGGACTTTATGGTAACAAATCTTCAAATTTTTTGGCTTTTGTTGACTGCATTATGGTTGAGAGCTCAAGGGCATGATGTTTTTGTATTTGCCCTTTTGTAAATGGGTGACATCCCCTTGGTGTCCTTTTAATATACCTCTTGATTACTTACCAAAAAAATAAAAAAAATAAAAAAATAACAGGTCACCTTTATGCAACCCTCTTGACCCGGAGAAAAACCCTATTGCTTCACCTTTAACCAGCACCAAATAGTGCACGGTAGATACACAAAAATACATCCAACTCCTACGTTTGCTTGGGAACCCATTTTTTGAAGAGTAGCCATTAGAAAAGCCCAAGAAACATGATTACTTATCACAAAACTTGCAATTTCCTCAGAAGGAGAAAGGATTCATGGTCGAGTTGCATTATTGACGTCAGGATCTAAGACCTGAAATTTCTGCTGCTTGTTAAATTGTATGAGTGTGACTTTATGGAAATTAGAATGGAGTTCATAGACTATTTCAATTTTGATCGGGTCAATGCTAAATTGATGCAGCTTAAATCCAAAGGTCTAAACCCTAATTGTTGCCATCAGCATGCATGTGCGTTGTTAGTACTAAATTGCTACTTCAACTGAATAAACCTTTTAAAGATTCTGAACCAATTTTGTAATGAATTGAACAAGATGGACAATCTTTTGTCCATCATAAATCAAATACAAATTACACGTATGTTCATTGTAGTTAATCTGAAACAATCAGAAAAGTGGAACTAATTTCATGGTCATGCTGGAATGAGGGACAATGAAATTTTTTGGCCTGTATGGATTAACAGGCAGCTTTGTCTTAGTTTCATGATACCTAAGGTTATCTTTTTGGAGATACACCAAAATTGCCTAAGCTTCTTCCTAATTCTTGTTCTTTCTACTTTCCACTTCTCTAATCCTCTCCTCCCTTCCCTGATGTGTATCAATCTGGTTCCACAGTATGTTATTCTGCATCAAATAATCCTGTTTCCTAAAGTTGATTAGGATTTCCTTAATGAAAGAGGGATCTAGCTTTTCCCCTTCTACAATTAACTCTTGACTTGGATATTCTATGTGGGATCCACGGCAAACAATTATATTTTCACTGCCTTGACATAATTGGTATTTCAAAATATTGATATCAGGTAGACCAGTTTAGATATTTATTGCAGTTTGCACCACATTGCTGACTATACTCTTGGGCAGCCATGGTTTCATTTGTTTACCTCCTCTGGTCTCTCATTTTCTGTCTTTTATCTTGCACTGAAACAGTTACACTGCCGTTGTGTCGCTGGAGTCTTCATGGTTTTCTGTGTGTTCCTATAGGACTAGATACTTCTCAGAACCAAGGAAGGGACACAATCCACTACAAGGGCGGGCATACTATCAGCTGTTAGAGTGCCTCGGGGTATTGAATTTAATATTCTTTTTTATACTTTGTTCCCCCCCCCCCTTCTGGGGGTGGGGGTATACTGCTATTCTGGATGAAGAAATGTGTTCTGTACTCGTATAACTGATCCATGCTGAATTATCTAAATTCTAACCCAAAAAACCAAAATCGTGACTTGGAGGAGACCTGACATAAGGAAACCTACCTCCAAATTGGGAGGTCTTTACATATAACCCCTTGGACTATTGTGCATAAATTTGTTATATCCTGAACTATTTGCATAAATTATAGATCCCTCCTACTTTTCAAAAAATAACTTTAGACCTGGAAATTTCGAAAATGCCTTAGATCTTTGTAAATTTAAAATTATAAATAATTAAAAAAATGAGGAAAATAAATTAAAATTAAAATTTGGGACTTTTTTTTGATAGAAATCAATGTCAACATTAAGAAAAATATATTACTTTTCACATTATTTATTTTGCCTACTTTCCTAATCTTTTTTCCCCCTTACGTTGCTCTTATTTTATATAATTTTTCATTTCATGCCTTAATTATTTATATTTTTAAATTTATGAATATTTCAAGGGCTTTGGGTTCGACAATTAGTTTGTGAAATTGGAGGGGGGGGGGATTATGGAAATAATTTAAGTTGAATAAATTTATGCACGGTAGTTCGCGGGAGTATATGTTAGAACCTTCCCAAATTGGACTTTCCTGAAATCTGTAAATCAATATTGACCACTTGCCTTGACAAGCCTATCATACAAAATGACAATAACAGATATAATCTGAAGCTGAAGTAAGCCAACCTGAACTCCATATAACGGCCAGCTGAGCGACCAAAATCTGGTCTTTTGTGTTAACTTGTAGCTTTCTGTTGTCCTGGGTGCCTAATCTGGGTAAATGGTTCCGACATTATTTGGTTCAGGTGATCAGGATACATTCTCCAATGAGAGCTCAGAGGAAAGAAGACTGGTCAAACATACCAAGCCGAGAATCAATCAAGAGAGCTCATGCTGCTGCCGTGCCCTTGAAGCCGGGTGAATCTGGCCGTGGTGGGGATGTTGGACAGTTCAGAAATTGCAAGTTCTGGGGCGAGAAAGGCACTGACTACAATGGGCCTATTTCTGGTTCTTCAGACATGGGTGAAACCCGAAAGAACTCAAACTACAGCAAATGGGAACTAATGCCTTTCGAGAGGTTGAGGAAGGAAGCACAAGAATACTACAAGCAAATGGAAGGTGTTTCACTGTATAAGATGGATGGCAACAAGTTGGATGATCTTGTTTGCATCCGACATGCTTTGAAATCTGCAGAATGATTAGAGTAAATTCTTCCAACTTTTGATGGCCTTTCAGATGTCAGAACCTCGTGCAAATTCTCCTTGGCTGTGAAGTGAATGCTGCTTCTGGTGCATACGTTTATCCTGCAAATTCAGACTTGACTGGAGATATGCAGAGTTTGAAGACGCATTTTGTAGGTGCTGGAAGCTAAGATTTAATTCTTTGTAACTTTGAGATGTGTTTTCAGTCTCCATCTCCGGCCCTTTCGTTTTTTTGGCCAGTTTACTTACGTTTTGTAACGAAGTGATGGAATTCTGATGTATGCATGTACAAATTAGGGAAACAAGTTCTTCATGTAACAGCTGCAACAGACGTTGGATCCCACCTCTATTACAATTTCCCGTTTGATCCTGACTAGTCAATAGTAGACCTTATTGAGGGGACTTCGGATCCACCTGTAGTACAATTTCCCCTTTGATCCTGCCTAATCAGTATTAGACCTTACTGAGGGTTTGTTCACTCCAATTTGTCGGAAAATATCGGACTAAAAAATTTCAAGGTTGAGGAAAATCTGGAAGCTATTGAATTTTCTGTACTGAATTTCAGGAATTTTATGTCGAATCAGCATGATGTTAAACTTTATTGGCTTGGCTGTGGAGTAGAATTATTTTTTAGGCCGATAATATTTGAATCCAGAGGCACAATACATCATGTTTAACATTCTTAGGTACTTGTTCAATCTTCATATTTGGACTGTGATTTATACTCTGCCAGACTCTCGGGGGAGGGGATGCTATAAGAAATTTGGAATTAAGATGACAAGAATAGAACTTCTGATATGATATCAGAAATTGAGGAATTATTACTTGATGTCTAAGCTTCACACTCTGCATTATTGACAATTTGTTTGAGGATACAGCTAAGAGCCTACTAGAGCTAACATTCCTTGACCTTTAGAGCATCTGCAATGCAAGACTTGTGAGCCAAAAATTTGGCTCACGGTCCAAGCAATATCATGCATTAGTGATCCGCTTCGCTCGCCCCACGGTCCAGCTCATGCCCATGATCCGCCCCCCACACATTCTCTCTCTCTTTTTTTTGCCAACTAAGCATTTAAAAGTCTAAAGCCCAATAATATAGTAGTAGTGGGGTCTATAAAATATTATTTTATTTGGTGATCTAAGTTGGTGATCCATAGGATGTAGAGAAGAGAAAAAAAGTTAACCTGTGAGATGATGTGGAGGTTGTGGGTTCCCACTTGTGATCCAAATTTTTGGATCACCAATGCGGATGCTTGGAAGATATTTTAAGGCGGGCCCAAAGGTCTGAATTTGATTGGTGAGACGGTGATTTCTACTGAAAATAACCCCCATTAACGGCCTGCCAAGTGAACATCTTCCCTACCTTACCTCTTATCCAAGCTTTATAGGTATCCTCTTGACAATATAAATTGATCACTGGCCCTGTTTAGTGCGCAAATCAGGACCCAAGCGACAAAAGAAGCCCGACAAAACCCGTCAAAATGCAAGCTGCTTCTTGCTTTGTACAACCATCTTTCCCTTCAAAATTTGCCATTAAGGCATCCCCAACCTTAACCGCTCCGAAACCAGCAACTACTCGCGGTTCACCCATCAAGGCTGCTTCCGGTGGTTTCGAACCACTTTCAGTCAATTACAACTCCCCGTTCTCGTAAGTTTCATTTCCTGTCTTATTTCAAGATAATGAGAATGATAAAAGGCTAACAAGAAAAAAAAAGGATAAAGAAACCAGACAATAGATATTTTATTTTGTTATAATTCGAAGTTTGACATGTGTTGTTCGAGCTAGGATTGGTTTCACACAGGATCAATTCCTCGTTAGCTGAATGGGTATAATTCAAATTTGTCACGCTCAATGGCGATCTCTTTGTACTAAATTGAAAATAAGATTTAAGGTCAAAATCGGGTCAGTTACTGTGAAAGTTGATAACCATACTGATATGAATGCAAAAAGGCCCTCAATTGGGCAAAACACTGGGAATTACTGATCCTAAACCGAAAGGCCAGTTTTGGCACTTCATAAGGGTGTTCCCTGCAGAAGCATGTGAGACAATAGGAGGGGATGCCTGTGATGCAAATATGGGTCCTGAAACCAAACTTAACAAGCCAGAAGGAGGCAACATCAAGAAGACAACTGTCTCAGAGCCTGACAGGGAGTACTTTGACTACAGTAGTGAGCCAAACAGGTATGAACACAAGCCCGAACATCTACAAATATTGTATTGGACCAGACATATAGGGAAAATAACCATATACCGATCAGTTTAACTGCGACTTAGATAGGATCATCTTGTCTTCATTAGCAATCACAACCTGTTCGACATAGAAGATAATCCCATGATTCTGTTTTAACAAATAGGTGTTACACAATTTAAATGGTAAATTTAGCATGTAGAACCTCCTTTCTAACCAATTATATGCTCTTACAATGCAGTGTGCTAAGAGCAGAGGCATGTGATGATCTTGGAGGTGATTTTTGTGAGGGTCCATTATAAAAATACAGATTTTGCATTGTAGATAGATAAAGTTGTTGTTTGTAATTATATTACTTAAATATAGCTTCTCAAGCTAAGGAATAATCATGCATGTGTGTAAGGCCATGATCTAATGTAATATTTGCAACATGCTTGGTATATGTGGAGCTCCAAGCATTGGACATATGTGTGCTGGTTCCAAAAGCATGGTTAGTGAAGTGCCCTTGTTCTTTTGTGCAATTTTGTATGTGCGCTATTAGTTAATTCTTTTTTCATAAAAAAATGATGTAATAAACCTAAATCAAACCGTCAATCTGCTCAAAAATTAATGTTCAAATTTGATCATTCTTGCTAAAGATGGGGTATCTCATAATGTCACATAGCTTAAATACAATGGTGAAAATATTGAAAAAAAAGTCTACCCACAAAATTAAAAAACCCAAAATACGATCCTATACATTTGTTCTCTTTAATCGTCGTGATGAGATTGTGCTTTTGTTGACTTCCGTTTTGTTCTTTAAAATGAAAATTTACAGAAAACATCTTTTTAGTAAAATACTTTGAAATGAGGAACCATAACCATTATTTATTAATCTGTATATGTGCCTCAATTTGTGGACGTCTTTATTAATCTGTATGTGTGCCTCAATTTGTGGACGTGTGCCCGGTAGAGGAAAAAACTAGGTAAAGAATCATAGTGAATGATATGTGAATAATTCGTTTATTACGAAGACTCCGAATTACAAAGTTAACGAGTATCCTTCAAGCCAAACGATACTGTCTCGGGGGGGGGGGGGGGGGGCTTAGCTAACATGTTGGAAATTTAAGAAATTTTTTAGATTTAAGCTCATCTTAAATGATCCCTACTACACCCCTAAAAAAATGAAAACAAAAGGGAACTTTCACAATTTGTCATATGATATAATCATTTTGAATAACATTTTGAGTAACATATTTTGTCTAACTATGTTCATGTTACCCTTAAAGATATGTTTTCAAATCCTTAACATGATGTGGACAAGATATTCATCATGAAATTCTTAATATGGTATTTGATTGAGATTAGTTATGTAAAATAGTTCTAAGGATCGATAATTGGCCCATAAATAATTACAAGCATTTCAAGCATATGCCTTGTCCTCACTGTCACTCAACCTTTCAATGCATTATGAGATGTCACCATTGTGACAGTGATCTACAACAAACATATTTAATTGTAGAGTTCTTAACTAAAGACTCTTGAAAAGAAAAGTGCACTTTTAGTGATGTAAGTAGTCATATCAAACCCATCAAATTCTCTTTACCAGTACCTTATGATATTTGATTCACCCCCACTTAGAAGTACATGCCCTTATCATCTGCCATAAGTTGATTGACTTACATGTCATCTCAACCTTTGTTCCAATCCCATAATCCTCTTTTGCTAGCCAATTGCCCATGATTTTTATTCAAACTTACTCCCCACTTAAAGCACAAGTCCTTGTCATCCGTCATAAGTTGACTGACTTATATGTCCTCTCAACCTTCATTCCAATCCCATAATCCTCCTATGCTAGTCAACTGCCCATGATTTTCATTCAAACTTACTCCTTATTGGTGCTAGCAAATTCCCTTCTAAGTTTCCTAGTAACTTTTGCCATGTGTCCGACTTAGACTTAAGATGCCAAGCAAGCTAGTAAGAGGAAACTACAAGAATGTCGAGACAAATGTATTTGAGAGAATGTGTTGCATTCTAATTTGTGCTGGATGTTTGCGGCCATTAATTGGTCTCTTTGCGAGCAGAGATGTCTATGGAGGTATGGTATGATTGCTTACATCTAGATCTCCTCAGACTCTACGAAAGTGGGACTCACACTAGGAGGAGGAGGAGGAGGATGAGTAGTAGTAGTAGTATTAGTAGTAGTAGTAGTAGTAGTAGTAGTAGTAGTTGTTGTTGTTGTTGTTGGTAGTAAGACTTCAGTAAGCTTACATGGAAGACATGATGATATTTGATCTTTGGAGGTAACTCTACCTTGTAAGCTTGCAACCCTACTTTTCTAAGGATGGGGAGGGGTCATTTATGTCTCTATATGAGACCTTCATGTTGACCACTTGACTAGGTCATGCATGGTTATACATCTTGATGAGCATGGGGGTCATACTTGAAGCTCCCTTAGACTCCTATTTTATCTATCTACTTCTTCTTTTTCTTGGAGGTTTTCTAGAAGTAGGCCTACGCCTTATTAGCTTGACCATTCCAATCCCTAATAATTTGTAAACAAGCAATCAGGTCGTTATGGCCTGTGGAATTGTACTTGGTGTCAAGGGCTGTTGGCCCATGATGATTTTGAAAGGACACTAATTGTGGACCTACTCTTTTGTAAATTGCATAGGAATCTAGCAGTATTAAGCAACATCATTAAATTGCGTTGGTTGGAACTCACATAGTGCCTTAAATATAGCTCTAGAAGGACCCTCAACCTCTTAGTTTGTCTATCATTGTGAGGATGGAAACCTGTGGAGAAGTTAAGCTTAGATCCTATGAATTTAAACAACTTTGTCCGAAAATGACATACAAATGATGTGTCTAGATCACTCACTATAGATCGAGGCAAGTAGGTGTAAATACTTTAGCTCATGCTAGAAGCATAAACAAGTGGACTGCTTGGTCGAACATTTCTTGGGTATGGAAATGAAGGTGACATACTTAGAATTTGATCCACCACCACAAGGATCCAATTATATCCTTCATTCAAGGATAAGCCTATACACCCTCCCCTATGGTTCTTCGGGAATGGGAAAGGCTTTAGGAATCTCATGGATGCTCATTGTTTGAACATGTTCTATTATAACAAATACAAGTCCTTACACAGGCCTTTACATTGTCCTTCAAGTGAACAAAATAATAAGAGTTGCTCACAAGTGCTAATGGGTGGTGTATGTTGCATGTTCCACCCACTTGTTATTATGACATTGCTTCATGACCCTCTCCGAAGGTTTCCATATGAAGGTACATAGATGAGCTTGCCTTTTATGAGCACCAAGCCAATTCGACCTAGAATCTCCTTGTCTTTCCCCCTTATAAGGGTGATGGTTATTTGTGCCACTTGAGTGGGTATGTTGGAGTCCTTGCTTAATGTTGTCCCTTTGATTAGTTTGATGATGGATTATGTTAGCAAGTTCTTCCTTCTGACTTAATGCATCGATCACCAAGTTAGCTTGACCCGACTTTTACTTGATTTTGTTAGCAAACTCCGTCAGGAAATCTTTCTATTGAGGTTGCTTGGAAACAATGACAAAGCTATGCAAGGGCCAGGCTGGGCCATGGGCTTCTCAACCCAAGTACATTCATATATTATTTTTTGCATATGATCATTAACACAATATATGTAACGCAAGCGGTAAGATGTTGGAAGTTTGATGTGGGTGCCTACATTGAATCCTAGACTACCATGAGCCTACAATTAGCTTTATTTGGACTACTTCATTTGGGTGTCCCCTTTCTCTTCCTTGTTTGGTTTAGATCTTTTTCACTAAAAACTTTTCCCCCCTAATTTTTCATGTTATGTAGAGAATTACTCACTTCCTCTATTATTTTTTTTTTCCTTTCTGAACAATGAGACATTTCCATATGGATCTCTACTATAAAACTAATCATTCCCTTATTTTAACACCAAAATGTTAGAAACGATAGTTCTTTTGTAAATTTGCTCAATTAAAAAATCTTTAAATCTTCTAATGAATGCTAGCTAGGGTTACATTCTTGTCTCCATGAAATTTGTAAGTTTAACGTATACAACAATATCTCCTAGTATGGATCTCATTTTTATGTAGTCTGGAGAGGTCTAGATGTATGCAACTTTACCTTTCCAAGAATTCGTGCAAGCAGAGAGAGTGATTCCAAAGGATCCATTGAAAAAGTTTGCCAACAAAGAATTGGGTTGAAATATTTTGTAACGAATCCGAGAATAGTCCCACAATAATTATAGCCAGGAGCATTAAAATAACATTAAATAAATAAATAAATAAATCAATAAACAAAATGGAAACTAGGTGTGGCATAGTAATATTTAACAAAACCAGCAAGCCACTAAGGTTTCACTATTACCTTCTATAAAAACTAAACAACACTAATGTATGCTAAGTGACTAACAGTACAAGCATTGACAACTAAGTATTATAGATCTCGCAAAACACTTATCTTGAGCCATGTTCGTTGTAAGCGTTAAGTATCTTTGTTTTGTCTAATCACATTATTCCAATTATTTTTGGTCTTTCTCTAGCCCTTTTACAATCTAGAATGTCAATCCTCTCACAACTTCACATAAGTCTATTTGTTTGTATCTTTCTTTTCATATGACCAAATCATTTGAGTCTTACTTTCCTCATCTTATCCTTTGTGGGCACCAACCCTATTTCTCTCTAATAGCTTTATTTCTAATCCTATCCAATCTACACATTCACCTGATCATCCTGAAAGAGCTGCCGCCACCTAGGGCCTCCATCCCGCTATCTAGTGAGATAATTACTTTTTCGGTCTTATTTTAAGAAAGCTTGACTTTAAAAGAAAGAGACTTGGCATAATTCATCATTCTAGTAAATGGAAAACTCACAAGTGAATCCTCTCTCCCCACAAGAATGAGATCTAATTCATCATTCTAGTAAAAAATTCAAGAGAGCTATGACTGGGGACCCAATACAGCAGGATGAAGAAGATATGGTTGTGGAGGAAGATCAACCGAACAAAACCGTACAAGGACAATGCAAGCCTCAGTTTGAAGAAAGACCTCCAGTGTCTTTCTGAGACAAGGTTACAGGGAATAATCCACACCTACAATTTTCTACATTCTCCAATCCCTTTTGGAATGAAGACGGAGATAATTATGCTTCAGATGATGATCCTAGAGACCCTGATGGGGTGGAAGATCCAAGATGCCCAATTATCAGGCTCACGAAGGAGTAGAAACGTAAATTCAGGACACCATGGAAGCATGCCCTAATAATTAAAATGGTTAACAAGGGTTTAGGGTTCATACAACTTCAGGGAAGACTCAAGACAAAATGGAGCCTTAAGGGGGACTTCTCGCTCATTGATATAGGTTGTGATTATTTCATCACACGATTCACCAACCCAGAAGACTACCATCATGTACTCACAGAAGGCCCTTGGCTTACAGGAGATAACTATCTAACGATAAGGACATGGGTTCCGAACTTTGTCCCGGATGAGGAGCCTATTAGGGTCCTTACAGCTTGGATCCGTATCCCCAATATTAGTATTGAATACTTCGATAAGGAATTCTTGCATATGATTGGAGCTAAGGTAGGTAGGGTGATGGGCATTGATAGCAGCACTGCTAATGTGGCTCGGGGCAAATTCACACGACTGAGTGTGCAAGTGGATCTATCAAACCCATTACTCTCAAAATTTCGGTTTCAAGGAAGGATTTGGAAGATTCAATATGAGGGCCTTAAATTGCTATGTTATAAATGTGGAAAAGTGGGGCATAGGGAAAACTTCTGTCCAATTCATCCCTTAGATGACGGCTTACCCAAGCCCTAACCATCTCATCCAAGACATCAAGACCCAACTATGGCTACTTCAGCGAATAAACTTGAGTGCATGGAAGATTTTGGATCATGGATGCTTGTCAAGAAACCCCCCCTGAAGAAGAATTCCAAAGGTAACAATTCCAAGTCCAAGGCAAGTGGTAATGACAAACCCCACGACTTGAATACTGACTCGGGTTCCGGTCAATTCGAACCGGAACTGGACACGCCGGTTCCATCTGGACACAATGACAATTTAGGGAAAGATATTAACCCTACTAGATGCAACGCCCCATTCTCAGGATCGAGATTCCAAATTCTTGCTGAGAATATGGAAGAAGATTTTGTGGCTGATTGTGCTCTGAAAACAAGGAAGATGAACTGGAGGATGAGAATGGAGCAGCTCAAGACTCCTTAATAGGTGAAAATATGGAAGTAGTGGCCAAAAATAACCCCACAACTGAGTTGGGCAATAGTCTTGGAGATTCCTCAGAAGCGTTTCTTGCATCAATGTCTACAAAATATATTATCAAGGTACCATGCATGGAAACTCCGTGTGAGGCACGAGTTCCTTTAACTCCAAGAAACGCCAGGCACTTCCCTAGACCCCATGCAACTCGGAAAGCTATGACGTTGGCAAACCCAGCCTATGAACCATCCAAGCCCACCCACAAGAAATCTTTAAACGAAACCCTTCCACGACCCTCCATAAATGCCCAACCCAAAGCTACCTTCTCACCTGTTGGGTTTTTTAAAAAAAGAACTGACAATAGAGAATGAGTTGCAGACTATGGCTTATTGCATTGAAAAAATAGATACATGTTTATCATCAGATTAAAGCAGCTTAAATAGCAAAAACAAATTGTAACCTAAGATCATGGGCTAAAATCCAGCCACTATTAAAGCATGATCTCAACAAAATAACAACAGAAAAACAAATGCCTAAAAATAGAAGCACAACTAATCCTAGAAACTAGGAGCACAACTCAGAAAAAAATATCAGCACATTGCAGCAGATCCTGAAGCAAATGTCTAACACTCCTCCTTGCTTTAGGAACTGCAAATTCCAATTTTCCGTCTTAGATGCTCAAACCTGGTGGTTGGGAGTGGTTTTGTGAACAAATCAGCCAATTGATCTTCAGACTTGCAGTAGACGAGACTTACATTTCCCTTTTTCTGCACCTCTCTCACAAAGAACAACTTGATGTCAAAATGCTTAGTTTTTCCATGAAAGATTGGATTTTTTGAAATGGAAATTGCAGCTTGATTATCCACAAACACCTCAGTAGGTTCAGCTTGTTTTATATGCAGATCAACCAATATTTTCCTCAACCATAATGCTTGATTTACAGTCGATGCTGCAGCCACAAACTCCGCTTCTGCAATAGATTGTGTCACAAAATCTTGCTTCTTTGAGCACCATGAGAATATCCCTGAACCAAAGCTGAAACAGTACCCTGAAGTACTCCTCATGTCATCCACATTTCCACCCCAATCACTGTCCGAAAAACCATAAAACCTGAAGTTTTGACAGTTCTTAAACTTGACGCCATAATCAGTAGTACCTTTGATGTACCTGAGTACTCTTTTTGCTGTCTGTAAATGCATCTCAGTGGCACAGTGCATAAAACGAGATAGAAGACTTACTGCAAACTGAATATCAGGCCTAGTTGCACTAAGGTACATCAAGCAACCAATCAAGCTTCTGAAGTATCCTTCATCAACTTGACTTGTACCATCTTGCTTACATAACCTTTCTTTTGGATTCATTGGCGTGCTCATCGCCTTGCACTCATCCATCTGAAACTTCTTGAGAATTTCCCTTGCATACTTCTTTTGGCAAATAAATATTCCATGCTGGTTTTGTTGTACCTCCATGCCAAGAAAGTATGTCATCAGTCCAAGATCAGTCATCTCGAACTCCTGCATCATTTCCTTCTTGAACTTCTCAACCAAATTAGTGTTGTTCCCTGTCATCAACAAGTCGTCAACATAAAGAGAAACTATGAGAATATCATTTCCCTTATGTTTCACATAAAGAGTGGTCTCAGACAAGCTTCTTTCAAAACCCAACTTCAACAAGTAATCATTAATTCTGCTATACCAGGCTCTGGGTGCCTGTTTAAGGCCGTAAAGAGCCTTCTTTAGCTTGTAGACCTTGTTCTCTTCTCCTTGCACTACAAAACCATCAGGTTGCTCTACATATATTTCCTCCTCCAAGACACCATTCAAGAATGCAGACTTTACATCTAACTGGAAAATCTTCCAGGGCTTTTGTGCTGCTATAACCAGCAATAATCTGATTGTTTCTAGCCTTGCAACAGGAGCAAAAGTGTCAGAATAATCAACACCAAAAATCTGAGCATACCCCTTCACAACAAGTCTGGCCTTGTATTTGTTGATGGAGCCATCTGCATTCAGTTTCGTTCTAAACACCCATTTTACTCCAATGACTTTTCTGTCTTGTGGTTTATCAACGAGTGTCCAGGTTTTGTTTTTGTTGATCATTGACATCTCCTCCTCCATTGCATTTCTCCACTTTGAGTCTTGAAGAGCTTCTTTAGGTCCAGCAGGTTCATATATTGCCACGTTGCACCTTTCATAGATTTCTGAAAGTAACCTTCTTCCTCTAACTGGTGGATCATCTTCCACTGCATCAAGCCACTGTTCGGGTTGCTGCTCTTCTTGCTCTTGTTCTTCCTCTTCAGGGACATTGTTTACTTCCTGTAAGAATCCACTGGTTTTTGGTGAATTGGAAGAATTGCTCCAATCCCACTGCTCATTCTCACAGAAGTGGACATCTCGAGTGATTATCATCTTCCCAGTTTGAGGATGATACACTCTATAGGCTTTAGACACTGTGTTATAGCCCACAAAGATTCCCAGAATGGCTTTTTTTTCAAGTTTGTCACGCTTGACCTGCGGAACATGGACAAAGCACAAGCAGCCGAATACTTTCAAAAAACTTAATGAAGGTTTATAACCATACCAAGCCTCAAATGGGGTTTTTTCTTCCAAAGCCTTTGTTGGAAGTCGATTTTGGAGAAAGACAGCAGTATTTGCTGCTTCTGCCCAGAAACTCTTAGGAAAATCCTTCTCATGTAGCATGCACCTAGCCATTTCATTGACCGATCTGTTTCTCCTCTTACTTACTCCATTTTGTTGTGGAGTGTAAGGAGCTGTAAGTTGGTGCTCAATGCCTGCTTCGTCACAGAACAGATTGAATTCTGTTGATGTGTACTCCTTTCCATTGTCAGATCTTAAAAACTGAATTTTGCGTCCACTCTGATTTTCCACCATATTCTTGAATTTCCAGAATACACCAGCAACTTCTGATTTGAACTTCAAGAAGAAAATCCAGCACATTCGCGTAAGATCATCAATGCAAAGAATATAGTAAAGGCTACCTTGCAGGGATGGAGTTTTTTGAGGTCCTACAACATCAGTGTGTATTAGCTGTAGCTTTTGTAAAGCTCTCCATGTTGACTTAGGAAACGACCTCCTACATTGTTTACCAAATTGACAAGCACTACAATTCGGCAAATAATCAGCAAAACTCGGTAGCCCCTTCGTCATATCCTTCTCTGTCAAATTTAACATTCTTTGAATATGACAATGACCCAGCCTCTTATGCCAAATTTCAGTAACATCAGGTTTTGCAGCGTATGCTATATGTTCACCCTCCGTTGGATCAAATGAAAAACTTCTGCTTTTCATTTTTACCCTCAAAATCTCATTCCCAGGGACATCATAAATGTGGCAATATGAGTTTTCAAAGAACAACTTGAATCCTTTTTCAAGTAATTGGCCTACACTCAGTAAATTCTGATCTATCTCAGGTACATAAAGAACATCCGAAATTGTTTTTGTACCTGAACTTGTTGTAATTGCCACTGGCCCTTTTCCTTTAGCGAGGATGTATCTCCCATCTCCAAGTCTGATCTTTGTAGTGACGGGAGATTTTAACTCCTTAAAAAGAGTCTTATCATAGGTCATGTGATTTGTGCAACCGCTGTCAATAAGCCAACTCTCAGAGGTGCAAGTATTGCTTGAAAAACACTTTGCCACAAAGATGTAATCTTTATCATCTTCATGAGCAACTTGAGCATGAACTGAAGAATCTGGTTCATGCTTTTGGAGTTTTCTGCTACAAATGACAGCTTCATGTCCTAGCTGATTGCACTTGCTACACTTTGCATCTGGTCGCTTCCAGCACTTAAATGGTGGATGTCCTTTTTTGCCACAGTGTCGACATGGTGGATAGTTCTTCTTTGTGTTGTTTCCCTTGCTTTGGGCCTGGTTGTTTGAATATATTTCACTGGTTGGTGCCTGATTCTTTTTGAAGCTTTTCTTGCCCTCCCCTGCATCGTGGTGCTTTGCTGGCAACGCTCCTTCTACAACACCATTTTGTCTCATAAGCCTTCGTTGGTCTTGAGCTTGCAGGGCATGTAACAACTCTGCCAAAGTGATCTTGGACAAATCCTTTGTGTTTTCCAAGGCACTTATTGGAGCTTCATAGCGCTCAGGCACAGTCACGAGCATCTTCTCTACAATTCGAGAATCTGCAAATGTAGTACCTAGTAGCCTCACCCTATTGGCAATGCTCAACAACTTATCTGAGTATTCTTTGATTGTCTCAGATTCATTCATCTTCTGCAACTCAAATTCCCTTATCAAATTGAGCACTTGCATGCCTCTGATTCTTTCATTTCCAGCATATTCATCTTTGAGATAATCCCAAACAGCTTTTGCTGTTTTAAGGGACATGATTTTTGTGAAAATGGTTGTTGAAACAGCAGCAAACAGACATGCTTTTGCCTTTGACTTCTTGGTTCTTTTCTCTTTGTTGCTTTTGATCTGAGCCATGGTGGGATTGTCTGGCAGCGGAGGTATTTCGTAATCCTCTTCCACAGCTTCCCAAAGATCCAAAGCCTCCAAGTAAGCCTCCATTCTCACTGCCCAAAGCTGGTGGTTCTCTCCATCGAAAACAGGTGGAGCTATTGATGATAGGCTGGTTTCTGAATTCATTTTCCCTCAGTGTTTTGTTTCTTTCACAGGCCCCTTAAGAAGAGAGCTCTGATACCACTTTGTTGGGTTTTTTAAAAAAAGAACTGACAATAGAGAATGAGTTGCAGACTATGGCTTATTGCATTGAAAAAATAGATACATGTTTATCATCAGATTAAAGCAGCTTAAATAGCAAAAACAAATTGTAACCTAAGATCATGGGCTAAAATCCAGCCACTATTAAAGCATGATCTCAACAAAATAACAACAGAAAAACAAATGCCTAAAAATAGAAGCACAACTAATCCTAGAAACTAGGAGCACAACTCAGAAAAAAATATCAGCACATTGCAGCAGATCCTGAAGCAAATGTCTAACATCATCGTCCCAAACCCGGTTACTACACACCACAATCAAAGATCCTCACCCTTGCCCCACTAGTAGTAGATTCAGCATAAATAATCTTGCACATTCTAATGGCATCCCAGAAAGGCTTACTCTAGTAAACTTCGGGGACCCACCAGACACAAGGGGAGCATATCATCAACCTCATGAAGGGGAAGTCTCTCCTCAAATGGATGGTATACAAGACACCAATATGGAAGAGTCATGTCATATTCTTTCCACCCTAGAAGACACAAGGACGCAAAAATCCTCGGATTCATAGAATATTAAAATGGCCACTCAGGCCACAAGATGTTCAAACTGATGAACTGCTCTTGCAAGCCACCCCTCTACCATTGTTTTATGGATAATCAACATCCAATGAACTATGTATCACATCTTGTTTGGAATCTGTAAGGAGCGGGTAGTAGAGACTTTTTACTAACCTTGAAAGAATTGCTACGGAAATATAAACCCACCACACTAGCTCTCCTTGAGACAAGAATTAGTGGAGAACAAGCTGATGAAGTATGTAATAATATTAGTTTTGATGGAAAATTCCGAATTCAAGCCCAAGGCTTCAGTGGAGGGATTTGGATGTTTGGGAAAGCTGAAGATATTAATGTCAACATTATTACCTCTCACCCACAGTATATCACTCTAGAGGTAATCCCTAATGGGGAGGATGGCAGTCTATTTACTGCTGTTTACGGAAGCCCCCAAGAAGCTGCAAGAGAGGAACTTTGGACCCTCTTAGAAACCTTTGCCTCAACTCATACCCAACCTTGGCTACTAGCAGGAGACTTCAATGAGACCAGAACTATGGCTGAGAGACGAAACTATGGCTCAGAATTTGCTAGACGGTGTGCCAAATTTAACCACTGGATCAATAATAATGGGTTTATAGACCTCGGCTTTTCAGGTCCAGAATTCACATGGTCCAAGGGCCTTGATCCGAATACCAGGAAGCTAGCTAGGTTGGACAAAGGGCTATGCAATGACTTATGGAGAATGAAGTTTGAAGAGGTGGGAGTTCGTCACCTTATGAAAAATCAGTTTGATCACTGTCCTCTCTTGATATCTCCCAACGGATTCGCTACACTGCCAAATACCCCTAAGCCTTTTCGATTTCAGGCTGCGTGGACATCCCATGAGCTTTTTGATGATTTCCTTAAAACTCAGCCGAGTTCTAATGCTTCGATTTACCCAATGTTAACCCACCTGTCGATAGCCCTGACAAAGTGGAACAAGAAGACATTTGGCAATCTATTTAGGCGTAAAAAAGATCTATGGAATCACTTAGAGGGAATTCAGTAGAGCTCTCAAAGGAGTACTAATAGATTTCTCATAGAGTTGGACGAAAAGCTGCGTCGGGATCTGGATGGGACTTAGACCAAATCGAGACCTTTTGGTTCCAAAAGGCTAGAATTGAAGCGATCCGAGATGGAGACCGCAATACCCGGCTCTACCACCTGAGTACCACCATTCGAGGGCGATTCAACCGAATAGAGGCTCTCAAAGATGCTCAAGAAAACTGGTTATGGGATGAGGATGCCATCAAAGACATGGTGAGGGGATATTTTTTTCACCTATATACTGATGAAGGTGAAGACTATGCTCCTTACATTCTCCCTACCAATCGATTTCCTAGCCTTCATGAGGAGGACATACAACTACTATATAGGCAGTACACAGGGGCTGATGTTAAACGGGCAATTTTTGACATGAGTGCTTTTAAAGCTTCTGGACCCGATGGCTACTAAGCGTTCTTATACCAAAAATACTGGGACCTCGTTGGGAACCAGCTCATACATATGGAGCTTAGGGCCCTCGAGGGCCACTCTCTACCAAAGGAAATCAATGACACTTTCCTAGTGCTTGTTCCTAAGATGGAGAACCCCCAATGTGTCTCTCAACTTCGCCCCATAGGTTTGTGCAACGTAGCCTACAAAGTCATCGCCAAAAGGTTGGTTAACAGGTTAAAACCTGTCCTGAGCAAACTCATTTCGCCTACCCAGTGCAGTTTTGTTCCTGGCCGTCAAATAACGGACAACAGCATAATAGTACAGGAAATGCTTCATACCATGAGACGAAAGAAAGGACATGATGGATACATGGCAGTCAAGGTTGATCTTGAAAAGGCCTATGACCGTCTCCGTTGGTCGTTTATTCGCCAAACGTTGATGGAGGCTCGACTTCCTCAAATAATGGTGGAGGTGATAATGAGTTGTGTTAGCTCCACTCGATTTAGTATACTTTGGAATGGGGCCCGAACCGAACAATTTTCACCCTCTCGAGAGTAAGAAAAGGAGACTCCTTATCTCCTTACTTATTCATCTTATGCATGGAGCGCTTGAGCCATCTAATTGAGGAAGAAGTTACTAAGGGTACTTGGAAGCCAGTGAGTGCAAGTCGAGGGGGCCCAAAAATCTCAAGCCTCTTCTTTACCGATGACCTCATCCTCTTTGGAGAGGCATCCTTAGAGTAAGCAACCATTATGAAACACTGCCTAGACACCTTCTGTGTCACTTTGGGACAAAGGTTAAGTTTGCAAAAATCCATGGTTTTCTTCTCTAATAATACTGTGGAGTCGTTAGCTACACAAGTTAGCAATGTGTTGGGTATACCCATCACGTCTGATCTCGGCCGCTATCTTGGAGTTCAAACAATCAATGGTCAAGTCAACAAGCACACTTTTAAACAAGTATCTGACAGAGTTGACAGTAGACTAGTAGGATGGAAGTCCAAAACCTTATCATTGGCAGGGAGGGCCACACTTGTTCAGTCTACAATATCTGCAATCCCGTCCTATGCTATGCAAATGGTGAAGCTCCCACGATCCTTCTGTGATGAGATAGACCGTAAATCAAGAAATTTCCAATGGGGAGGGCACGGTGGGAAAGAAAGAATCACAACATGGCATAGGAGTGTCTTATAAAACGCAAAGAAGCTGGAGGCCTTGGATTTCGTTCAATGAGACAGGTGAATTCAACTTTCCTAACAAATTTGGGCAGGAGGGTGTGGACAAAGACAACCTATGGTCCAGGGTATTGCGTGCCAAATATTGTAGTGGGCGATGCGATATCGATATGTTTACACCAAAGACTAATGCTTCGAATGCCTGGAAAAGGATCCTTAAATGTGCTAAATTCCTTAAAGAAGGGACTAAAACTAAGATTGCTTATGGGAAGAAAACTTTGTTTTGGTTTCATACTTGGGCGACAAAGAGACCCCTCTGCTGTGACACTCTTAGCTCTATACCCCCTGAACTGGAGAACTTGAGTTTGGCTGAACTATAGACCACTAATGAGGGATAGAGATGGGATTAATTTGCTAACCTTCTACTGGATGAAATTCTAAAAAAAATTGTATCCATGGAGGTCTATGAGGATGAGGAGCATGAAGATCTTTTGATCTGGAATAATGCGTCCAACGGCTTCACCATAAAGTCAGCACTAACAATTATTAAATCTGATCTTTTAGAACCTCAAAAAAGTATTTGGAAGCTAATATGGACTCTGAAATCCCCCAAAGAATCAAAATTTTCATTTGGCTTGTGGTACACGAGAAGATTATGACAAATGCCCATAGAATTTGGCGCCAACTGTCAGACAACCCCCTGTGCAATAGTTGCCATAACGTGGAGGAAGATGTATTGCATGTTCTTCGCGACTGTCAGCATGCCTAAAGAGTTTGGCAATCCACAGGTAAGGATTGGCCCACTCTCTTAGCCATCACATTATGGTGGATGTGGAAATGGAGGAATCAAAGATGTTTTGAGAATGTTGAGTTTACTCCACACAATCCCTGTGCTTTTGTGCTTAAGAAGACCCGGGAAGTTTTGAAGGCTCTTGAGGCTAATAATCATCTTCGGGTACATGGGCCTCCTAATCCCAAATTTGAAATGTATGTCCAATGGCAAGCACCACTGGACCTTTGGATAAAGCTCAATGTCGATGGAGCCTCACGAGGCAACCTAAGGCCAGCTGGAGTAGGCGGTCTGTTGCGTGGGCATAGGGGAAATTGGATTAAAGGATTTAGTGCTAGTTTTGGAAACCGTTCCTCTGTCGAGTCAGAATTGCTAGCTCTACTCCATGGTCTTCGGATGGCTAAGGCTGAAGGCATCACTCAGCTGATAGTGCAACTGCACTCCAAGGTGGTCATTGACAAATTAGAAAAAGTTGATCCCAGCAGGTGTGAACACTACTACATCATTCAAGAATGCAGAAAAATTGTACTGGACGAGAGTTGGAGGATATCCTTAACCCATTGCTTCAGAGAGGCCAATCGAGCGGCGGATAACCTTGCTAATTTCGGGGTGAATCAAAGCTCTCCTATTATCTTTTTTGATCATGCTCCCAACTTTATGTATTCGGTGCTTCTTGAGGACATTGGCGAGTTGGCTTGGCCTCATCAAGTTCGTACTTAATAAAATTGCTTAGGGACTGATGTCCCTCATTTCTCACAAAAAAAAAAAGAAAAAGAAAGCTTGACTTTAAGGGAAAGGAGTTGAGTCACCACCATATTTTAGGAAAGTATGAAAACCATTTTCTAAAACAACAGTTTAGAAAATAATCCCCACGATCCCGGATGGGGATTGACTTGGTTGCTTGACTCTAAGGCTAACTAGCCAAAAGCTAGGTCCAAGGATGAGGGGAGGGATACAAATCTGCCCACTGACATTGCTCATTCAACAATGACCTTAAGTTGGGTTATAAAAGAGAATAGTGAATTCTTAACGCTTCCATGAAAACATCATTGTCATGCAATTTGTCTTGTTTAGTAATTACAACATCAAAGACATGAATTTATGGTGATCTCCTAGATTAATTCAATTTATATGCTAATTACAAGAAATAAAAAAAACTAGAAAGTAATAAACTTTGTAACCACTTTGACTCTATACATAGTCTTACATATGGCATAAAAGCTAGAAATCTAACAAGGATTACATAGTGACAAAGAAATAAAGGTGAAGGAGGATTGATTTGATCAAAACAATAAAACCAATTTTTATCTTGATTCAACCTTTTGCTTAGGTATGTTAAAAGCTAGTCAAAAAAAGAAAAAAAAAAGTAATGATAAAGTGCCTAGAGAGAAGACCTAGAGAAGAGAGGGCGAAGAGCATGATAGAGAAAAGACATTCATTACTAGCAAAAGAAGATTGCCTAAGGGAAGAGCAATCTCATTGTTAGAGGGAGAAAGGAGAAGAATGCTAGAAGAAAGACAGTCTCTCTAGAAGAGGAGAAAAAGAAGATTTTTTATGTATCTCTATGTGTGTTCAAAGGACGCGAAAGTTCATAGTGAAACGAATTGAATGAGCCTTCCTAGGTTTGTAGGTTTAGCAGAGGTATCTTTCGTAATTCTGATTAGGAGAAACATTACACAAATATTTTCAGGTAAACTAAAACGTGGACGCTAAGCAAGGCCAGTAGCCTGTGCTTGCACCAAGCCAGTGCCAACCTCGTTTGGTGCTACTAGGCCTGGTTTAGTGCCGTTGGGTCTAGGAGACAACTCACTTTTTGCCTCCTAGCGCGCTTTCTTGTAGTCGCCCAAGCGTAGCAGTCTATCGTTGGCTGTGGCCTACTTTGAATTAAATATTTGACATGGGGATATGTTTGCATGGTAGTGCACCATCCCTCCTGTAATGTCTGCATTTCGCTAGTAGCAAAGGTATTGCGAATTAAGGAGGGCTACTGCCAATTTTATTTTGGAAACAAGGCTTATCCGCTTAGTGAAGGATGAAAATGTGCAAAAAAGGGGGGAAATTAGCAATTCATTGCCTTTTGAAACAAAAACTATACAATAATTGTCAATTTGTAGCTCCCAAACTTTGTAAAGAAAACTAAGCTTTTGGTACATGAAATAAATGACAGTGAATTTAAATGACATGGAGATCATTAGAAAAATTGAAGGATTTTTGAAAATAATGGGAATAAATGGCAATTAAATGTTGAGGATTAGTCTGAGAGGTTCCATGAGCCAAGTGACCAAGGGAGTTCAACAGGCAAGGAGATTTCCACCAGACTCTTAGCTTCTAATGAATCACGCAGCAGTTGGCATATGAACAGTAATCACAAGGTGTCCTCGGATCAACAACTTATCAGCATGTGAACTTATGAATGCAGTAACATAGTAACATATAATCGTTGTAATGGTGAGTAAGTCCTCTAAATGACCAAAACGTATGAAAGCTGATAAACATGAATTAGAAATAAATACAAAAAACTTTTACTTGTATCATAAAGGTACAAGTAATAAAACGTAACTTTAGTTGCCCCACTTTAACTCATGAATCTTCTTGGGCCATTATTAGACTTCACTTTCTAATCTTCTTGTAAACTGAGATTGCCATCACTAGCTATGTTGTTCTCTTCTCTTACCTTCCCTTTTTTTTTTTTCATCATTTAGTATTCCTATTTTCTATTCTTTACTTTAGTAAATGGATTGTACCCACCTAATTGTAACTACGGTGCCAGTAGTACATCATTTTTAAGAACTATGATTCTATGAGGACACACCCCTTTATATCCACAAATTGTCACACCCACTTCTTAAGAACTTGGTTGTTCTTAACTCTTGAGAACTTTCTCCCATGATAGGATTTAATCAAATTCATTGATCCAAGATAGTAAACTTTGTAACAAAATTTCCAAAATTTTGGCTCACCCATTCTCTTGTTCTCACTCCCACCTTATGCTTAGTCCTTTTGATTAATAATTTATAATTCATTGTTTGTCACTATATCAATTCACAAGAATAATTTGGCCTTAAAAGATCTCACGTATCGCTTTAGCTTGATAAATCCAATTTATAACATTGCAACAATTAAGTCGCCCTTAAATGTGATGATATGTAAAGCTAATCACTATATAATTCAAGCTAGCTCAAGCACTTTCTCATATCAAAACTAATCAGTTAAAAAAAAAATATGTTTAACCCCTTTAATTTTCTTCTTGATCACGTGCTAGCTCCCAAATAAAGGCATCTTAAAATATCTCAAATTATTTGATGATCACCCAACACCCCTGCACATTTATATGAATCCCAATTCAACATCTAATAGTAAACGAACTTACTGCATCATCCCTCATGGCCAATCATCTATCTATCTATCTATCTATCTATCTATATATATATATATATATATATATATATGGTCTGTGAAAACATTTTTCTTTACAAATTAGCCTTAGCCTATTATAAGTCGCAACTATAACCCAATTCCATGCATTTGTGTGTTCTCTACTATGAATCTCAAGCGTAATTCGATTTCAAATTCCATGCATCATAAGCTCAATCCCATAACATGGCATAATTGTTAGTAATATTATAGCTTAGTCCTCAAAATTAAGTGGTTCATATGACCTAGTTTAGGAATGAGAGAAAATCCATATCTGATTAGAGTGAGGGTTTAATACTTGTACCTTTGAGGTAAGTGCCACAAAGAGATGGTGTAGGTGGTAATAGTCAGTGGAAGGCGATGCATTGTGGTTGTCTTCGGTGGCTAGTTGGTGGTGTCATGGTGGTCATGGGCAGCAGTAGGGGCCTAAAACATATGATATGACTCCTGCTGTAGTTGCTACAAGAAGAGAAAGAAAGCGAGGATGATAGAGGTGGCCCATGGTGGCTATGGCTGATAGTGTCGTCGATGGATGGTTATGGTGCTAGCCTAGGGCTCATTGAGGCTCAATGGTACCTTCCCCTGACAACCTCCCTCTTTCAAGGGGTGCATCATATGTCTTTCTTAAGGTGTTCCTTCCATATGGTTATGTGGTAGAATGGATAAAAGCTTCAACTTTTAAAGTTGCTGGCACATTTTAAAGGAAATGTACAATAATTATATAGAAAATGCTAAATTCTTTCTTTTTACTACATCCTTAAACTGAAAGAATAACTGAGAGACATAGGATTTGATTTTTAAAAAGAAAAAGGGTTTTTCCTAGGGACATTCTGAATGAGGATCACTAAGAATGGCTCTATGAATGTAAACCATGAGAATAGGTCCAAAGGTGAAAGTTTGATCGAATAGGCGGTGAAAACCACCTTTAGACCGCTTGCTTCAAACGTGACTTCTACCGGAAATGATTGTATTAAAAATTTTAATTTTCTGATTTCATGCAAAAGATATTTTTTTATGAATTTATTGTTTTATTCCTAGGATAATAAACAATATCATACTTTTGTGGACTACTTACATTAGCAAGCCATTTTGTAACAGAATTGAAAATACAAGGAAGCTGTAAATTTAGTTTTCACTTGATTATGAATATAGTCTAACTAATGTACTAATAAGACGTGAATAAATGATCAAGGAATCATAGAGGATCAAACAAAAACATAATTACAAATACGAAAGACATATCATCCAACAAAAAGTAACCAATTAGTTTTCCTTAATTGGTCTTTAAGATCCACTTCGATATGAGATGTTAGCAAAGAAACAATCCTTGATTTCATTCCTTCCAAGTGTGTTAGAGCAGGATGAAAGGCAGTCCAGTTGCATATGCTTTGAAAAGTTTGAAAGAGAAGCGGAGTTTTTTATTTTAAAACTAAAGAGAAGTTTTCTACAGAGGGACGAAAATGTCTAGAGAGAAGTATTGTTTCTCCTGGGTGGAAGATGATGTAGAGCAAACAGTGTGGAGTTTCCTTTAGGCGGTGATGATGAATGAGAGTGAGATGCTCGCTTTTTATAGTGGAGGAAATAGATTGGGCTAAGAAATGACTTTGCTAAGAAAAGGATCAATGAAATGAAATGAATCAAAATTTGGTGGTTGATTGAACCATTCCATGCAATAACATGTGCAAATCCATGCAGTGGAGGCCAAGGCAGGCCTAGCGATAGGTGGAAGTCCATCCATTGATGCTGGGGCTAATATTATGCTGCTTGGCTGGTCAACATGGCAAACTTACTTGTTTAGGCACCAATGTCCAACCGATATGATTCTGTTTATGTGATAGTGCATTGGGTCTAGTTTACATAAGCAAGGAAGTCTCAGTTTCTGTGCACGTATCACTATCTAACTCAAAACTTTTTCATTGCTTATCGGATTTGAGATTACAGATATTGTTGAAAAGCTCTTTTGAAGAGGAATCAATTCATATAGATTGAAGTATGCTTTAGCCCTAGTTTAATAAGTTGCAAATAATGAGAATATACTGTTGTCATGATTATAGGCCTAGTAGTAGCCGCTAGGGCTTCAAAGCACTTTCTGGGGTTGTAAAAGCTTCGAGGCTTAAAGCTCTCATACCTAAGTTAAAAAAATTTAAAACTTGAAGGTCTCACTCACGTGAAAATATTTTGAGGCTTGAAGATCTCACACCTATAAAATCATTTTGAGTCTTGAAGATCTCACACCTATGAAATCAGCCTTAGGCTTGAAGGTATCATGCCTATAGAAGCATTTTTAGGCTTTAAGGTTTCACACCTATAAAAACATTGAGGCTCGAAGGTCTCAAATTTGTATAAACATTTTGAGGCTTGAAGGTCCTACATCTGTAAAACCATTTTGACGCTTAAATGCCTCACATCTATAAATCATTTTGAGCTTGAAGGTCTCACACCCATATAAACATTTTGAGGCTTAAAGATCTCACACATATAAAAATTATTTTTAAGTTAAAGGGTAGTGCTCAGCATTACACTATATGGTTGTAGAATGGGCATTAGCTAGCAATACATAAAGAGATGTAATGTATATATTGTGTCATGTAAATCCTTACACATTATAATAGGTGTGTAAACCAAAGTATGTCAGGATATAAGAATGTTATAGATCTTGTGATGTTGTATGCAAATTCCAATGCATCAGGTCATATAGGAATGTTATATGAAACTTTAATGTTAGGTGATGTATGCAAATTCAAGTATGGCAGGTCATGGAGTATATGTTGGATCTAGGAAGACAATGATTTTGATTATGACAAACTAATTAAGAGAGATAATATTCACATGCAAAATGAATGATCACGTGTGACAATATGTGTTGTTACTGCATGATATATATTCGAGTTGACTAATAGCATTATATGATTGACGAAGCTTAGGTTCTAAACCTTTGACAATGCACCTTTTAGTAAGAGCTTGGAGCTGTACTCTAAGTAACTTCACCTTGACCATGTAGTAGAGTCCTTGATACTCGCGAAGATCATATGTGCATATGTGATTGCTTTATTGAGTAAACGATGATTGAACTATTTAGGTGCTAATCTCATGCAAATGATATTCTTTATTATATTTATTGAGTGGTAGAAACCAAGCCATATCATGTATGAAATGGCTTCCTTATGTGGGTTAAATGGATATATGACCGGTCTAATCGAGACTTTGATATATGAATTATTGAATTCATTAATGTGATTGATATGCTTGTAATTCAAAGAATTATTATAATTTACTCACGTGATTCCTAAGTTAGAAATGAGCAAAGAAAGTAGGCACTTAGGATTTAGGGATTTTGGACGACAACATACTGTACTTTGGAGGTGTTGGACAATAATGCTCCCAACTTTGAACTTGGACGTCCATGCACCATATTATTTACCTGTTTACTGTTTATATACCAAGATAGAGTTTAAATGTGTTTTTATTAATGTGATGTAATAATTGTATAATAGTTTGCAATTGCATATGTTTAAAATTCAAGAATTTCCAAGTGTATGCAATTACATATGTTAAATATGAACTTACATCACCTACTAAAACACCTTCAAAATCAGTATTGGTATAAAAATAGTAAATAGGCCCATAGTATGGTGCACAGACATCCAAGTCCAAAGATTGGAGTATTATGATCAATGCCCTCAAAGTACAGTATATTATCGTCCAATTTCCCTGATATTTATCATACATATAAGCTATCAAGATAAAAGTTGTTATAGAGATGAGCAACCACCCGTTGATTGACTCAATTGAAGATCAGATGGGTACTAAGAGGAGATCAAATATGTTAAGTAGTAGAATTAGAGACAGTTATCAGAGATCCTGATGAGGATTATTCATGTAATGCTTATAGGCAGGACTCATGCTCTACTGAGCCCTATGACCAAATGATGTCTGTTCGATGTTCTTATCTGGTGATTGAAGATAATAACATGATGAAGGTCCTAGCATATCCAAGAATCAATATTGATCAAGATTATGGTGATACAAAGGAGGGAAACAATATTCAAAATGAATACATGACATATCCATTAGGAGAAGTCAAAAGGAAAAAGGATGAATAAAGTTCACTATGAACACAGATGTTAGAGCCACCACATCAGAGCTGAAAGGCATTAGGGTAGAAAATCATTACATATGAAAATAGTCAGAGCTGCATCAAAGTCAGAAGATTTCAAGGTTGGATTAGAGTTGAAAATAATGAGAATAAAAAAAACATTAGAGACCCTAAAGTTATCAGAAATGGAAAACATTAGAGTTCGAAATTCGTAAAGACATATTTAGCGACCTTGAATTTTATCTTCTAAGTGATGAATATGAAAATATAAAAAGTGTAAGATTTTCATGTGTATAAAAATTTAATTCAAAATGAAGAAGCCATTGCAAAACAAGCAAACAACCTAAACACATGACTATTAGATGTCACTATCAATGCCAGACAGCACTATACTAGCCGTAGAGATAGATTTACAATGGCTAGCCATAAGAAGGCAATTGATTGGGGATTTTTGCATTTGGAAAGAAGTCTATATGTGATTTGAAATGTTCTTTTCCAAAAAGAGGAAAAAGCAACATTAAAAGATTCCTCGGAGACAGATTTACAATGCTAGGCAGCACTATACTGGGTATAGAGATATATTTACAATGGCTAGCTACAAGAAGGTAATTGATTGGGCATTTTTACTTCTGGAAAGAAGTCTAAATGTGATTTGAAATGTTCTCTTCCAAAAAGAGGAAAAAGAAATCGTTGAAAGATTACTCAGAGGCCATGATGAGGACCTTGTAATAAAAGGTCAAAAGCTAAAACAACTTTTTCTTTATCCTAATGGCTAGTATCCTTCAGTAGCAGTTATACATAGCTGAATTACTTATATATACAAGGCCCAAACATAAGATGAAGGTTGGAACACCCCATATTATTTACTCCTAATCTTTAAGGTGTTTTTTTTATTACTAAATAGTTACATTTCACTCATATCATTGTAACACTCTTGTAATACTTGAGGTGCAAGAGTGTAGAGAGGCCTCTATTGTAATCTTACGTAAACAACAAGTATGTTTCCAACATTTGAGTGTATGCACTCAAGGTTTGAGATGACGAAGAATGGGTGAGCACTTTTGAAGAAAGGTTGTAATAGAGGCAGAGAGAGCTCACTTGAGGGGATATTTTGTTAGGTGGTCTAGCTCATATATGTGAACCACACATGTAAGTGCATGTAGTTTCGGGGGAAAAATGCAATATGCTCTATGATAATAAGCTTAAGAATTCAACAAGTCTTGATGGAGATATCAAATATATTTTATGTCGTAAGATGAAAATTTTGAGAATGAGATATTTGTCTCAGGGAAGAAAAACCCTAAAGTTGTAAATTATCGTAGGATTAGAATCTAAAAAGGGTAATGCATTTTAGAATGGAAAACCCGAGAGCATAATATGCTCTAGGAATGGGATGTGTGATCGCCTACATCTGCACACGAATACACCAATAGCATATGTTGCATGTGTACATGTATAGGAACATGTATGGACTATGGCTATGAATGTAGATGCTCATGCTAGGTGAATGCCAAGCATGCATACAAGTTAAACTGAAGAACGCATATGGTTGTATTGACATAAGATAAGCGCATAAACTAAGCAGATTCATGCATGGATGCACATGGATGCACGGATGCATGTTAGCTGTGACGCGATGGGACTATAATGTTGTGCAAGACTCAGACATAGTTTAGTGATTGAGACATGCTAGTAGTTAGGAATTGACTCAATTTGATAGCAACTAAGGTTAGGTAGGTAGGCTAACTTTAAGGACAATGGCAAAGGATGGTGTGGGACTAAGGCTTGGCTTGCTGTTGGGTATGACATGGAGGTGGGCTAGACTTAGGTGTGAGCTAAGCTCGGTACGTGAGGTATATGATAGGATTAGCATGTAGTATAAGGTCAGGTTGATGCTAAGGGTATGATGATCAAAATGGATGTGATAAGGCTAATAAACACTATGGAAGATGGATGCATATATTGAGTTTGTATTGACCCAAATAGAGTGCTGAAGAAGATTAGTCCAAATTGGGCTATATCATGGTCAATGAGGATGAGTGACCTAATCAAGAGAAGCTTTGTCCCTTATAAGTGATTTTCTGTTAGTCAGGGAAGCTAATTGCTACTAGTAGTTTTCTTGTTCATGGACTTACCAATCTCGTAAACATGTATGCGACTTATTTCTATTGACTTAAATTCCAAGTCTAATGCCACGTTCAAAATCAAGGATATCGGGTTAAGGGCTCCTTTTGGAGAGAAGGGAGGGTACAAATATGAGGTGAAAGGTTAAAATGTGTTTTATGGTGGAGAAACAATATAAAGGTAGGGTAAATGGGATTAAAGGCAACGATAGGGCAATGACGTCCAAGTCTAGTAAGGGAATGTATGCCAGATAATATTTCCTGAATCCTTAGAAAGCTAAGTTGATCTTTTTATTACTTTGTAATGGAATTACGCTTGGATGTGTGTTGGGGGCCAATGGTAGGGATAAACACACCACCTGCTCACATAACTTGTTGCCTATAGGTTAGTCATAAGAAGAGATATGTCGCTTGTTTTGATTTTTAAAAATTCTTATCGCCAAGAATCTTGACTAAGCTCTATGCGGAATACCTTCTACGTCAACACCAAAGAAATGCTACCTACATATCCGCATAGGAATTAGGCCACTTGTTGATCTAGAAAGGTATATGACTTGAAGAATTTTTTCCTCTAGGAGGGCTTTGTGTTTAAGGCTAAACATGTAGGTAACCAAATGAAGAGGAAACTGGCATGGAGGTTTGAAATTATCCCGTATACAAACCCAAATATATGTGAAGAGAGCGATGCCAACCTATCATGGTTTTGAATTCAAGGTAGTCTTTATTTCTTCTCTTTATTATTATTATTTTTTGGACGTTTTGCCATTTAAAGAGACAATTTAGATATCTTTGCCCCTATTAAGGTGGCTTATGTAGTGAGTATTAAAGTAATTAGGCAATAACTAAAGCCCACTTTTCAGCACATGTTTGCATGAAACGACAGTACTTGTTGCCATTTCATTGTTCACTTTTCATGATGATTGTTGTAAAGATCTTTCCATTGCAATGAACTTTGGTTTTTGACCTTTTGCTTCACGCAACTCACTAACTATTAATAATAACTGCACCATTCGAGTGATTTGGCGAATGAGAATTTTTTTCTTTTGGGTGAGTAGTAGATTTCTTTAAGAAGAACCATTTTTGAATAGGTGTTGTAATATTGCTTTCTTTATTAATAGCAAAATTTTATACTTGGAAACAAGAGTTTGCATTTTCTTGATATTGCACTGACTTAAGTTGCATGAGATTATCACATAAGAGTCTTGTAATTGTTTCCAACTGTGGGTGCAGCACAACTTGTCACATGACCCTTGGCCATTTCTTTTTCGTAACTCTTTTTTCCTTGACTTTGAATTGTTTTTGTATTAGGAAAATGACTCTGTTTAATGGAATCATACCTCATATCCCATGTGTGAACATTGGTATTTAGAGTGTTTTCCCTTTTTGACTGCTTACCTTTGATTTTGGCATCATATGCAATACACTTTAATTCTCATCCCCACATTTAGGTTGACTTGGTTTCCTAGAAGTTTGTGTTGAAGGGTGCAAATAGGCCTTTGTAGGTTATAAAAGAGATATGTGGATTGCTAAAGAGGACCTCCTATTGTAGGCAAGTCCTAGTCACCCACTTTTTCTTTATTTTGTTTTTATGATTCTTGATAATTTATTTATTTTTGTATTTTTTTCCTCACAACTTAGATTCATCATAGGACAAAAAATATCAAAAGGGAAAAGGGGGCAAAGAATGTATACATAGAAGTATGGATAGAAAAGACAATGGACTTTTTATTGGTGTGAATGAGAGTTACACAACTTTGACTAATAGAAAAATAAGAATAAGGCTTAGGGGCATCCTAACTTGAACATGGAATTATCATATGAGATGTAAGTCTCTACTAATATTATTGATGATGATTTTGTGTTGCTAAAAGTCGTTCACGTCATGGAATGAGATTAGTACAACTTCAACCAGATTCCTCTAGTATGGAAGTGAACCTTAGGGTCCATTAAAAAAGTTCAGGTGAATGTGTCATTGTTGTGCATGTCTTGAATTGCATCTTGGAGTTGTAGCACTCATCTCTAGGATGTCTTGGCCCATGACAATAATGACAATAAGCATCGAGGTTGTAGTTTTTTAGTTCTTTTGCCCACGACGATATCTGATGCAGTTTGATGGGTTTAATAAGCCCTTGTTTTTTTCAGCTCTCAAATGCCTCACCTAGCTTCATACAAAGGGAAGTGTATACCCTCCTTTTTTGCTTACGTTAAGGTATATATGAACTAGTGCACTTTGTTTACTCATGACCTCTAAAGTTGGTGTGGAGCTCTTTGTGTATGAGTCTAGGAGTTCCTCTTCAATCAACTTCCTAATGTCATCAAATGCCATGAAAGAGTTAATAGCTAAAACTTGTAATGCTTATTGTATTTAGTCCATAGATTCTGGATAATCATGTGGACTTGGTCTATTTTAAAGGGCAGTTGTTATAAGTGCTACCTTGGCCCTCATTAGGCTAAGAACTCTAGGAATTCTTCTTCTTCTTAATGTTTAAGTAATTTAAGGTTGTGAATTATAGTAGATAATTTTGTATTACAAGAGTATTGGGCTAAAAATTCTCTAGTAAGCCCTCTCCATATGTTGACCTTTTACGAGTCAAGAGAGTAGAACCTGTCTCCAACATGTTCTCTGAAGCTCGGGGGGAACTTGAGGAAACAAGTCACTATCTGCCCTTTTAAGGATCAAGAAATCGGCAAAGTTCCTTACATGGAAAGCAGGATTGCCAATTTCAGTAAAGGTTAGGCATTCTGATATGATAAAATTTTTCTGGGAGCATTGCTTTATCAATTTGCATAAAAGGAAGAGGGTCTATTAAGTGACCTCCAAATATATTGGATCTCCTAAGAATTATTCTAGCTTCTATATTCTTTGATTAGTCATATTTAGACTGTCATTTAGGATTGAATGAACCGAATGTGCATCATGCTCTTTGTCATATTATGACTCATTTTGTTTCTTTAAGATATTATTTGTAAGTGTTTGTTGCTCTTCAATTATGTGTTTGTTGCTCTTCAATTATGTCTTGTTGCTTTTTAAACTTGGCCTTGAACCTACTTTCCTCCTGGCCTATGATGTTGTAACATTAACCCAAAGGTTTACATTAAGCCCATGGTTTAAATTGAGATTCTCATGATAGTTGCTAGTCATTCGAGGTGGTGTCTAGGGGTGAGAATGAAACCCATACTCATTTAAAACCCGCAAAACCCACTCCATTTAAAACCCAAACAGGTGCTGAAAATGGGTTTTAAATGGTATGGGGTGGGTATTGAAAAACGGGTATAGGTATGGGTATAGCTCTCACCCGCCCCATACCCGCACCCCACCTGTACCCTTTTTTATAATAAGATAAAAAAATTATTTTGTTTAATGTTTTTATAGTATAAGTCCAATCCAAATCATTCTTAAAAAAAATTAGTCAATAATGTACTTGATTTCACTTTTCTAAACAATATATTCCCAAAATAGCACAACTTTGTAATCTTATAATAACACGAATATATATTGTACTTGGATATGGGTTGCATATGGGTGTTAATTTTTATTCTCTATGTGAACCCGAATGAAAATCACAAACTCGCAGAACCTGATGGTTATAGGTATGAGTTTTATTTTTAACACCCGATGAATCTGGGTATGGTTATGGGTGTGATTTTCACAAATGGGTATGGGTGCGGGTACGACTCAACCCACCCTATTGCCATCCCTAGTGGTGTCCTTAGATCCTTGATTTAGTGTTCTTTGCTACTTGTCTCTACTAGACTAAACAAGAAAATGTGTCAAGGTAGGTAACCTAGGTCGACAATGATGAAAGCATATAGTTTGGTAACTTTGAATTGATAGTGCACCGGGTACACATGTTAGGCCTAAGGAGGAAGCACAAGATCCTCTATTAAGGATGTAATTTGAACATGACAAAGCCTAGGTTAAAGACCAAAGGTATAGCTTATAGGTCTTAAGTTAAGGTTCAAGCGTAATGGTACTACAAACCTAGGTTTAGCATAAGACAAATCGAGTTTGACTGTAGGCTAGGAGACAAGTATGATGGGCTAATCCTGGGTTTGATTATGCATGATGACGCTGACCCTATTTGGGCTTGGGGATATGCATGACAATATGTCGTAAAGGGTTTAGCCTATATGCAAAAAGGGTTGTCCAAAGTGGGCTAGCATGCAAAGGTTCTAATAGACCATCCAAGGTCAGGTTACCATGTATGCAAATGGCCTTATGTAAGTTGAACTAGGATGTGGACTCAACCTAAGTCAGTCAGCGTATACATGGTGCACCGTTCTAAGCGCGAAGTATTGGGGGCATGATGCAAGGCACACTATGGATGCACTTAGGGTAGTGTGAACATATGAGAATAGTAGGCCTAGAGTATAATGCACATGTAAGATTAATGCAAGATGGGCCGACCTATGTGCTTTCTAGGTGCATGAGGTGATAGACTAGGGTATGAGATGCATGTAATCATATATGAACCATGATATTGAGCGTTCCCATATAGGACATGATGATGGGCACTCCTCTGAGTACAGGAATGCATGCAATATGCTAAATGGACTATGAATGTAAGAGTCCATATATGAGGAGTCCTAGATGGTCTACTGTGAATGAATGGATGATGATGACTATAGGGAATGCAAATGATGTAACTCTAGATACATACATAAAAAGAATAAAAAAGACTTTTACCCTGAACCAAGGTAATTGACATGAAAACGTCGACTAGAGGGGCCAAAAAACAATCAAAATACGTTGAGTTCTGTGCTGATTGTGGGAATGCCTTATGTGGTTGGTAATACTAGAGTTTTGGGGAAAAAAGACATGCTAGGCTATGACTCAATTTTGAAACAACTCTTGATTCACAAAGAAAGGCATAAATAACAAAACATGAGCACTCGGCATTTATTCAAGGCAAAGATTTCGCAAGAGGTTTGATCTTAAATCTACTTTCAAGAGAACGCATAGCAGATTTGATGGTCAAAATGTTTGGGTGACACGGAGGAGACTCTTTTATGTTCAAAGTAGCGTGCTTGAAGAGCTACATAGTGTTCTTCATGTAGACAAACCCATGTCCAATTTGGAAGGGCTTACTGCAACAAGGAGTTTCACAAAATTTCAAGGGTAAGAGGATGATCTTTGGAGAGTGCCTTACTGGGGGATGATCAATAAATGATGTACCTAGCCTTACTTATCCTCAAGACTGCAAGAAAGATTAAACTTAAATAGATTGAAGCTGATATTATAGAGTTGAGAAATCAAGTGATCTTTAAGTGATATAGAAACACAACACTTGAGGCTCACTTGGGCCGATCATTTTAGGGCTTCCTAGATACAATTACACTACCAAGAAGAACTAAAATAAACTAGTGTATCACCACTTCAGCTGCCAACTCAAGATATAGCCACTAGGAATTTGAGAGGGAAGCTGAGTAAAAACTCAAGTCCGAATTCAATTGATAATAATTTGAGTACAAAACCAAAGGAGAAAGGTTTATATGACCTTCTCCCTTACAAGCCAACAACTAAGTTTCAAAAATAAGCGAATCAAATGCTAATCACATCATCATAAAGGATTGCAAGCATATTTGAAATCAAACCATAGGGCTATTGACACCAATTTTGGTTATTTCAATAATCAGGTGAGGTGTCACTGAGGTTAACATAAATGGTTGGGGGTTTAGGCTCTTAAAATGACCCTTAAGTAGGCTGAAATGCAACTTGCAAATCGATTAGATCACTTAATGATCACCCCGAGCAGTAAGTATAGCAGCCTGGATATTAGGTTATTTTCTTCAATCTTTAGCTGGATAAAAGCAAACCTTAAGGGAGCTAACTACTATCTTTTAGTAGCTCATATGATAAATATTTTAGCTCACTTTCAAGATCTAAAACCATGTGCTAGATGCATGCCTAGAAGCATTTGAATTTCCCTTCAAAACTAGATTGTGTTGGATTGACTTCTAAAGTGCACTACTTGAAGTTTGGACTTGGATGACTAACCTCATGTGCTCCAAAAAAATTGAAACTTGTTTTATTGGTTTGTCCTCAAACTAAACTAAAGGCGAAAGGGATTCGCAAACCCTCTCTAACTCATGATCAATATTGATCACGATCACAAACTCTGGTCAGGCACTGGATGAACTAAAGCTAGGAAAAACTGCTTGCTAGAGGTGTTCCTTGACCATTGTTATGACTTCCTTGATCTCTTCTAAACCTAGGCACCCCTTAGCTATCTCCTCAGGCTCAGTGGAGTCTTTGGTGACTAGGTCCCCACCAATAAATATTGACATTTACCAAGCCTAAGCACATAGCGAATAGGTGTCTATATGATACAATTTTTCAAATCGAAAAATAAATGTTTAAATTGTATTCATTTTTTGCACATTTCACCCACTTACTTACACAATTCCTAGTGGAGTCACCACTAAAAGTCCCATTGATGGATGCTTGTAGGGTCACCCCAAGGCTCCCGAGGCTTAATCGGCTCTTCCTGTATAGTCATGCTCTTCCTGTATAGTCACCCTCTTTCAAGGGGTGCATCAGATGAGTTTCTCAAAGTCGTGCTTGCATGAAGTTATGTAGTAGAATGGATTAGAGCTTCAATTTTTAGAATCGCTAGCACATTTTAATTGAAATACATAAAGCCATAATTGTATAGAAAATACACAATTCCTTTTTAAACTAAATCCACACATCATAGGGAACCGGGGAACATAGGTTTTGATGTCCAAAAAAGAAAAGGGTTTTCCCTAGAAATTATAATTTTGAACATCCCAAATGTGGATTATTAAGAATTATTCATGTTTAAGAATCATGAAAATGGATTCAGGGGTGCAGAGTCGATCCGATGGATGGTGAAAACGACCACTAGACTGCCCGCTTCAAAAGCGACTTTGCTAGAATGAATGTATTACAACTTTTAATATTTTCAATTCCATTGGGCAACACATTTTTCATGAATTTATTCTTTTATTAGTGGAAAAATCAACAAGATGTATTTTTTGTTGATCATATATTCACAAGCCATTTTATAAAAGAATTAAAAATACAAGAAAGCGGTAAATTTAGTTTTCACTTGATTATGACATGGTCTTATTGATATGCTCATAAGAAATGATCAAGGAATCATGGAGGATCAAACAAAAATGTAATTAAAATTTTTTTTAAAAAAATGATAGAGTATAGCAGAAAGTAACTAACTAGTTTTCTTTCATTTGTGGAGCTAAGTACCTACCTCGATTTGAATGGTTGGCAAAGCAACAATACTAGATTTTCTTTCTCCCAAATTTATTACGGTAGGATGAAAGCTAGTACATTTGAAGAAAAAAATGAATAGTTTTCCAAAGTTTTGTTATTACATAGCTAAAAAGAAAATTTATGAAGATTTAGCCTTTTAGAGTTACAAATAAATTACCTAAGATGTCCTTAAGACATTCAAGAAAAAAATAAGTTCCCATGTTCAAGAAAAATGGTTCAACGATTGGTGCGCAACCTGCATCGACTGTTATTATAATTATTCTTATGATATTTGCTAGTCATGGAGTACTACGATCTTCTTTATTAATACATCTAGAGTTGATGGTGTTGGATTCCCAACAAATTCAATCTCTTCAAATGGCACCATCATGAAAGCCTAAGAATATGGAATGGTGGCTTACCTCATGGAAATTCCAAATCCAAAATACTCATTCTTCTCAAGACTAACTAAGTTTCGACAATGCATATTTAAAAAGATCCATTGGATTCTTATATCTCCTGATAGCCCAACAAAAATTTCATATAATAGAAGTTTGTATGTCGAGGTACATTGCACAGTAATTGAGTATAAAAATTGAAAGGCCAAACCAGCCCATCATTTGGCTCAATTAGTTGACTTAGATGATCCAAATTATCAACGACAAGAATGGTTTCCAAGATGACAAGATGTACTAGCGATCCTGCTTTAGCAAGAGCCATTAGTTTTTATAATATTTATTATCAAATGTGAGCATTAGTTGAACATGGTGAAACACTAATGCGTTGCAGGATTACTTTTGTTTATCATAACGATCTCAGCAAATACATGAAGGTAGAAGGAGCTACTTCTGGAGATGTCTTTGATTATCTCTTTGATGTTGGAGCTAGAAAATTCTAATCAATAAAAGGAAAGAAATGTCTTCATAAATTATTTAAAAGATGGGATTAAGAGCATCTTCAATTTGATGAAGATTTTGATGATTATCTGGATAATGATGGACTGAAAACATTATTGGAGATGAAGGCATGCAGAATCTTAGTATGAATAACTAGTCTTGTCAGCATTAAGTACTCTGAAAAGTTGTTGCACTATTATTGTATTTTGTCAAGTGTCAGCTTAGTAAAATAATATAGTCTAAAGCAGCCATGTGTGGGCAACCATAGTCATATGAAAATATCAGTGTGTGTGGTAGCCATTAGGGCATCCTATGTAATCCATTTCCTCTATAAAAGGAGAAACTAAGTGCGGAGAAGTGACATGACCATTTGGGCATACTTAAGAAAAAGAGAAGTCAGGATTCTCTATTTCTCTATGAACAAACATCTTTGACTGTCTTAGTAGCTTAAGTCCCTCTTTAATCTTTTCATTGTAATAATCCCATTTTCAAGCTTTCAATAAAAGAAGTTTCCTAGTAGAGAATATTATTCAATCAAACCTTATATTGTAAATACTATAATTTCTTGATTAAAGTCTCACTATCCTTTAAATTATGAACTTCAGTATTGACTACGACCTAAGATAGGAAGCGAAATAGATATGTGTTGTGCCTGATCCATGGGAGGTGTGGTTGAGATTAACAATCTCTTTAAAGTGGAAGCTAGAGGAATGTAAGAGTCCAGCACTGACTAAGCTCATGTAATGATTAAAACTCTCTGATTAAGCTTTATTATTTTGCTAAGCATGATGGGCCTATAATAATAGAAAATATAATATTTATGATATAAATAGTAGATTGTGAAAACTAGTACCATTAAATTCATTATAAGAAGCTAAATCATTGAAAACAACCATTTTGTTTTCAAAAAGCCTAAAAAGTAGCAAAATTACGAAAAGTATCCCATTTAGGCCGAAGTTAAAAATTCTTGAAAGTTTCTGGCCAAAATAATAATATAAAGAACCTAAGAATCTATTGTCAAAAAACATAAGGTATCCTAGAACTAATTTCAAAAAGAAATGGGCCTAATAATAGTTACCATAGAACTCAAGGTACCTGAGTTGCTGATTAGTTATCATAATCTTATGATTGATAACAACTACTACTACTACTGCTACAACACCACATCCCAGTGTAGGTGCCGCTTTCGCTAGGTATGAAGAGATCCAGATGTAGCCAACTTTACCTCTACAGGTATTCCTGCCCGTAGATAGGCTGATTCCAAGAGACCCACGAAAAGATTTTGTGAAAACATTATATAGAAAAAAGATTTTGTGAAAACATTATATAGAAAACATTAAGGATGGGCAGTAGGGGATGAACTAAGAAATACTAATAAAACATGTGACAATAACTATGTAAACTATAAGTACATAAGTACATCATAGCAGAGGAAACTACTATACCTTAACAAAACAGAGGTAGGGCAAACAAGATATACCCTATCCTACCGCAACCCACAACAACCAAACCTACCCTACTACAATTGAATGATACCTAAGAGGCCATTAGACCAGGAAAAACTGACCCGAGACATGAAACTCGAATCGAACAACCCGGATCCATACTCGAACCGACACCCAAAATGGGATGAATCGACTTGGACTCGAACACCAAAAGTAAACCGATCCATAATCGAACGAAACCTGAATTGTAGCATAAACTGAAATGACCCACACCCGAAATGACCTAACCCAATTCAATCCTGATTCATAGTGACCCAAAAATGGACAACCCAACCCCGACTCAAACCTTATCCGTTTTAAAACTAATTTGATTCCTATCTAACTTAATTACCCGAATTAAACCCAAACCCCGAGTATATATGACCCGAATATAACCTGAACCGAAGCATACTCACAAGTCATAACCAATCAACCCAAAACTATTCCCAATTTCCTCAATTTTATTATTAAGGCCTAGAAGAAAAGCTCCTATCGCAATTTAGCACAACTTTGATAAACAAGCAAGTCATAATCTAAATATAACCACAGTACATAATTCATTAAAGTCTTTAACCAAGTAGGTAAAATGTAATACTTTTGACGTATTTCAACCTATTGGTTGTTGCGTTGTTGACTTGTTGTTAATCCCATAAGTTGCTAATCCAATAAGTTGCTAATAATTAAAGTAGTTCAATACTTGTAAAGCTAGCTTGACCGAAACATAAACAATGATCCATATCACAATGCCAAACTCAACAAGCCACCCGCCCAGAGACATGGGGTTGACATACCCTAAACTATGACATTAGTACCACATGCAAATTCTTAGTTCAACTATTACAAATGCAACACCAATCCAAAATAAAGTTTACATCAAATGTAGAAGTTCACATGATAATCCTTTATCATCTCCTTAGTTACATAACTTAGCGTTAATGAAGTTCACACAAATTACAATGATAAGAGGAAGGCAATGCGACTAGGTCTCCAAATCTGAGCAAGTAAAAGAAGCCACAATCTTAATAGTCTTCTAAGCCTGGAAATTGAGATAATAGAAAGGATTAGCAAACAAAACCAAGATGGCAACGTTTTTGGCATCTTGCTATTTTCACTTTACATGAGTCTTTATAGTTTGCTCCCTCCACTAGCAAATAACATCACATATTCACATATAACATCGCAACAATGAGACTTTAAAAATTAAAAAGAATAGAGCAACTACCTCATATCTCTCATCAAATCCATCAGAGAAACCCAATCCAAGGTCCTATCAAAATGAAAAAATTTCAAAATAGTCCAAACCCATCAGAGAAACCCAAAAACTAGGGACATAGGATGAGTTAACTAACCAAGTACTAAAGTAAGCGATCAATTACCGTGGCCATCATTTACATCGAGGGGAAAATCCAACACCTTTAGTACTTGACCAATCCATATTTGATTCAATGAATTCTTCTTCTTCTTCTTCTTGCACTGAAGTGAAATAAAATGCACAACAAAAATTCACGAAAAGTAGGAAAAAAGATAAATATAAACAAATAAAAAAGAAAATATTCAATACTTACATTGAAAGCCATATAACAAAGTCCGGGTTGTTATCAATGCTTCCGCATTCTCAGGAATGTAACAGCTTCTCTACTTATTTAAAATCCTATCTTCAATGCTAAAGGTTGACTCTGATGCAACGGTAGTGAGTTGGACGCTCAAAATATCCCTAGCTAGATGAGAGAGTTCCCTATACTTCTCTTGATTGGTTTTCTAAACCTCTAAAACATCCAAATCCACTTTACACTCAATTTTGTGGTCCTTCAAATAAGTATCAAGTATTGACTTTCCACTACCACTTTAATAGTTGCTATCATTCTCATCAAATTCCTACAAAATACAAAATTACAATTAATATGTAGAAATTAGAAATACATTTTTATAACCTTAATATTAATTCAACTTGGGAAAAAATAACTTGATTGATTTCGCTATGTTGCCCTTAAAAAAAAAAGTAAGATACTGTAGAATTTTAGAAACATACCGCCAAATAGTCAAATTTGCGTTTGCGATTTCTAATTCTTAAACCTTATCCACCAATGTGTGATGATGGTGTTGATGAAACAATAGGAGTTGGAGGATTACTGCTTTAGTTATACTCTCTAAGAAGCATCTCCAACTTGAATTGTATATCGCTCACTTTTCTAATTGTCATTTCCTTATTTTCATAGAATTTCTCATAACAATACTTGATAAACACCAACCTACATTGAGGATCAAGAATTATGGGAAAAGTAAATAATATGGTGATGCACTTCTAAGACCTTGAAATGAAGATCAAAGAAGGGATCTCAAGTAGTGAAGCAAAATGGAGGAGAAAGAAGAAGGGTTTTCAAACAACAATGGAACAAGAAGATAAACTAAGCTTACTTGGATAAGATATCACCACCAAGTTCACTTAGAGTCCTCCTTAAGGATCAAAGGAGATAAGATATCACCACTCAATTGATCTTTAAGGACTCTTGAACACCACACTAGGGAGCTATACTAGTGATAAGCAAGAGTAGAGAGAGAAACAAGGGAGTTTAAACTCAACCCAAATGTATTCATTCAAAAGCGTCTTACAAGCTGAGGTATTCCCCACTTATATGGGCCTTAACATTTAGCAAGAACCCATCAAAATCAAGGCCAAACAACTGGCCAAATGGAGAGGGAGAGGGGACCAAAAAGTAAACAAGTACAAAAGCAAAAGCAAAAGCAAAAGCAAAAAGTTGTCAGCACTTTTTAAAACTGCATCACCAACTTCCAACAAGCATAACTTCCAAAATACTTGCCCAAATGGGTTCATTCGAAAGCCAAGAGAAATCCCTAAGAGCCTAGTTTCTGGCAAGACCTCTTGCAGCCTCAGAATCACAGCCGTTTGAAAGTTGTAGCCTGATGAAGACAAGTATATATCTGTTGCCATCAGACTGCACCTCTTTTGAATTTGCTTGCTTTTGACACCTCAACCAAGGATTTGACTTCCAACTCTTTTACCGGCCTTTCAATACACTCCAAAAGGGTATAAAAATTGGATTTGATAATTCCAAAGTTCACCTAATGATAGAGAAAATGGAGCCTCAAAATCGGGTACTGAAATGGCTGTTCTGGACAGTTTGTATAGCTTAACTTTAAGGGTCCGTTTGGTCCTTAGAAAATTTGGTAGAAAGAAAAGTTGAAGGAAAAAAAATATGAAGGAAAAAAAAGTAGGGAGAAAATGAGTTTTTTTCTCTTGTTTGGATTGAGAAAAAAAATATAAGAATTTGAATGATAAATTTAAATGTTGATGAATTACTTGAATCATGTTGATATCATCTAAGCAATGCAAGGTTAGAGGAGGTTAGAAACTTTCCTCATAATTTTATGAGAAAAATTTTATCACTTATTTCTAACAATTTTTCTACCTATCTTTCCTCCATATTTTTTTCTTTATGATTTTCTTTAAACCAAACACAAGAAAAAAGTAACTTTCCTAAAAAAATTTCTTTCCACCAAACTTTCCTATGTTCAAATAGAGCCTAAGGGTCTGTTGGGTGCTTAGAAAATTTGATAGAAAGAAAAGTTGAAGGAAAAAAAAATGAAGGAAAAAAAAGTAGAGAGAAAATGAGTTTTTTTTTCTTGTTTGGATTGAGGAAAAAATATAAGAATTTAGATGAAAAATTTAAATGTTGATGAACTACTTGAATCATGTTGATATCATTTAAGCAATACAAGGTTAGAGAAGGTTGGGAACTTTTCTCAAACTTTTCTCACAATTTTATGAGGAAAATTTTATCATTTGTTTCTAATAATTTTTCCACCTAACTTTCCTCTATATTTTTTTTTTCTTTGTGATTTTCTTTAAATCAAACACAAGAAAAAAAGTAACTTTTCTAAATTTTTTTTTTCCACCAAACTTTCCTAGGTCCAAACAGAACCTAAGAGTTGAGTTGGATGGGCAAATGAAGTCCAAATGACTTGAAATTTGCTTTATTGGAAAGCTAACTTCCTAAACTTAAAACCCAAGGCAATAAAATAGGCCTAAACCACCTTTATCCTAGGTGATTAGGGACACCAAGTTGCTGCTCTTGCTGTCCAGAATTGCTGGGTAATGGCCTTGATCTTCTTTGAGTTTTTTTCACAACTTGAATGGCCTCTTGGACTTCCTTGGGGTTGGATTGCCTTTGAACTTAATCACCCTGATTGTCCCCCATAGGTACATCATATGGTCTACTCACTCTAATACTTATCAAACTTAGCTCTCATCTCCATGACCATCTTCCTGATAATTGGATCATCACAATCTAATTGCTCTTTCAAGAACATATTAATCTTCCACACATTTCCAAGTACATGCTCGATGTATGATACGTACTACCAGAAAACACACAACTTATATCACAAAAAGGTCCAAGAAGCTCATTAATTCTTGTAATGCTTTCCCATTTATCATATGTGGGAAGAGTCTCTTAAACATAGGATCAATTTGAGCAAGTAACTTAAAGGCATCAACATAAAGAAGTGCTTTATCAAGCATTTCATAAGTAGAGTTCCACCTAATAAGCACATCCAACCACAAAGCCTTGTTTTCTAAGGTCATATACCACTTGACACAATGCTCAAAAGTCCTCTTTCTAGACTTCGATCCCTTAATATATTTCACACTTTCTCTAACCTTAACAACACAATTATCAATTGTTTTCAAGCCATCTTTAACAACAAGATTCAAAGTGTGTCACACATCGAATATGAAAATATTCCCCATCACTTAATAAAAGCCCATTCTCGTAAAGCTCAGATCTTAATTCATCTTGTATTTTGTCATTGCTAGATGCATTGTTCAATGTTATTGAAAAGATCTTATATTGATTGCCCCATTCTTGCAACAAGTCATACACAACACCACATAAAGTAGATCCAGTACGAGGATGAAAATTTAAAACTCTAGTAGTTAACTTCAAATCAGAATCCACCTAGTGAGCTGTCAAGCACAAATATCCCTCTATTTGGTAAGAGGTCCACATGTCACAAGTCAAAGAAATGCATCCAGAAAGTGCAAGAAGAGCAAACTTAAGTTGTTTTTTAAATTGAGCATGTAACTTAAGGCAATCAGCTTTCGCTATGTTTCTAGCTATGGTTCTAACTTCATTGCTCAAGTATGTGTGAATCTCCCTATTTTCTTCATGCTCAACCCAATAAAAACTATACCCATGCCTTATGATCGCCCTACTTAGCAAATCACGGTAAAATTTTTGTTCAAACCTTTTCTCACCTCCTCTTTCTTCAAATGCCTTTGCAGCTTGATATGCTTTACACTTCTCCAAATGCTTCTGCATATTGCTGGTCTCATATTGCACAATAGCAATGAAGGTTGCTTTCTTGCAATGTAAGAATTTTGCTCGCTTCTTGCCATCGCTGAAATTGTTCCCTTCAATCACAAGAAACTCTAGCTACACCGAAGTTCTTTTTGTATAATCTTTGACAAAGGTTTCAAGGGTTGTTATTGTAGAAATAGGATTCAAATTTTCATTGGCATGTATTGCATTTCCTTGTCCTTCAATGTCCATAGCTCCTTGCATTTAATTCAATAATTAGTTTGAAAAAACATATATGCTAAAACTAAGATAGCAATTTTTTAAGGAGGATTTCTTCAATTGCTTTTTAGTGGTATTTTTGCCCAAGCCCTCTATACCGAAGTCATATATCCACACTCCCTCATAATAGGATGGCTACATTACATGGTACTTTCACCGATGAACCTAGACATAGTTTGTGTCCTTTTACATCAACTATTTCTTCTCTTCACCAAATACAAAATCAACATTCAAATTGCCCTTTTGATATTTTTCAAAAGAAATGATCAACCCAGGGCTACATCAATAAATTTTAGGGAACACTTGATTGAGGACGGAATTAAAACAAATCTAATTATGCAATCCTTCAAGCAATAATATCTTCTACTGAGGGCAATCCAACACTACATCATATCACTTAAAGCAAATCCAGGGCTACATGATATCAATTAAAACAAATCTAATTATGCAATCCTTAAATCTAATTATGAATTAAAACAAATTTTTCAAAGAAATGATCAACCCAGGGCTACACACCGATGCCACTAACAAACCAAACAAATTATTAGTGTTAATTTAGATCTAAAAGTTCTAATTACTCTCAGAGAATCACAGAGATGAATTAAACAGACTCACGCTGCCAGTGAGTGAGAAGTGAGAACTACGAGCTGTGAGCAAATAGGACTGAATCAAAAAGAATTGAATCAAAAAGACTTAGACTTAATAAATCAAAAATAATTGAATCAAAAAGACTAAGCATAATAAATAGGACTGAGGACCCTGAGGCACTGTCACACTGTCTGTCAACCGAGAGGTCTGAGAATCCGAGTGAGCGGGGTTGTGGTCAGCTAGATCTGAATGGTCGATGGCTTGGCGCGAGTGGTGTGGAATTGGAGCGTTTAGAGGAGAGGACCGAGAGGACCAAGAGGAGTTCGGCATGCAGTGTGTTGGAGAGGACTGAGAGGAGGGCGTCGAGGACTGGAGGGTCGACCGCTCAACCGTCGGCGTTGAGACCTCAAGGAACAGAGAGAGGGAGGGTGTGGAACTGTGGATCTGTGACTCTGTGAGTGGGCCAAGTGGCTAAGGCCTGAGGCACTGAGCAAGGGGCTATGAGCTTTGAGTGAGTGAGTGACTGCTACCTGTGAGTGAAGTGAGAACTGAGAGACTAGAGAGGCCTGTGAGGTTTAAGGGTTTTTGTTTTGTTTTGTTAAAATTATAAAATTATTATTATCATTTGCTTTCCTTTTCTTTTTTTTAGGTTTTAGACTTTGAGGGAAAATTCTGAAATCTTAAACTCAATCAGTTGAGCTTAAGAGGAAACAAGAGAAATGACTTCAGACTTAAGAGGAAAATTTTACAAATAAAATCAAAGAAAATTTAAGAAGAAAACATCAACTAGTTAATAGTTTTTAATTTTTAGTTTGATCCATATGTAATAAAAATATCTAAATCAATTAGTTGAGTTTAGGAGGGAAAAAGAAAAATGACTTAAGACTTACGAGGGAAATTTTACAAACGAAATCAAAAAAATTTAAGAGGAAAAAATAAAATAGTTAATAGTTTTTAATTTTTAATTTGATAGATATGGAATTAAAATATAAGAGATATAATATTTGGTCAAAATAAGAATTAAGAAAAGACAAGCATAATTGACAAATTATTAAACTTATTAGGATCTAGCCATATTATCTTACTATTTAATTCACTTAATGCTTTAATGCACGCAAGGATTATAATATCATTCTGTGACTACCGTCATTCCGTGAAAAATACAACATTAGTGCATTACTGATACACAATTCTAAATTATCTTCACAAAAGGTTTGAATTTTAATTCTACATAATCATATTCAACAATATATGTTTGCATATGATCTCCTAATAATGTGATTTATTAGAATAACAACTAAATTCCAAGTCTCGAGTTTCGATAACCAACATTCACAATCACATAAATGTAATGATAACACATACAGACAAACTCGTTTGTTGCATCTGCTTTTGAGTTGACTCATTGGGAACATGTAAATCAACCCAATCTCACAAAGACAATTCAATCTTAATACATGATCACCTAACGAGCTATCAAAAGAACATTCAATGGATTATTGAAAATATCAACTTGAACCAACCTGTTTTTGCTTACCAACTCAAATATGAGAAACCCGAAGCTATGAATCAACACCGGGGTCAAAATAAAATTTTTATTATTTTCTTCCTTTTTTTTAGTCATTTTTCAAGGTATATAAATTTTCGTGTTGAGCGTTGCAAATGAGATAATTGACTTATGAATTATGATTGGGGCAAAGTTGATTCACCAGTTTTGTCATAGCATGACCTCTATTAAGATACTTGAAAGTTGACTTAAGAGCACTCAATCCTTTAGACAATTACAGGTCGTATAACTGCATAAGATATAGGGTCAAGGATGCGTTGTACCCATAACATACTAACATTCATAGTAAATATATAACTAAGCCCATAAAAAAATTTCCGTTACAAAAGTTCCTTTTAATTTTTACTAAACCTTCAAAACCTATATATACATACATATATATATATATATATATAT
>JACYFF010019584.1:62229302-62290388 GCA_017589665.1 Selenicereus undatus
CATATATATGTATATGTGTGTGTGTGTGTATATATATATATATATATATATATATATATATATATATGTTATACCGACGTATAAACGATTGAACGTTAACGTATTAGTTAAAAGAACAACATAGAAGAATTGAGCTTGTCTGATTGAATGGATTTTTTCATTTAAATATAATTTAATATTTGAATTGAGCACATTCGAAATGTACATTGAGCCAAAATTAACCCGATTTAATTTATACCTAACCGATTTACACCCGACATGACATTCACCCGAATATTGAACCGAATCCCACCAGAACCATATTAGACTCGACCCATACCAGATCCGAACTGGGGTAGCGTACACATTGCGAAACATACTCGGGCCAAACTTCACCCGAATTGAACTCGAACTGAACCCGAACCTGAACCCGAACCCGACCAGAATATGGTTGGCCCGAAATTGACCTAAACCTGAACTTAAATAGAGCGAAACCCGAACATGATCGACTCAAAATTAACCCAAACTGAACTAAGACCCGACCCGTGACAATCCAACTGATGCATTTGCCAGGTCTAGAGGCCATATCTCTGTGATTTATGACCTTAATCCTATCCCGCCATAGTCTCCCATCTTAAGCCATATCCTCCGTCAACCCTACAACCTTCGAGTCCTCTCTAATCACCTTGTCCAAGCTTTTCTTGGGTCGACCCTAGCTCTCCTACCGTTGGGGATGTTGATCTTATCCAATTTCCTTACTGGAGCTTCCACACTCCTTCTCTTCACATGACCAAACCATCTAAGTCTAGTTTCTCTCATCTTATCTTTGATGGGAGCCACTTTAACAGGGCTCGTATTACTTCATTCCTAATTCTATCCGCCCTTGTATAGCCGCCACATATGAATCTAACCATCCTCATCTCTGGCAAGATTAACTTTTAAACTTGTGTCTTTTTTATAGATCAACACTTCGATCCATACAACATAGCAGGTCTAACTATCATACGATAAACTTTATTTTTTAATCCTACAGGCATCCACTTATCACACAGCACACCATATGCATACTTTCATTTTTCCCAACCCACTTTTATGCGCTGGTTAATGTCTTCATCAATATCCGCTTCCTAATGAATGATCGAGCCTAGATACTTAAATTTCTCGACCTTGGGTATTGTCATCCGATTAAAGTTGACTTCTCCCTCATCGTCTTCTCTTCTAATGAAACAACAATGAAGGTTTTAGGTTTTCGATCTACTTATTCTAAAACTTGTAGACTTCAGTGTATGTCTCCATCATTCTAACTTATCATTCACTCCCTCTCTGGTCTCATCAATAAGAACAATGTCATCTGCAAATAACATACAACATGATAACTCATCTTGAATCCCTTTCGTAAGTTCATCCATAACCAAAGTGAAAAGAAAAGGGCTTAAAATAGAACCCTGATGTAGGCTGATACCAATGTAGAAGTCATTGGCCACCTGGTGTCCTAAAACTTGTCCTACCTCCTTTATACATATCCTTAATAACTTGAATATACACATGCATCTCTCATTGTTTTCCAAGCAACTTCATAAAACTTCACATGGAATTCTATCATAAGCTTTTTTCAGGTCTTTGAACACCATGTGAAGATCTATCTTTCTATCTCTGTACAATCCCATGAGGCTTCCAAAGAGGTAAATCACCTCTAAGGTCGACCTTCATAGTGTGGCTTAGCAACTTTATGCCCATATAATTATTAAAATCCTAAATATCACATTTGTTCTTATACAAAGGGGTGACTGTACTAAACCTACATACTCTGGGCATCTTAGCAATCTTAAAAATAACATTGAAAAGCTCTGTTGGCCACTTCAATCCTTCTTTACCCAAACACTTCCACACTTCCACCGGTATTTCGTCTGGTCCCTCTGCTTTCCCGTTGGACATCTTCTTTAGGGCTTCTTCAATCTCGTCCTTGCTGATAGGTTCACACAATTGAGGATCAAGTTGTCTCTCGCCACTCTCTTGGTTCGTACTCCAAACTTCCTCCAACACTTTACCATTGAGGAGTTTGGAAAAGTACATTTGCCATCTCGCCTTGATTTCTGCCTCTTTAACCAACACCTTACCATTTTTATCTTTGATGCACCTCACGTCACCCAAATCCCTAGTTCTTCTTTCCCTTGCCCTTGCTAGCTTAAAGACCTCCTTCTCGCCTTCCTTAGTCTCTAGTTTTTGATATAACCTATCATAAGCTATGCTCTTAGCTATAACAATAGCTTTATTAGCTACCTTTTTTGTTGCCTTATGTCTAACTCTACTAATCTCTTTCTCTTCATCCATTCCGTTGTTATGAAAGCAACATATGCATCTTTTTTCTCCTTGACTTTATCCTTTACCTCCTCGTTCCGCCACCAAGCTCCCCTCATTTCGCTACTACGTCTCCTAGATATACCTAGGATTTTCTTAACCGACCTTCAAATACATTCTGCCATTACATTCCACGTTGTATCTGCATCATCTACCTGCTTCCAAATTCCCTCCTCAGTAATCCTCTCTGATAACTTCTTAGTGTTCTCCTTAGTAAGATTCCACCACTTAACTCTAGGGTCCCCAATGGTACTCTTCTTCCACTTTGTACATTTGAATGCTACATCCAACACTTGCAACCTATGTTGAGTTCCTAAATACTCACTTGGTATCACCTTACAGTCTCGCACAACATCTTATTAATTATCCTAATCAGCAAGTAATCAATTTGAGTCTTTATGAAGCCACTCTTAAAGGTCACTAAGTGGTCCTCCTTCTTCTTAAAATACGAGTTTATAACCAACAATTCATAGGCAACCGCAAAGTCCAAAATAGAAACTCCTCCATTGTTTCTGTCCCCATAGCTAAAACCACCATGAGCCCTATCAGACTTATCCGCTTCCACACCAATATGGGCATTAAAGTCTCCTCTTATGAAAAGTTTCTTGCTTTGAGGTACATCTTGAATTACCATATCCAAATCCTCCTAAAATGGCTTCTTAATATCCTTCGCCAAACCTATTTGAGGTGTTACACTACTAGTCATACCCCAACTACTACAACTATCAGGTCCTACGTTAAAGTCCCTGAATTTGCTTTTTACACTAAAAACACTTTTTTCTATCCTTTTTAGTCTCACTTGTACATTTCTGAACTTTTAAAGAGGACAGGATATGTTTCAAATAACGTTTGTCATCATTTTATGTAGAACTAGCAATAAGGACCTTGGGAATATGCTATTGTGCCACCAGTGAGGGAATGTAGGTATTGTCATTGGGAGGTTATGCACATAACATGTGATATACTCTGAGTCTTAGTCTAAAGACAACTTTGAGTCTCTACATTTCCTCATTGACAAGCAACATAAGCGCACGGGTGTTGTAGTCTAAATTAAAATATTATCCCCAGGGACCAATGTAATCTATTGAGTTTTGTCCTTCTAAAATGCTCAGCAAAATAAGTATTCAATGGATTGTTTGACTATGCTAAATGATTAATTTCCAACAAAGTTGGGAATTCAATCAAGAAAAAGCATCTAGGGATTTGTTTTGCCTAGCAAAGAGTTAGACCCTTGAATTAAGCACATGCTCTTCTTTAGTTTGGATAATTCAAAGGAAGACAATCTAATTTAATTCAACTTTTTTTCTCTCGAAACAAACCAAATTACCTAAATAATCTAATTACCATTCCTTCAAATGTTCTTTTTATAGTCTAGGTATAGATCTTGATTGCCAATTTTCCTCTTAACATGCAATTCTGCTTCAAGAACTATTAAGTCAAGTCTAATCTTGTTAATCTAATAGTGGGTTTCTCCTTTCAGTATTTCACTCAACTATCAACACATGTGCTAGCAAATTTGACCAAAATCACTCACATCCATTCCAACACAAGATAGATAGAATCAATCCAAAGTAGACTAAACCCAAGTTTGATAGAGTTAGGGATACAACATCAATGTTTTGGCTATCAAATCCCTAGATTAAAGAAAATTACTCACTCATGACTACAACTAAAACAAATTAGTTTAAATTAAACATCAACTACAAATTAAGAAAGAGCCTAAGAAGTAAAAGGAGAGAATGCTTAGCATAAAGGAAACCTCTTTGACAATCATTCAATCTTCGAGTCTCCTTTTCAAGTAACCTTTTCTTGATTCTTCTATTGCTCCAAAATGATTAGAGATATGAAATTTGAGTGAGATGAGGGATAGAGTAGGGAGGGCTGATGCTTCTTTCAACAAAAAAACCCTTAGAAATAGCAAGGCTTGAGCATTCTCTATTACATAATGAAGAGAGATGAATAGGCCTTCAGTTTGGGAGGCACCACAGTTTGCAGTGGCAACCATGGTCCCACCATGGTGCCTGTTGGACTAGCCTTCCAGTTCTCTTGTTCTTACCACGGGCATCTGAGCTAGGGTGCCTCTATAGTGGGTCAAATTGCTGCCATTTGAGGGTCAATGTAGGGTCAAATGGTCTTGAAACCTGTAAAACACATCAAGGAAACATACTCAAGCATACAACGGGAATAGGGGCATAAATCAACCACTAAGGCACCCAATTCCTTAAGAAATGGTAGCATTTAACCCTAAAATGATGCATAAATCTTCCATGCTTAAATATTGCTTATCCCTAAGCAATCATGAGTCTAAAATCAAAATTTATTCACAACCTCCTCAGGAAAGACGTGAGTAGCATTCGTATAGGTAAAGCTCAACCCAATGTTACTGTAAAAATGATCAAATTATGTAGCAACTAGATAGGAGAATGAAGTTTTCGACAAATCTTTAATGACCTCAAATTTTGAATTAATCATCCCAACCATACACATAGGCACATGTAATAGATAGAGCTAGAAGACAATCGATAGAACATCATTTTAGTCATGTGGCACTCTTCACTCCTGTGTGTAAAGTAGAGCAAGGTTCCCTCAATTCTCATTCCAAATACTCAATTCTACCATAAGTAAGACCCTCGAATTTGCCACCGCTAAAATACAAAATACACTAGGCAATCATGAGGACCTAGTATGGGTTGTAATGAGGCCATAGGTAAATGGAAAGATTAGGAACATTAATTTTAGGAATGTGGAGCTAAAAGCCAAAGACTAAGAGCAAAACTGAATGCTCCCAATTTCATATGTAACTTGCTCCTCAAACGAAAACCACTCAAATATTCAATCAAATTACATAGGAGAAAATGTTGGATATCAAGAGCACATATATACAATCCAACAATGCCAAACTCTTTTATTCTTCTATGTTTCGTTTTTTAAAATCATTTTTCAGATTTTTTTCTCCTTTTGTTTTTCAAATTTTTTTTTCCATAAGAGAATGGCCATGGATAAAAATATTCAACACTTCTCCAACAATTCATAACAGTTAACCCATTTTAAATAAACCAACCAAACCAAACCACCGTTAGACCTTAGCACCCACAAACTAACTCCCAATCAAAATACAATGAAGTGAAACTCTATAGTGTTAGCTTAAGGATAAGTTATGCATTTGTCCAAGGGCTATATACAAAGGTTCACATTAATAAACATTTTTAAAGTTCAAAGGGGCTAGCAAGGGGTATATCATGCATAACAAGGGCAGTTATTTGGTTAATATAGCTCAATCAAAACAAAGAATGCCTCAATCAATTTTCCTTAATGTATATGCTAGTGTGATCTTGAATAGGAGTCAAAGTAAGTTCTAGAGAAATGATGTCTAGAAGAGCCATTTAAGAAAGATATAAAGACTACATTGATGAATTCATCATTGAAAGCTTAAAGTCTTATGGGACATCTACCACAGTCATCACTAGCTCATTTAGATTCACATGCCAATTTTGTAAACTAAGATTCATTAGGCAATCAACTTGCATTCAACTCATGGTTATAACATGAAGCTCATTTCCAAAAACTTATTTCCAATCACTTTTGTTCACAATTGGGCATATCAAGGGGTAAGTCAAACCAAACAAGTCTACCAAGTCCACAAAATTCATCATCGGAGGGGTTTTTAATATTTTTTTCAGAATTTTTTTAATGTAATCCTATATGAAATTAATTCTAAAATGCAAAAGTATTCTAAATGTCATGCTTCTAATATTTAAAATGCATGAGAGATGCTAAACTATGGAAATAAAACTAAATGTACTAAAAACATGCTCTAGATACAAGTTATCCCTACATGTAATTCTAAATACAATCATATACATTATATACACATCTAAACTCAAACAATCAGGCATCAGACAACATTAATCAACTCAACTAAGTTCCCTATGCTTGGACAAAGCATTGTCCTCAATCAAGCACACAAGGATAAAAATGAAAGGAGAACCAAGAAGGGTTTAGAAAGGAGGAGGAGAAGGAGGGTGCGGGGCATGGCCTTAAGAGATATGCTAATCTATCTAAGTCTCAAGACATGCCCTAAAGTCCTAAAAATACTAGTTACGGGATGCAATCCTCCGCCAGAGCCCATCATGCTGCTCTTGAACAAAGTCATGAAGAGTTGTATTCTCATATTGAACATAGGCTTATAGGGAGACTTGCTCCTCCTAAATGGACCTAAGGATAGCTTGAACTTCTTCATAATCATGATAGGAGGAGGGTTAAGAGGAAGAACTAGGGCAGCGAGGGTGTGCAGGTGGTGGAGGAGGAGGTGCAGGATGAACAACCTTGTTATCATCGGGTAACCATAAGAGATTAGCACGATGAAGCAATGTGGGGTTGCTGCAACATAAACCAATTTAAAATTTAGAGATAGGATTCCTAATGTATTTCAAGCGCAACTGACTAGCCTCTACCTTATAAAATTTCATCAGCTCAAAAGCAGCTTTGTGCTCGGACCCTAAAACCCTATCCTTCGATTAGGCTCAATACCTAGAGACTGAGTAATGGGGGTGATGATACCCCCAATCACAATCCTACCCTCAGTGCTAGTAGCTGTACTATACAATTGGGTGGCCAACAAAGATATAGGGTTAATACAATCACTATTCATCATACTAGACAAAAGTACAACTCATGTAATTGCGTGACATTCAAACTATGATCCTTAGCAAATACATAATAGGACAACATCCATTGGGCCACTCATGTGTAAGGGTTTTGAATGAAAGTGCCTTTATAAGTACTTGTATTGCACCAGTAATCCTTTACAATTTCATATTAGAAGGCATTTGGGTTAAAATCTTAGGGGATATGATGCCATGGCGAGTCCAAACTAGGTGGAAAATCAAGCTCATCATTGAAGGCGCTAATGTTCAACTCATAGAACTTCCCTTGTAAGTAGAAGGAAATGTATCCTTCTTGACACCTCAGACAACGAGTGACCTCTACATGCAAGGTACTCAAAAATTTCAAGATAAGGTCCCTATAGGCATGGTCTTGGGTCTCAATAAATTGGCTCATCCCACCCCTTGTAAACAACCACGAACTATCATTCAACAAACCTAATTAGTTCAACAAATCCTCATCATAATGTCAAGTAGCTAGGATAACTCTACTACTGAAATAATTATATCTAGCAATGTGATCGAGATGAGTTAAACCTAGGGGGTAAGGAGCATTACCTCGGGTCTATGCATTGGTGGTTGTTCAGGAGGTCCATGTTGCTCATTGTGGTGTTTGCCCCAAAGTTCCTACTCCTTGCGTGCTCCATCTCTTCTTTTGGGTGCCATAGGCAGATTTTGAGATGAATGTGGAAGGTTTTTGAGTGAACACTACAGGATATGTGAGTATAGAAGAGAGAAAATGGAGAATTTGGAAAGCTTTTTAGATGCGGAATGGGAAGAAGGTGAAGATGAGTGAAAAAAGAGAAGAATTTAGGTGAGGAAAGATAGGAATGGAGACTGGGGATTAGATAGAGCTCAAGGTGTTGGTAGAAAGAGAAGAAAATGGTGAAATTGTTGTGGAAAAGTGCAAAATTTGGAAGAATGAAGACAAATGGGGAGCAAATGAAGAGATTTGGAGTGATTTTGAGTAAAATATGGAAGAAAAATGGAAGGATTTAAAGTTTTGGTTATGAAGGTTTTTGAGATAGGAGAGGGGTAGAGAGAGACCGTCGAATGAGGAAGATGAATGGAGGGTTGGTGAGAGCAAATCTTAGTCAAAAACCCTTGATTGCGGGTGCAACAGGCCACCACGGTCCCATTATGGTGCCTGCTGCCACAATTATTCTTGCCTTTTTTCAGGAAAGAAATGGACTATCGCCTGCGGTAATTACCAATTTTGGACCGTGGTAGTGATTGGCTTGCTACTTCTATCCTTGTGTTTTTCTCTCTTTTTTTAGAATTCTTTTCTCACGTAATGAAAACAACCTAGAATCTATACACATCCAGAAGGAAAAAAAAAGCAATAAAATAACTTGAGTTGCCTCCTATGAAGCGCTCTTATAAGGTCGAGAGCTTGACCTTTCTTCTTGAGCTTGAATAGGGTCGGTTAGAATATGGATAACTGCTTTTTCAATTGGCACTCCCACAAAATATGGCTTAAAAGCCATTACCCATTGACTTTGAATGAACCAGTGGACTCACTCCACACCTTCGGCGCCCTATAAGGGAAAACCTTAGTGTCTTAAAATGGTCCCAACGACCGAGATCGCAATTTGCCCAAGAATAACCTCAACTTCGAATTGAACCAAAGGACCATGTCACCTTGTTCAAACCTGTTCTTTATGATATGCTTGCCATACCAATGCCTAGTCCTTTCCTTGTAATACTCAAACTTTCATAGGCTTGCAATCTCAACTCATCAAGCGCATTGAGTTATAACATCCGTCGTTCTCTAACAGCCTTAAGATCGAAATTAAGTGTACAAAGGGCCTACTATGCATTGAGCTTAAGTTCAACTAGTAAATGACAAGACTTCCCAAACACTAGTTGATAGCGAGTAGTGCTTAGGGGAGTCTTATAAGCACTTCAGTATGCCCATAGAGCATCATCTAGTGTCAAGGACCAATCTTTTTGGGACCGATCAACCATCTTCTCTAATGTACTCTTTAATTCATAATTGGCGAGCTCAACTTGGCCACTAGTACATGGATGGTAAGGTGTAGAAACCTTGTGAAAAATCCTATATTTCCTTAAAGGACTCTAATGGCTTGCTGTAAAAGTGAGTCCCATTATCACTGAAAAGACCCCTTGGAGTGCCAAATCATGTGAAAATGTTCTTCTTGAGGAATTTGATTACAACCTTGGAATCTTTGGTTGGGGTGGCAATGGCTTCCACCCACCTGGAGACATAATCTATCACCACCAGAATGTATATGTTGTTATGGGAAGGAGGGAACAGACCGATGAAGTCAATTCTCCACACATCAAATAGTTCCACTTCAAGAATACTAGTTTGATTCATTCATGACGCTTAGAAATATTCCCTAATCATTGACACCGCTCGCAAGTCATGACAAACTTTCTTTTTTCCGTGAAAAGAGTGGGCTAATAGAAGCCCGCATGAAGAATGTTGGCAATTGTCTTCTCGAGGCCAAAGTGTCCACCATAATGACGGAGATCCCTCCATGCCCCTTAATTTGGAACATCAAATCAGTAAGGGTAATCTTATTTTGCTGCCTAAAGGATGAATAAATCATCCTTATTTTGTATAAGACCTAAAACAGCAGGTCATGGTTTGCTTCCAGCAGCAAACCCGGTTTTGAGAGGTTAATTACTTAAACATCTTTAAGGTTTAAGTCCAATATTTTTCATTGTGATTGAAGTTCAAGAAGTTATTTTTCCAGGAAATCAAGTTTCATCCCATTTGGACTTCATTTACCCTCTCAAATTAGCCAATAAAACCAAGATATACAAACTGCCAGTTCAACCAGAATATACCCGATTTTGGTTATATGATTTGATAAGCTTAATGGTGGTTTAAGTCTTGGATTTTTACCTTTTTCGAATCCCCAAGATGTCTACTTTCAGGTCCAAGCTTTGAATTCCAATCATACCTAGAGGAAGCAAAGAGACCAAGTCATTTTGTCAAACCAGCCAGTTTTGGTCCAAAACTACATTGCTAAATGTTTTAGTAGAGTTAACTTACTTAAGCATGCTTTAACCTTGATTTCTTTGTTGGGGGGTTTTATACACATCCCAAAGTTCCCCCCATGGCCTGAAAACTAGATCATACTCACTTTTACTAAGCCTAAACCAAGTCAGAAAACCGAGCTAAAACAGGCGTGAACCCGGTTCAGCCAACCCAATTTATTTTGCATCCAAACCGTGGGTTACTCAACTTCAGCTAGTGTGGCACACTCTTCAAGGCATGGTACATGTCCCTAGGCATCAATCATGGGTTGTAACCTTGGGAAGAATGGCCAATAGGAAGCAAGCTACAAATTCATGTCTCTTGCATCCCATTGGTTAGCCAAAAAGAGAACTTTGCTTTATGGCTAGCCAATCACATCTCAGCAAGAATTCTGGTTGTTTAAGCTTAAGTATGAGTTGATTACAGTGTAATAAACATTAGTCTAGCTTTACTTTATGCTTTGGATGTATTTAGATTAGTTTAAGCTGGTTATGTACATGGTTAGTCCTAACCGAATGGATTAGCCTAATTAAGACCTTTCCTACCTAGTAAGGAAAGCTCTAAGGTGTGTGCTTGCTTAGTTTGCTACTTGCTAGCTTGTATTTAAGCATCCCCCCCCTTGCTGATCATCCAACTTTGAATCAAAATTCAGAATTGAGAGCATTGCTCTTGTTTCCTCTCAAATACTAAACTTGCTTATCCTTAACTAGGCCGGTTAAGGTGGTGTTCAAGTGTAGTCTTAAACTTGTTTAAGTGGTGTTTCTGTATCTTAATCAAGTTTAGGGGCCCTAAACTTTAGTTTGGTGGTGCTTCTGTATCCAAACAAAGGTTTAGTTATATCCATCTACCTTGATCATCCTTACGGGTTTGAAGAATACTTTGCTAGTTTTTAGTTTGCAAGCCATGTATATCTTGATTTCTAGCTTAAGTTTTCATTCAATCCTTTGAAGATACTTCAAGTTCCTTTTCTTTTCTCATTTAGAATCCCTTGATTCTAAATTCCATCCCACCTCATATGTTTGCTGCCTCATAACCAGCATATTACATACCATTTTCCTTGAGTTTCTCTTTATTGTATTCTTTCTTGGTTTTAAGTTTTCACTCTTAAATTGAGTTTTAGCATAGACCCTTGAGAGATACATCACAGAAGTAGAAGCATGGCAATGTGAAGGACACTTTGGACCTCATCCTCCAGTAAACATCCCCTATAAAGACGCTCTCTACACAACTTGTAGAGAAGACGCTCCTCTCACACATAATATTTAGCATCGGCTAAGAACTTCTTCCTTTGTTGGAAGGCCAAACCTTGAGGCAACACTTCACAAACCTTGTTGATGCAAACCAAAGGCAAGAACAAGACCCTCACCATGAACCAGAGAAGACCTTGCTCCTTAGCCAACAGCAACATCAATTCTGTGAGCCCTTCAACTCAGTTTGGAAGCTATTTTAGGAAGATCATTGCTTTGCTAGACACCCTAGCATTTCTTCTAATCAAGCTAAGTCATTTTGAGTCTCACACAGCAACCTTAGTTCAGCTCAATCAGAATAAAAGGCATCCTGCAATCAGCCCATTTAGGGTATTCTGTCTGCTTCCAATAACTCAGGATTGTCCAAGGAGACCAATCTCTTTTGATCAGTACCCTAACTCATTTATCAGCTCATAATCAGCTCCTAAATGACGAAGGTTATTGGATTTTGCCATGGAATTATTTTCTGATAACAGCAGACCACCAGCAGGTCCACAACAGCAGAAGCAGTTCAAGGGGAGAATTTTATCTCCAACTTAGCAGCTCATTTTGGCAAGTCTAAGGGCTGAAAATGTGTCTAAATATTTATCCAACAAGGCCCTAAAGTTATAGAATCAGATCCTTTAGCATTAGCTTTTAACCAGCACTAGAATGTAAGAAATGCCCTATTATCCATTGGATTTCAGTGTGTTGTACTTACTGGCAGGCTGAGTTAGCTCGATGTAATCAGCTGCAAAACTCCTCCCAAAGCTATCATTAGCAAGTACCTTGATGCTATTAAGGGTTGACACCTCAGGGATAGAGATAAGCAAGAGGTTTAGGTGTCAAGGATCCAGCTAGCTACTGTTTGAGTTTATTGCAGTTTTAGTTTTCTTGTTTTAGCTAGAATCAGTTTTGGCCGTTGATCTTTTCATTGAGGGTATGTATTTAAGGCTTGTTTTCTGTTGTAATAGGGAGATTATTGATGAATAAAAACTCCTTTGCTAGTTTTAAGTAAAATCCTCTCCAAATCTCTCTACTTTATCCTATTCAGGTGGTGTTGAGAGTGATTCTTTATCTATTCCTCTGGTGCGTTTGCTTTAGTGGGTTTAGAAGTGAATCCTAGGTGGATTAACTTCCTTTAGACCAGTTCATATCTTCCATGTTGAGTTGCCAGCTTTGTCAAGTATTCAAGCCAGCAAGTTCAACATACATCAAGTGGTATCAGAGCCTATCCTTGATTCTTGGTGAGTTACTTCTATTACTCTTTGCTATTTCTATTCTAGTTCCCTCGTAGTCTCATTCACTTGTTATCCTCCTAGAAAAACATGTTATTTAGCCACAAAGAACCCTGCTGTCCCCAAACACACACCCAGCTACAAAGAACTAAGCTTCTCAAACAGCTACAACATTCCAAACTCCTACCCTGAAATAGCATGGCTGAAAGAAAAAACACCTCTCCTCCACCATAGCAACCTGTGAGAGTTCTTAAAGGTCTCTCTCTGGAATAGGCTCATGAATTCAGGAGAGATCGAGCTATCCTAAAAATGCAAGAAAGCATCAGAACCCTTACAACTCAAATTCAGCAGCTCATGAATTAGCCTAGAGGAAGAGAAAGGGAGCCACCTCAGGGCCTCAGAAGGAGAATGCTAGGCCTAGGAGAAGGAGAATGCCTAGGGACGACCTTAAGGACCTCAAAATAGAGGCCCCTGAGTTTGATGGAAGTTTAAAGCCTGAAGATTACTTGGAATGGGTTCAAGCCTTGGAAAGTATTATAGAGATCAAAGGCTTTTCAGGAGAAAAGGCCTTTAAGCTTGCTGTTCTGAAATTAAAACAGTATGCTTCACTCTGGTATGAAAACCTGAAGAGAACCAGGGCTTTAGAAGGCAAACCTAAGGTCAAAACTTGGGTTAAACTGAAGAAGCACATGGATAAAAGGTTCTTACCTGCTACATATAAGCAAGAGTTGTACCTGAGGGTCACTTCCTTGTAATAGGGAAGCATGAAGGTTGAAGAATACATTAGGAAGTTCGAGCAGCTGCAGATCAGGTGTGCCTTAAGGGAAGAACCTGAACAAACTATTGCTAGGTTTCTCAAGGGCTTAAACCCTGCTGTCTTAGAAAGGGTTGAACTGCAGCCATTCTGGATATTTGAAGATGCCTGCAAATTAGCTGTCAAAGTTGAAAAATAGCTTTAAACAAGGAGGCCTTACTCTACTGCCCCTCCTAAACCTGCTGTACCAGTGAAGACTTTCAACTCCTACAAGCCAGAATCTGTCCCTAGAGATGACAAGGACAAGGGAAAGGGAAAGGAGATTGCCAAGGAAGTGCCAAAGGGCCAGAAGAGGTGTTTCAAGTGCCATGGCTATGGTCACTTTCAGGCAGACTGTCCCAATGGAAGGGTACTCACAATTAGGGAGATTGAAGAACTAGATCACATGGATATAGAGGAGGATAAGGAAGAAGAATCTGCTAATGAGGGTGAAACCTCTTACTTGCCACCTGAAGAGGGTGAAATGCTCATGATTAAGAGGATTCCCCATGCCACTGAAGCCCCTCCAGAAGTCAACCAAAGAGAGCAAATATTCCACTCAAGATGCAAGGTAGCCAACAAGACCTGCAACCTGATTATAGATAGGGGTAGCTGCACTAATGTAGCTTCCACTGAAATGGTCAGCAAGCTGAACCTGGCCACCATCACCCATCCTAGACCCTACACCTTACAGTGGCTTAAGAGAGGCAATGAGGTAACAGTTTCCAAGCAAACTTTGGTACCTTTTTCAATTGGTGAATATCAGGATGAGGTTCTGTGTGATGTCTTTCCGATGGATGCTTGCCACTTGCTCCTAGGCAGACCTTGGCAGTTTGATAGGGACGTCGCTCACCATGGTCAGTCCAATACTTACTCCAAACTGAAGGGCAGGAAAATGACACTGACCCCTTTACCCCCTAACCAAACACTAAAACCTGAAACTGGGAGGGTTATACACAAGTAGAGTGCCTTGTTTGTCAATGGGGGAAGAATGGAAAGGGTTATTATTAAGGGCAAGCTTGTGCTTGCTGTGCTGATGCTGGAATTTTCCCCTAAGTCAGATACAACAACCTTACACCCTTCTATTCAGCCCCTGTTGAAGGAATTTCAGGATGTTTTTCCTCAAGACTTGCCCCCTGGCCTCCCTCCAAAAAGGCGAATAGAACACCAAATTGACTTACGCCCTAGGGCCCCACTACCCAACAAACCTGCCTATAGATGCAATCCTACTGAAACCAAGGAGCTACAAAGGCAAGTTCAAGAACTGATTGATAGAGGCTATGTGAAGGAGAGCATGAGTCCATGCTCAGTTCCAGCTTTGTTGGTGCCAAAGAAATATGGCAGTTGGAGGATGTGTGTAGATAGTAGAGCCATCAACAATATCACAATCAAGTATAGGTATCCCATCCCTAGACTTGATGACATGTTGGATGAGTTGCATGGTTCCAACATCTTCTCCAAGATAGATTTGAGAAGTGGCTATCATCAGATCAGGATGAGAGAAGGGGATGAATGGAAAACTGCTTTCAAAACAAAGCAAGGGCTCTATGAATGGCTTGTCATACCATTTGGGTTGTCTAATGCACCTGACACCTTCATGAGGTTGATGAATGAAATGCTTAGGCCCTACATAGGTCTGTTTGTAGTTGTATATTTTGATGACATCCTTGTATACAACAAAACTGAGCTTGATCACATTCAGCACCTTAAGCAAGTTTTCACCACCCTCAGAAGCCAGAAACTGTATAGGAAGTTGGAGAAATGTGAATTTTTAGTACCAAGGGTTGTTTTCCTTGGGTATGTGGTTTCCTGTGATGGTATTCAAATGAATGAAGCCAAAGTTGACGCCATTAAATCCTGGCCAGTATCTACCTCAGTCACTGCAGTCAGAAGCTTCCATGGGTTAGCTTCCTTCTACATGAGGTTCATCAAGGATTTCAGCATAGTCATGGCCCCTCTTACTAAGTGCATGAAGAAAGGCAGTTTCTCCTGGCCTCTAGCAGCATAGAAGGCCTTTGAGGCGATCAAGCAGAGGCTGTGTGAAGCACCACTCCTAGCCTTGCCCAACTTTGAGAAATTATTTAAAGTAGAGTGTGATGCCTGTGGGGTGGGCATTGGAGCTATTCTTACACAACTCAGGAAGCCCCTAGCCTACTTCAGTGAAAAGCTCAGTGGTCCTAAACTCAATTACTCAACCTATGACAAGGAATTTTATGCCGTAGTGAGGGCTTTGAGTCATTGGAGTCACTACCTAAAACCTAAGGCTTTTGTCCTACATTCAGATCATCAAGCCTTGACGTATCTTAATGGCCAACCTAAGCTCAATTCCAGGCATGCCAAGTGGGTAGAATTTCTATAAGCTTTCACCCTTTCTGCTAGGCACAAGAAAGGAACTAGGAATGTAGTAGCAGATGCACTCTCAAAGAGGTATGCCCTGATTTCTGATCTAGGTGCAAATCTGCTGGGATTGTAGTCTATTCAGGCCTACTATTCTGAAGACTAAGCTTTTCAGGAGTTGATGAGTAACACACTAGTCCAGGGACCTTATGTGATGCAAGAAGGTTTTCTGTTCAAAGGGAACAAGTTGTGTGTCCCAGCCTGTCCACTAAGGGGTTTTCTACTCAGAGAAGCCCATGGAGGTTCACTTGCTAGACATTTTGGCATGAACAAGACCTTGGATATTCTAAAGGAGCATTTTCACTAGCCAAAGATGGGGGAAGATGTGCACAGAGTGGTGTCCAGATGCTCTATTTGCCATAAAGCCGAGAGCTAGTTCCACCAAGGCCTGTATACACCCCTTCCAGTTCCATTAAGGCCTTGGGAAGATGTCAGTATGGATTTTATTGTTTCTTTGACTAGGACACAAAGAGGCAAGGATTCAGTTATGGTGGTGGTAGACAGATTCACTAAGATGGCTCATTTTGTGGCATGTCACAAGGCTGATGATGACTCTCACATTGTTGATTTGTACCTAAGAGAGATCATCATATTGCATGGAGTCCTCAAGAGCATTTTCAATGATAGAGACACCAAGTTCCTGTCGCATTTTTGGAAGAGTTTATGGCATCTTTTGGATACCAAGCTCCTGTATAGCACCACTTGCCATCCTCAAACTGATGGCCAAATTGAGGTTACCAATAGGACCTTGTCTACACTCCTCAGAACCATGGTCCAGAAGAATCTGAAGGGATGGGATCTCAAGCGACCTCATGCTGAGTTTGCTTACAACAGAACCCCTACCAGGGCTACTGGTTGTTCACCTTTTGAGGCATTATATGGTATCAATCCCCTGACTCCTATTGATCTTATTCCTCTGCCCACTGACTGCATGGTTAGCTTTGAAGTTGAGAAGAGAGCCAAGGAAATGAAGAAACTTCATGAGCACATTAGAGATCACATTGAGAAGGTTAATGAAACCTACATAATCAAAGCCAACAAAAACAGGAAGGGCATTGATGTATCTCACCTTGCACTTTGGGAAAGAGAATGGAGTAGAAGATCTTGAATGTGAAGCAAACCGAAACCAAGGATAGAACAAGCACCCTTTTCAAGAGATAAACCGAAGTGCCACTCTTGAATGAGAACTTGGGCAATCTCCTTAGATCAAATGGGATACAGAAACACCACCCACTTGAGATAAAGAGACCTAGACACCACTTAAGTTGCCAAACTTAAGATATAGAACTAGGAATTTGAGAGAGAAAGAGCAATGCTCTATGTGTTTGATAAATTCAGCAAAAGACCCTTACAAAAGGATGAGAGGGGGTATTTATAGCCTCATTCCCACCCTCACACTCAGCCAAGGCAGCTTGTAAGCTGATTTAGTGACTAAATGACTAAGCCTAATCTAGCTTACAAGTACCTAGTGACAAAACAAGAGATTACACCAACTCTTGACACCTCACTAGCTTAATTAATCTCAAGGTTGAGGTGTCAAGCATCTAATCTACCCTAATACATCAGCTTGGGGCTCTAAACAGTCATAAATGCAAGAGTACACACCAAAATCAATGTGGCAGCCGGTCCAAGCCTTTACCCGGTTACAAGGATTTTCTTCCTTCTTTGGTCGGTTAATAGCAGCACAAGGTGGTCCTTCCACTCAACTTTAGGGGCATGATTTGATAAATATTTAGATGTATTTTCATGCCCTAAAGTTTGACAAAAGTTGGAGTTCAATAGGTCAACCAATCAAGCCTTGTATTCGGACAGTGCTGGATTGCGTCCTGCAGTGTGACACCTTCAGGTTTTGCCTTCGTTGATCAACCAAATGGGCTCCAAAAATTCTGCACAAGTACTTGTTGGAAAGCTTAGATCCTAAGCTTTAATTTGGTATGGCGTGCAGAAAATTTGGCCTTCAGAATTTTGCTCCAGAAGGCAAACAATACCGGGCCAGAAACTGTTCGAACTAACCAATTCTTCTTCTTCTTTGTACAATTGATTTCTGAACAATGCATGGACTTCCTTGACCCTCTTGGGCTCCAAAACAGTGTGAGGATTATTGGTAAGTGCTATGGGGGTTGGTTTGGATGGTCCCCATCATAAAGTGCATTGGTTGCACCTTTAATTTATTGTTTCAAAATTACCCTCGAATCTGATGCTTGAGTTCAACCATGTATACATCAGGCATGGAGTATCAGCCTGGTGATCTTGTCTGGTTGCACCTCAGGAAGGAGAGGTTTAAAACCAGAAGGAAAAGCAAGCTAATCGCCAGAGGGGATGGACCTTTCAAGGTCTTTGCCAAGGTGGGAGCCAATGCTTACAAACTGGAGCTTCTAGGAGACATGGCTGTCTTAGCCACATTTAATGTGGGTGACCTGAGCCCCTATGTAGAGGATGAGATTGACTTTCGGGATTTGAGGGCAAATCCTCTCAAAGAAGGGGAGGATGATGCAAACCAAGGGCCAGATCATGACCCTCACCATGAACCAGAGAAGACCTTGCTGCTTATCCAACAACAACATCAATTCTGTGAGGCCATTCAACTCAGTCTGGAAGCTATTTTAGGAAGATCATTGCTTTGTTGGACACCCTAGAATTTCTTCTAATCAAGCTAAGTCATTTTGAAGCTCACACAACAGCCTTAGTTCAGCTCAGTCATAATAAAAGGCATCCTACAATCAGCCTGTTAAGGGTGTTCTGTCTGGTTCCAGTAACTCATGATTGTCCAAGGAGACCAATCCCTTTTGATCAGTACCCTAACTCATTTATCAGCTCATAATCAGCTCCTAAATGATGAAGGTTACTGGATTTTTCCATGGAATTATTTTCTGATAACAACAGACCAGTAGCAGGTCAGCAGCAGGTCCACAACAGTAGCAGCAGTTCAATGGGAGAATTTTATCTCCAACTTAGCAACTCATTTTGGCAAGTCTAAGGGCTTGAAAATGTGTTTAAATATTTATCCAGCAAGGCCCTAAAGTTGCAGAATTAGATCCTTTAGCATCAGCTTTTAACCAGCACCAGAATACAAGAAATGCCCTATTATCCATTGGATTTCAGTGTGCTGTACTTGCTGGTAGGCTGAGTTAGCTCGATGTAATCAGTTGCAAAGCTCCTCCCAAAGCCATCATTAGCAAGTACCTTGATGCTATTAAGGGTTGACACCTCAGGGATGGAGATAAGCAAGAGGTTTAGGTGTCAAGGATCCAGCCAGCTGCTGTTTAAGTGAGTTTATTTCAACTTCAGTTTTCTTGTTTTAGCTAGAATCAGTTTTAGTCGTTGATCTTTTGATTGAGGGTATGTATTTAAGGCTTGTTTTCTCTTATAATAGGGAGATTATTGATGAATGAAAACTCCTTTGCTGGTTTTAAGCAAAATGCTCTCTAAATCTCTCTACTTTATCTTGTTTAGGTGGTGTTGAGAGTGATTCTTTATCTTTTCCTCTGGTGCATTTGCTTTAGGGGGTTTAGTAGTGAATCCTTGTAGTTCTGGTTGGTGGATTAACTTCCTTTAGACTAGTTCATATCTTCCATGTTAAGTTGCTAGCTTTGTCAAGTATTCAGGCCAGCAAGTTCAGCATACATCACTTGTAGTTCACCAAATCAATATACTGCGGAGTGGCTTAGTGAGATATGTCAAGTAATTGATCATCTGAAAATGAGTCGTCAATGAGGAGCTCTTCAATATGAGTAGCCTCGGGACCTAATCTAGACAAATGATCTGCCCCCACATTCTCTAGCCTGACCTTGTATCAAATCTCCAAATCAAACTATTGAGAAGTAGGACCCATTGAATAAGTTGGGGCTTAGAGTCGGACTTCTTCAAAAGATGCTTCAAGGCGGCATGATCAGTGAAAACAATCACCTTGGAACTGATAAAGTATGAGCAAAAATTTTCCAAGGCAAAGACCACCATTAGAAACTCATTCTCCGTTATGGCATAATCCACAGTTGGGCCTCATCTAAAGTTCGTTTTGTATAATAGATAACATAGGGATTATTGTCCTTCCTTTGTCGCAAAACAGCGCCCAATGCATAATCACTTGCATCACACATTACTTCAAATGGAAGCTCCCAATCCGGGGCTTGCATCACCAGAGTCGAAATCAATGCTTTTTTCAACATGAGACAACTCAAACATTTTTCACTAAAGTTAAAAGGCACATCCTTAATAGGCAATTGAGTGAGAGGTTTTGTAATTTTTGAAAAATCTTTTATGAATTACCACTAAAAACTGACATGTCCAAAAAAAACTCCTCACACCTTTCACATAATTTTGTGGTGGTAATTTCTCAATTGCCTCTACCTTTGCTTTGTTGACTTCATTACCTTTATTAGAATAATATGTCCTAAGGCAACCACCTCTTACACCATAAAATGTTACTTCTCCCAATTCAAGACCAAATTCATATTCTCACATCTTTGCAACACCTTGGACAAACTATTCAAGAAATGGTCAAAGGACGTACCATGCATAGAAAAATCATCCATGAATACTTCATAATGTCCTTAATAAAATAAGAGAAAATAGCCATCATGAAACCTTCAAAGGTGACGGGGGCATTACATAACCCAAACGCCATCCTCTATAAGCAAATGTCCCATATAGACAAGTGAAAGTGATCTTTTTGTGGTCACTAGGATGGATAAGATCTGGACAAATCCCGAATACACATGTAGCTAGCAAAAATATGAGTTCTTTGCCAACTTTTCAAATATTTGGTCAATAAAGGGAAGGAGAAAATTATCCTTATGGATGGCCTTGTTCAAGTCCCTATATTCAATGGACATTCGCCATCTTGTGATTGTCCGAGTAGGAATCAACTCATTATTCTGATTTTTCACAACCGTCATCCCCCCTTATTAGGCACAACACGGATTATTTTTAATAATATCATTTTTGGATAAAAAAAAGTTAAACATTTTCACAATTATTTTTTAAAAAGATTTATAAATCACAAACATTAAGTAGATAATTTTCCCATACTATACATAATCAGGGTAATATTAATAGTATCACAACCGTCATCGCCCCTTCTTAGGCACTACACGGATTATTTTTAATAATATCACTTTTGGATAAAAATAAAGTTAAATAGTTTAACAATTAATTTTTTTAAAAGATTTATAAATCACAAACATTAAGTAGATAATTTTTTCCATACTATACATAATTGGGGTAATATTAATATTTAGGTTTCATTCGGCGAAGTTAAGGACTGCCAAGCTCACACATTCATAAAGAAGTGTAACTCCACGTTGCTGCTACTAACAAGTAGACGTATTTGAGTTTTCGTTGTGGGACGTTTTCAACATCTATCACATTATATGCCTATATAATAGGCAATCTTCGGCCCCTTAGTGCAAAATTCTAACTTTTCCCATTGATAGATGCTTAGATGCACTCCATTTTAATTTTGCTGCATTTTTAGGAAGAATTGTGTACTTTATGTTATAATCTATACTCCTTTTCCCGTCTTACGCTTGGATGTGGTTCTATTCAATGTTTTGTAGATTTCTGGACCTTTTTGTCCTTACTTTGACCCTAATTGAGTGTATTTCGACTCCCCACGGGTGCCCCTAAGTTGCCATGCCAATGGAGAAGAAAGAAGAACCAATGAATGCTAAGACAAAGGCAACCACAAACCCTCTGTGGTGATGGCCACTGTCTATCGTAAGCCCAAAATTGTTGCCTCTTCGTCTTCCTTCGCCTTGTGGCTAAGGATGACTGAGTTTGTGCATAAATAGGGTTCTTTTTTGACTGTAATAGGGAGAGAGCACATGAAATCAAAGCATCCAACTCTCATTTTTATCATTAGTTTTAGGATTTTTCTAGTTTTCTTTAAAGTAAGAAGAGGAATTGGAGTAGAAGTTTAGCACTTGGAGGCTTCGAGTTTGGGCAGCCATTGAAGACCACCATTGTTGCAAAGTTTTTCTTCCCTTCTATTTTCTTCCTGAACTTTTGTTTAGATATTGAATAATTCCGTTATTTATGAGTAATTTTTCTTAATCTAGGGACTTGTTAGGCAAAATATTGATGTTGGGTCTTAAATTTTCAAATATTTGTACTTTATCCAATTAGTTTGATTGAATTCTACTCTGTGGATGAATTGTTGTGAGTAAGTTTTGGCCGGATTTGCTTGCATACACTAGCTAGTTGAGTGAAGTAATGAAATGAGAAGCTCACTATTAGAACAACAAGTTAGAACTTAATAATTTAACGATTGCTTGAAAGAGAGTTGTCTGTTCAGAGGAAAATATTGGCAATCAAGAATCCCTAACCAAGACTAAACCGAGGATATTTGAAAGAATGTTAATTTGGTTAGTTTAGGCTATTTAGTTTGTTTCGAGAGAAAAGATTGAGTTTTTAATTCGATTGCACTCCTTTGAATCATCCAATTTTGATAAAGTGCATAACTATATTCAACAATCAACTATTGACTAGGCGAAGCAATTCCCTAGATGCCTTTAATCCGATTGAGTTTCTAGTAGTTAAATAGTGGAAGTTGAGACATCCAATTGAAAATTTAGTCGCTTAGCCTTTTATAATATGTTAAAACTCTATAGACTACACTTGTTCTCTCTGGGTGATATTAAAATTATACTCCAACAGCAGTGCACTTGCAGTAGTAATTAAGTTTTTGGCACCGTTGTCGGGGACCAATTTTGGATATATTGAGTTCACCTATTTAGATTGACTAGGTATTCTTTTTTGTCTTTTTCTTTTATTTTCTTGATTTGCGTTGGTAGTGGTTTATGGTGATTTTTGCAGGATCTTGCTACTTATATGCAAAGCCCCTTTACATTTGAATTCGATCCAAAAATACAAAGGACTTTTCAGTCTAGGAGAGAAAATTTGAAGTTAGAAGAACAAAGAGCCAAAGCTCAAGAAGCTCTTCGACGATGGCAAGAGGCAGAGGTAATCAAAGAAGGACACTTCGGGATTTTGTTACCCGGGGGGTCCAGGGCATTGCTTCTAGTATCGCCGACCCAATTTGGAAGCCCACAACTTCGAGCTTAGGCCTGCTTTTATCTCTATGGTGCAACAATCCCAATTTGGAAGCGCCCCACTAAAAGATCCTAACCTACACCTCTCGGTATTCTTAGAGGTGTGCGATACGCTGAAGCTCAATGGTGTCTCAACCGATGCTATAAGATTACGGTTATTTCCCTTCTTAATAAGGGACAAGACAAGAGTGTGGCTCCATTCTTTGCCTTCGGGATGCATCACAACATGGGATGATCTCACCAAAGCCTTTCTTGCGAAGTTTTTTCCTCTTAGCAAGACGACAAGTTTAAGAAACCAAATCACTACTTTTGCTCAAATGAAGGACGAATCATTATATGAAGCCTGAGAGTGTTTCAAAGACCCATTGAGGCTATGTCCATGATGCGGAGCAACTCCCAGGCTTGGGCCTACTCTCACTAGTGAGAGTCATCAACCAAGTCGGCCCAATATTAACCCTAGGTTAAGGACTAGGTCCCCCTAGGTCAATATTGACTTAGGACCCTTAAGAAGGTCCAATTAGGGTTAGAAAAAGTGGTTCGGCCATAGTAGCCCTAAATAAGGAGTTAACCACTTAATCCTCCCAAAACCACCTCATTACCTCATTTTTAGTTTCTAGGCAGAATACTTTACTTTATTTCTAGCTCAGTTTTTACTAAGAAAATGAGCTCCAATTTCCACAAATTCTACATGGATGGAAAGCCCCGGATGCCTATTTTCCAACGAGTCTTAAATTTCCCCAAAATTCGAAGAATTGAAAAAGGTATGGGCTAAATACCGAGCAAGGGTTGGTCCAGGACTGGAAAATATACGATTCTGATTGTGGGCTTAATTGAGGAGGTTAAGGCTGTAATTTTGGGGATTAATCAGCATGGAATGATTCTTCACACATAAGGGAAGAGTTAACAAGTGGCGGCACCTCATTTGGAGGAGTAGAGCCTACTCATGGCTCTCTAGAAGATAAAGGATGAATCCTGGAAAATACAGCTCATAGTGATTGTAATTATCTTAAGTATCTTGATTTATCTTAAGTATCTCAAAATCTTTATCTCTCTTGGGAGGGTAGTGATTTGAGTCTTCCCTTTAATCTAATCCTTGGTGCTAAGGCTTTAGAGGGTTAGAGGGTTAGAGGGTGGGATAAATTATCTTCTTGCTACTTTTTTCAAGTGTTGAATATTTGCCATTACACGCCTTCTCTAATTATTTGGGAACACACACACACACACACTCTCTCTCTCTTTTGGTTCATCTTTGGGGTGATTAATCTTCAACCTCCATTGGCTCACCTACAAGCAATTCATGCCTTTATTTGGAAAAATGGAATCCTCCATGCATCATTTGGTGTCAGAGCACAATGATCCTATCGCTAGGTAAGCATCCATTCCAACCTTCCTTGTATTGGAATTGCTTAAAGTTTTCCCTTTCTATACTACTTTGTCATCTGTTCTTCCTCTTTAAATCTCGTATCTAGTCCACAAAGAATCCTACTTATAGCCCAAACATAAACCCTAACCAAAACACAACCCTAAAACTCCACAAAAAGGCCAAAAATACGAAACCAGAAAGTTGGCACTGCCACCGGTGCCAAAAATCTTGCAATTTGAAAATTTAACCCAGAGAATTGGCACGGCCACCTCGTGCTGCCTGGCACGACCGTGCCCCTTTCCTACACTCTTAAATCATGTTCCAGAGATCTAGGACGACCCCCCATGCCACAGAGCACGACCGTGTCCCTTCCTTTTTCACTGTTTTCATGCCCGTGCTCCTTCGACACATCCATGCCTCCTCTGTTTTCCCCTCCTTTTTCCTCTCTATCAACCATGACTTGCGAGCGCAATCCCTCTCACTCCTCAAACATTCCTCTTAAGCAAGCCCATGAGACTGGTAAGACCCTTGTAGAGCTTCAAGAGCAAATGAGAAAAACCCACCCAAGAGGTTGCGCAAGTAAGGGAATCCACTCCACGAAACCCTTATCGATGAGTCTACAATGTTCGCCCTATTGGCATTGAATACTCTTCCTCTTATAAAGACTTTGATGATGAGGAAGGAAGACCAAGAAGACCAAGGCATCCAAGGGATGATCTTCGAGATCTCAATGTTGAGGCTCCAGAACTTGATGGCTTAACTCGGAGAACTATCTTGATTGGGTCCAAGCCCTTGAAAAGATCTTTGAACTCAAAGATTACAATGATAAGAAAGCCTTCGAGTTGTCCATTCTTAAGATGAAGGGGTATGCTTCATTGTGGTATGAGCATTTGAAGAAAAGTAGGGCTAGCGAATCCAAATCCAAAATCAAGACTTGGTCCAAGCTCAAGAAGCATATGGACAAGAGATTTGTACCTCCTTCTTACAAACAAGAACTCTACCTCAAGATCACTTCTCTCAATCAAGAGAATATAAAGGTAAAAGAGTACATTAGGGAGTTTGAACAACTCCAAATGTGGGTTGGCTTGGATGAAGAACCTGAACTCAAGATCGCTAGGTTCATTAAGGGGTTATCTCCTAGCATTGCTAACAAGGTGGAATTACAACCTTACTTATCATTCAATGATGTATGCCACTTAGCTATCAAAGTTGAGAAGCAACTTAAAGGAAGGAAGGAAGTCCTTTCGCGCCCCTCTTATTAAAAGCCCTTCTAATCGCGTTAAAGTTGAAACCCCACCTTCGCAAGTCAAAGCTCTTGATAAGGGTAAGGGAATTGCTAGTGAGCCTCCGAAGAGGTTCGAGGGAAAGAAATATTTTAAGTGTCATGGTTTTGGGCATTTTCAAGTTGATTGTCCAAATAGAAAGCCTTTGCCATCAAGGAGGTAGAAGAGATTTGAGCTATTAAGGAAGAATCAAGTGAAGAAGATTATGAAAATGATGGTTTTACCTTGATGACCCCTGATGTTGGAGAAATGTGGTTTAATCATAGATGGTGGAAGTTGCACAAATGTAGCCTCCTACACACTCATTGATAAGCTTCAAATTCCCACAGAGGAGCATCCTACTCCATATACTTCTCAATGGTTAGGACCAAGCAATGAGGTAACCGCTTCGAGTCAAGATCTTATCTCATTCTCAATTGGTCCCTATTGTGGTGAAGTATTATGTGACATCCTTCCTACGGATGCATGTCACTTGTTACTTGGTATGCCTTGGTTGTTTGATAACCATGTGATTTATGATGGACATGCTAACACCTATACACTCAAGCACAATGGAAAAGGCCTCACATTGGCTCATTTACCTCCACCTGATCCTCATAAAGCTAAATCAGGAAAGGAAAGTGAGAAAATCCCCCACAAGAGTGAAACATAGAAAGAGTGCGCCAACAAGCCTCGAATTTCCTTACTAATGGTGAAGCTAAACACAAGTGAGGGAGTGAAACCTTTACCCCTTGTAGCTCGCCGAGAGCTTGAGGATGAAACCCCAAAAGCACCCATCTCTAAGGTTCCATTACCCATCAAAATGGTGTTGGGAGAAGACCCTTATGCAAGTGATCAAGCCATAAGCAACATCTCTCGTGAGTATGATGATTTTGAGGTATCTTATGATGAGTATGTTAAGATATTCAATGATCTCATGAAGCCTAGGAGAGCTAATCAATGTTATGACGTTCTTCCAAGGATCTTCAACAACTTCTACACATTCAAGAAGAGAGGAGTCCTTAGTACCTTAGGTGTATTCAAACCTAAGAATTATAAAGGGCATGCAAGGATGATGTCAAAGAATTTTACTCCAAAGGATTTGAGGGCAAATCCTCTTCAATAGGGAGGGTTTGATGCAGAGCAACTCCCGAGGTTGGGCCTACTCTCACTAGTGAGGATCATCAACCAATTCGGCCCAATATTGACCTAGGTCAAGGACTAGGTCCCTCTAGGTCAATATTAGCTTGGGAGTTAGAAAAGGTGGTTGGTCCCATAGTAGCCCTAAATAAGGAGTTAACCACTTAATCCTCCCAAAACAACCTCATTAGCTCATTTTTAGTTTATGGGTTGAATACTTTACTTTATTTCTAGCTTAATTATTACTACGAAAATGAGCTCCAATTTCCACAAATTATACATGGATGGAAAGCCCTAGATGTGTATTTTCTAACAAGTCTTAAATCGCCCCCAAATTCCAAGAATTTAGAAAGGTATGGGCTAAATACCAAGGGTTGGTCCAAGACTAGAAAATGCACGGTTCTGATTATGGGTTTAATTAAGGAGATTAAGACTATAATTTTAAGGATTAATCAGCATGGAATGATTCTTCACACACAAGGAAAGAGTCAACAAGTCGCGACACCTCATTTGCATGAGTACCTACTCATGGCTCTCTAGAAGATGAAGGATCAATCCTAGAAAATACAACTCACAGTGATTGTAATTATCTTAAGCATGTTGATTTATTTTTCTCGGATATTTTGTAAGTCTCTTATTGGACCACTTGCCCCACTAATGTACAACTAATTCCCCTTCCCATTGGGTATTTATGGACCCAATTACCGCTATGAAAAATTAGATTAAATGAATGATATGAGAGCTTGAAGCTTGGTTTTCCTCAAAATCTCAAAATCTTTATCTCTCTTAGGAGGCTAGTGATTTGAGTCTTCCTTTAATCTAATCCTTGGTGCTAAGGCTTTAGAGGGTTAGAGGGTGGGATGAATTATCTTCTTGCTACTTATTTCAAGTGTTGAATGTTTGCCATTAGACGCCTTCTCTAATTATTTGGGAACATACACACAATCTCTCTCTCTCTCTCTCTCTCTCTCTCTCTCTCTCTCTCTCTCTCAGTTCATGTTTGGGGTGATTAATCTTCAACCTCTATTGGGCTCACCTACAAGAAATTCATGTCCTTATTTGGCCAAATGGACGCCTCCATGCATCAGTCCACATCATGGCCTTCAATGGTGGATGTTAGTGCAAGCTTTCTATAATAGAGTCACCGAACCATTGGCGTCTACTATAGACACATTTGTGGGAGGTACACTTATGAACAAGCCTGAAGACAAGGCCTATAATCTTATTGAAGAGATGGCGTTGAATAACTACCAATGGTCTTATGAGAGAAGCTAACCTAAGAGGGTTGAAGGTAAGTTGGAACTTGATGCTATCTATATACTTTCATCTGAGATAGATGCCATGACTCAAAAGTTAGATTAATTGAATATTAATTCTATTAGTTCATGTACCCCTTCCGCATTATGTGAGATTTATAGGTCAGTTAATCATTTGACTGTGACTTGTCAAGTTGGGAGCCCATTTGCTCCAAACGTTAGTGAACCAATCAACTATGTCAACAATTTTAATTCTAGACCGACCAATGACCTATTCTCAAACACCTATAATCCTAGTTGGAGGAATCTCCCTAATTTTTCCTATAGGTCTAGTGGCTCTTCTATGCCTCAAATAAATTTTAGACCACCACCTAGATTTCAAAAACCTCAACAAACACCTCAAAAATTGAACTTAGAAACTATAATGAAGAATATGCTTTTGTTGTAGCAAAAACAAGATGAGTATATTAAGCAATTAGCCTATAAGGTTGATGTGCTTACCACTCATAATAAGATTTTAGATGCTCAGATTTCTCAAGAAGCTACTTCTTCATCTACACCCCTGGGTGGAGTTCCTAGTAAGCCAAAGTAAATCCCTGTGAGCAATGTAACTATGTTACCTTGCAAGGTGGGGTGGAGGAGTCTACGGTATGGAGCTTGAGGAAGGTGTAGAGGTGTCTAAAGCTGTAAGTGATGAGAAAAAAAGCTAAATTTGAGACCTTACCCTTTGTAGGGGGGAGTAATGTGGTGGTACTTGAAGACTTTCCCCCTAAACTTAACGACTCAAGTAGCTTCGCTATTCTTTGTATGGACGGTCGACTAAGGATCGATAGGGCTTTGTAACCAACACCTATTTCACTTCAATTTGCGGATGGTTCCATGAAGTGCCCTTTGGGTATTTTAGATAATGTTCCCTTTAAGATAGGTGATTTTTGTAGACTTGACAACATTATCGTCTTAGGCATGGCCGTAGATGCGCATGCCCAAATGATTCTAGGGTGATCCTTCTTAGCCACTTCGGGTTGCAAAGTTAATGTGCAAGGAGGACGTTTGACATTTGATATAGGGGAGAACATGTTGAATTTATCTTGTTTGGAAACCAGAATGTCCCCTCTTATTCATCTACTTTAGAAGAAGATGTAGATTTTCATGAGATTGGCTCATTTGATGATTGGTAACATGTTGACCCTTTTGCGTTTGAATGTGTTACATCTAAAGGCCTTTGCCTAGATTATGCTAGGGTGGAGTTCGGTGCACCTAAGCCACCTTGCATGATCCAGGACAAGACTTATGTTACTAATGAGGTGTCCATGAGTGATTATTGCAAGTTTGCTCAAGTAGTGCAGTATATGCCTCAAATTGATGATATTGAGCGTGACTTTGACCTTGGAGTCAGACTTAGAAGTGGTTCGTCCGATGGAGCCCACTATAAATTTATTCTGTACACGGATCAAGTTAAATGGAATTATTTCATGGCAAAGAAGGACGTTTATCCAGAACTTTTGAGATAGTACCTTTTAATGAATGATTTTGATTTCAAGGTTCGTGATAAAGGCAAGTTGGGAGATGTGGGGGACCCTATTGACAAGCCTATTGTCCATCACATCACCTTTCTAATCCCGAGCCCTCCTAGAAAAGACAATCGAGCTTTCGACCCTAAAATAGCGCTTCTTGGGAGGCAATCCAAGTTTTTTTTTCGTTTCCTAGTTTTTCTTTTCTTTGATTGTATATATACTTTTATTTTTGAAAAAAAAAATAAACAAAAGGAAGAGAGATAAAACAAAGCGAAAAATCCTGAACAAAGAAAGGAAAAAAATAAGCAAAAGCTAAGAAAAGAAGAAATCAAAATCAGAGTGAGCAAATAGGTAATAAGAAGAGTGAAAAATCATCAAACAAATCACAAAAAAATAATAAGAGAGTTTTAGCCTCTATTCTAGAGCTCTCCACAAACCCCTCGTGCTTTCCAACCGGTTTGTGGAGGAGCTGCTAGGAAAACTGAAGAAAATTTGGAGACAGAGCTCACCACAGACTATCCTTAGTAGACGCCACGGTCCGTGGTGAGGCTCCCCGTCCGCGCTCAAGGGTTTTTCAGACCCTTTTGACTGGATACCCATTCATCTTCCTCACTTCTTCATCCCTTCTCTCTTTAAACTCTCATCTTCTCTCTCTAAAACCTCCATAACTACACCTTTGAAACCTTCAATTTTTCATCATTTGTCCTCAAATTTCTCTCCTTTCTTCTCATTTTCTTCACTTTTTCACTAAATCTTCTTAAATTTTCTCATATCTTGCTCTCTTTCTCTCACAGTTTACCCATCTTCATACCACTTCAACCTCCATTCTTCCAAATTCTCTCTTTTTCTTCCTATTTCACCATATTTTTCTCAAATTTTGCATCTTTAGTTCTTTTCTTTTCCATTTTTCACCTTAGTTAGATTTTCAACATTTCACCCATCCATTCACCATTTCAATGGCACCCAAGAAGAAGGCAAGAACCACCTAAGAGGCGGGAACATCTAGTCAAACACCTCAATGAGCTTCCCGAACCTCAACTAGCGCATGAAACTGAGGTAATATCCCACACTTGGTTTAACACATCCCTAGCATATTGCTAGATACAATAATTTGAGTAGTAAGTTGGTTGTTGCTACTCGTTATTATGATGAGGATTTGTTGGCTAGACTGGGTTTGTTAGATGATATCTGTTGGTTGTTTGCTAGAGGAGACATGGGGCAATCTTTAGAGATCACACTTATCATGACCTCAGCCTTGAATTTTTTAGCACATGCAATGTGGAGGTCACGAGTGGGCCTCATTGTCAAGAAGGATACATTTCCTTCTATCTCAATAAGGAGTTTTATGAATTGAACTTAAGTTTCTTTAATAGCATATCTGTTGGTTTCTTTACGGACTTACTCTATCTCCATGTCCCTAAAGAATTTAACCCAAATGCATTTTGGCATGAACTTTCTAGGGATCATAGGTATGATACAAAAACCTTTAAAGGCACTGTCATTAGAAACCCATGTATTTGATTAGCCCAACAATTGCTTGCTTGTGGTTTATTTGGGAGGGATGATAGTTTAAATGTGCCTCATCTGTCTGAATTATATTTCTTATATAGCATGCTCTAAGGTGACTGCCTTGACCCCGGTTCATCCTTGGTTAATCAGTTGCATAGTGCAGCCACTAGTTCCGCACATAGGATTGATGTTGGGAGCCTTATTAGCCCCATTGCTAGGTCGGTAGGTATAGAACCAAACCCTGATGATAGAGCTCCCGGTTTTGAGCGGTTAAACTTAGCCGCTTTTGAACAAATGAAATTTTGTAAGATTGATGCTGGGTGTATTTGTTGGATTTAGCCTAGGAATCGTCTCATGCTTCCACCTAATGTTGACGAACCACTCTCTTGAACCGGGCCAATCTATACTTTTGTCGGGTAAAGAAGAGTTGGCGCAACCCACACCACCTCCTTCCCCACCTCACCTTAGGGCCTCTAGTTCATCGCAACCATCCTCCTCCTCTGATTATGCTGGTTTGCATGCTACCCTTAGGGCCTCTAGTTCTCTCCATGCCCTTTGTTTTAAAATGAATCAAATCAATTAGGTAAGTTTAATATGCTGGATAAAGGATGAATACATCATTCTAGTTTTATTTAAGCTTTGAAACTGCATGGCAAAGGGTAGATTCCAACACTGACCCCTTTTTGTGAGCAAAATTCGATAACCATCTTCAAGGTTTAAGACTGATATTTTTTGATGGATTTGAAGTTCAAGATGTTGGATTTCCAAAAATTCAATTTGCATCCAATTTGGACTTCATTTGGTCATTCAAATCATCAATTAACCCCAAGGTGTCAAAACTGCCAGCAGGACCAGAAAAAGCTCAGTTTTGTTTAACTTATAACTTAAGCTATATGAAGGCTTAAGTCGTGCAATTATACATTTTTCGAATCCTCATGATGTCTACTTTCAGGTCCAAGCATTAGTTTTCAATCATACCCACAAGAGGATGAGAGATCAAGGACTTTTCCCAAACCGGTCAGATTAGGCTCTAATCTGCACGGTAAAATGTTTAAGCCTAAATACCTTACTTAAACATATCCTAACCTTGATTTCTTTGTGGGGGGGGGGGTTTATATACATCCCAAAGTTACCCCCCATGGCCTGAAATCACAATCATACTCACTTTTCATAAGCTTACAAGTTGCAACAAAACCGGCCAGCAGCATGCTTAAACCCGGTTCAACTGAACCGGTTTTATTCCACATCAAACCAGCCGGCCACCCTCTCTTGCAAGTTGATTGGCATGCATCGCTAGCTTTAGCACATGTCCCAAAGTGCTCTAGGATTGGCTGCCTCTTGAAAGAACAACCAATGAAAGCAAGACAAAGCAACAATGTGGTGCCTTGCTCTCATTGGCTAGCGGAAAAGTAGCATGCAAAACACGGTTGTGCACATGGCTTTCTAGTCTTCTTTTCTGGTTGTTTTAGTAGTTAATCAAGTGTTAAGTGATGTATTAATAGTTTAGATATAGTTTTATTTCATATTTTGATGTAATAGATTAGCTAAGTGTGCTTGTAATCCTAGTTTAGCAAAATTAGCATGTAATTAGCACATAACACCTTTCCTAACCAATAAGAAAGGTAGAGGTGTGTGTGTGCTTGTATGCTTGCTTGCTTAGCCTTCTATTTAAGGCATGCACACGGCTCCCTTGAAGAACAACCCATACTTGAATGATAAAAATTAGTTTGAGAGCATTTGTGCTTTCTTCCTTCAAACTCTTACTTGCTTATCCTTAATTAGGCCAATTAAGGTGGTGTTCAAGTGAGTCTTAACCTAGATTAAGTGGTGTTTCTGTATCTTAATCGAAGTTAAGGGCCCTAAACTCAAAGGTTGGTGGTGTTTCTGTATCCAATCCTAGAGTTTAGTCTATCCAATTTCAATTTGATGTACATGGTTTCTAAGTGAGGATTTTAGCTTGAATTCTTAAGTTAATTTCTTTCACTTAGCATCTCCATCATACCTCCTCATTTTTCCACTTCAAACATCTCCATTCCCACTCATGCCCACGGCCTAGACGACACAAAAGATCTACACCAAAGCCAAACATCCATTGCCTTCAACCGTGCAAAACTAGGATTTCCTAGTTTCCGTGGGCAGCAAAGTGGCACGGTGTGGCCATGCTCTTAGGAACGATCGTGCCACCCTATGACCGCGAGGTTTGCCTGCTTTAAAGTAAAGTTCTTGAAGTGTAAGCTTGGTTCCATTCACCCACCGTGTTATACATCAGATTACATCAAATCCTCCTATGATTTTCACTTAGAATCACTTGATTCTAGGTTCCACTCCTTCCTCACATACTTGATGCCTCACAACCATCATTTTATGTGGTCATTTTCACTTGGTTTCCCTTGATTGTGTCTACCTTGGTGTGAAAGCTTGAACTCTTAATTTGAGTCATAGCTAGAGGCCTCGGCAGATACATCAGTTTTGGTATCAAAGCTTTGGTTTCTCCTAGGCCTAGTACAACCCCCACATGCTCCCCAAAACACAAATCCAAACACATCCCCCAAACACATCTAGTACTACCATGAGTTTCAACATGAGCTCTGAAGAAAGATTTGATGCACTCATGAGACAACATGAGTTGATGTTCGGAGTAAGCCTAGTCCCCCCAAAGAAACCCAACCTTGTTCCTATGAGCATGAGAAGATGTTCTAAGTGTCAAGGTCTTGGTCACTCAACCTCGGTCTGCCCCAACAAAAAAATATTCATGTTGGTTCAATTGGAAGCAGCCATGGAGGAAGAGAATGAGAAAGAAAACGAAGATACAAGTGATCAAAAACTTGAAGAAATTCAAGAGGAGATCATGGAAGAGACTAGAGAAGAAGAACTCTTGGCTTTGAAAGAAGTTCTTAGCCAACAAGAGGAAGTACAAGATGAACCATCCAGCCCTTCACCAAACCCCTCACCAAACACTTCACCCACTCACCCCAAAGCCAAAACACTCAACCTAAACTTCTGTCAATCCATTTCAGAACCCTTACCAAAAGCTCCTAATCTTGAATTAAGAGACTTTGAAGAAGTGGTTCGAAGCATGTTCACCACATCCCCCACGTGTACCATTCAAATCAACAAGGGGAGAAAGAAGAAAAGAGTCTCTAGGTTCAAGAGAGACTTGTTTTCCTGGTTGATTCTATTTCAACCAGAATTTTGAAGAAAGAGGAAGGTCCTTGCCTAGATTGATTTGAGGACAAATCATTTTTAACAAGGGGAGGATGATGGAGTTCTCTCCATACCCTTTGTTTTAAAATGAATCAAATCAATTAGGTAAGTTTAATATGCTAGATAAAGGATGAATACTTCATTCTAGTTTTCTTTAAGCTTTGAAACTACAGGGCAAAGGGTAGATTTCAGCACTGATCCTTTTTTGTGAGCAAACTTCAATAACTATCTTCAAGGTTTAAGACTGATATTTTTTGATGTATTTGAAGTTCAAGATGTTGGCTTTCCAACAAGTCAAGTTGCATCCAATTTGGACTTCATTTGGTCGTTCAAATCATCAATTAAACCCAAGGTGTCAAAACTGCCCAGCAGGACCAGAAAAAGCTCGGTTTTGTTTAACTAATAACTTAAGCTATATGAAGGCTTAAGTCGTGCAATTATACATTTTTGGAATCCTCATGATGTCTACTTTCAGGTCCAAGCATTATTTTTCAATCATACCCACAAGAGGATGAGAGATCAAGGACTTTTCCCAAACTGATCAGATTAGGCTCTAATCTGCACGGTAAAATGTTTAAGCCTAAATACCTTACTTAAACATATCCTAACCTTGATTTCTTTTTGGTGGGGTTTATATACATCCCAAATTTACCCCCCATGGCCTGAAATCACAATCATACTCACTTTTCATAAGCTTACAAGTTGCAACAAAACCGGCCAGCAGCATGCTTGAACCCGGTTCAACTGAACCGGTTTTATTCCACATCAAGCCAGCCGGCCACCCTCTCTTGCAAGTTGATTGGCATGCATCACTAGCTTTATCACACGTCCCAAAGTGATCTAGGATTGGCTGCCTCTTGAAAGAACAACCAATGAAAGCAAGACAAAGCAACAATGTGGTGCCTTGCTCTCATTGGCTAGCGGAAAAGTAGCATGCAAAAGACGGCTGTGCACATGGCTTTCTAGTCTTTTTTTCTGGTTTTTTTTGTAGTTAATCAAGTGTTAAGTGATGTATTAATAGTTTAGATATAGTTTTATTTCATATTTTGATGTAATAGATTAGCTAAGTGTGCTTGTAATCCTAGTTTAGCAAAATCAGCATGTAATTAGCACATAACACCTTTCCTAACCAATAAGAAAGGTAGAGGTGTGTGTGTGTGCTTGTATGCTTGCTTGCTTAGCCTTCTATTTAAGGCATGCACACGGCTCCCTTGAAGAACAACCCATACTTGAATGATAAAAATTAGTTTGAGAGCATTTGTGCTTTCTTCCTTCAAACTCTTACTTGCTTATCCTTAATTAGGCCAATTAAGGTGGTGTTCAAGTGAGTCTTAACCTAGATTAAGTGGTGTTTCTGTATCTTAATCGAAGTTAAGGGCCCTAAACTCAAAGGTTGGTGGTGTTTCTGTATCCAATCCTAGAGTTTAGTCTATCCAATTCCAATTTGATGTACACGGTTTCTAAGTGAGGATTTTAGCTTGAATTCTTAAGTTAATTTCTTTCACTTAGCATCTCCATCATACCTCCTCATTTTTCCACTTCAAACATCTCCATTCCCACTCATGCCCACGGCCTAGACGACACAAAATATCTACACCAAAGCCAAACATCCATTGCCTTCAACCGTGCAAAACTAGGATTTCCTAGTTTCCGTGGGCAGCAAAGTGGCACGGTGTGGCCGTTCTCTTAGGCACGATCGTGCCACCCTATGGCCGTGAGGTTTGCTTGCTTTAAAGTTAAGTTCTTGAAGTGTAAGCTTGGTTCCATTCACCCACCATGTTATACATCAGATTACATCAAATCCTCCTATGATTTTCACTTAGAATCACTTGATTCTAGGTTCCACTCCTTCCTCACATACTTGATGCCTCACAACCATCATTTTATGTGGTCATTTTCACTTGGTTTCCCTTGATTGTGTCTACCTTGGTGTGAAAGCTTGAACTCTCAATTTGAGTTATATCTAGAGGCCTCGGCGGATACATCAGTTGATTGCCTCCCAAAACCAATACTTCCAGGACTTTAGGGCCTATTTGGAGACTTAACGAGGCTAGCATATTTCTCATCCCCACCCTCCTTCTCCCCCCTCCTCCTCCTTTTTCGTTCTTCTTTTTTTTTCCCATTGATTTATATGTCCTTGCATTGAGGACAATGCTTTGTCCAAACATGGGGAAATTATGTGTGCATATCTATATGTGATATGCATGTATGAGTGGTTTGCATTTTAGGTGTTGCATTTAGGAGTAGTTTGCATTTTTAGTTTATTATTTCATTTTTCTTTTTATTTTTAGGTTTCTTTTCTTAGGTTTAGCTTTATTTTGGTGTTTTCAATTTTTAGTTAAAAAAAGAGCATAAAAAACAAAAAAAAAAGAAAAGAAAGGAAAAAAAGGACAAAAAGTAATAAAATCCTCCGGTGATGAGTCTTAGACTAAGTAGCTTTCTTAGGCTTATTTTAACCCTTTTTGTTACGCCCATTTGTGAATAAATGTTTAATTATAAGTTTTGGAAATATGCTTCATGTTTTGTCCGTCATGTTGACTGCGATTTGATTACTCAATGAATCTTTACATGAATATCTAGCACATATGATCTAATGAGCTTATTGAGCTTTAGTAGTTGTCCCGTGAGGCTTTGAGCCTTATTTAGACTAATTCATCAATTTACTCTCATATTCTTTTTCATGTGTGGCTCTTACTTGATTTCAAGTCTCTAGAACTTGCTTTGACTCTTGTTTAAGATCACATTTGGTATGCATGTTTAGGCAATATGGTTGAGGCATTCTTTGAATTTATGAGCTACATTGACCAAATAGCCACCCTTTTTATGATTTATCCCTTGCTACCCTCATTGAGCCTTGACCTTTTCTTTTTCTTGATGAAAACTTATAATATTGAACCTTAGCCCAATACATGTTCTACCTTTTTCACCAAGACTATAGAGTTTTATGAGTGATTGGGATTAGTTGGTGGGTAATAATGTCGTTATTGTTGGGTGTGGTTTGTCTGTATGCAATGAGGGATTAATATGATATTTCCCTTGGAGTTATTTTGGGTTGAATTTTACGAGTTGTTAGAAAAGGTGTTAAAAATTGCGCAATTTTCAACACCTTTTCCTTCTCTCTGTGTTAGAAAACAAATCAACAAAAAGAACAAAGAGGAAAAAAAAAGGAAAAACACAAATGTTGAAAAAGAAAAAAAAGAAAAAGAAAAAAAATGTTGAGAAGCAAAAAAAATCAAGGACTTGGTTTCAATTTTATTATGCTTCAACACTTTTTCGCATACTCAATCAACTTGGGGTTATTTTGTGTATTTGAGATGTATTGGTGTTTGGTGTGAGGAGTATTTTTTGTGGAAAGTTGGGTGAAGATGATTCACACTCACAGCCTTTGGCTTTGAGCTCTACAAATCCCAACATATTTGGTCCCCTCTTACCTTTACCGAAAGGCCCGTTACAACCCTATTAAAGTCCTCATAATTGTCTAGCATGCGTTGCATTTTTGTGATGGCGAATTTGAGAGTTTTGTCAAGCTTTTGGTAGATTTGATTTCTTTGGAATGAGATTTGAGTGAACTGCATTTCTTTTTTTAAACACATAAGTGATGAGTGCTTCATTCTTAAAGTGAGGGTCTACCTGTTCGTTTAGCTCTCCCTAATGTATGTGCTGCTATGATTTTTTAAGCTGATTTGAGTTATCAATTCAATGTTTAATGTGATGGTATTTGTTCTATTTTAAAAACTTCATTCCCTCATCTGTTTTGTAATATTTTTCACCACTTTTAGGCTAGTTTCTTAGGTTGATAGGCTATTGATGTTGTTACTTATGTTTACCTAAGAAGATTTTTCATTTTTGTTTTTATTTTCAAGATTGCTTGAGGATAAGCAATGGTTCAAGCATGGGGGAGTTTGATAGATGCTTAGAATGCGCTCCATTTTCTCGTCTTTTTTCTACATTTTTAGGGAGAATTGTGTACTTTATGTTATAATCTATACTCTTTTCCCCTTTTTATGCTTGGGTATGGTTCTTTTCAGTATTTTGTAGGTTTCTGGACCTTTTTGCCCCTGCTTTGACCCTAATTGAGTGTATTTTGACTCCCTGTGATGCCCCTAAGTTGCCATACCTGTGGAGAAGAAAGAAGAACCAAAAAATGATGAGATAGAGGCGACAACAGACCCTCCGCAGTGATGGTCACGGACAGTGGTACGCCTAAAACTATTGCCTCTTCATATTCCTTCGTCTTGTGGCTAAGGATGGCTGAGTTTGTGTATGAATAGGATTCGTTTTTAGCTGCAATAGGGAGAGAGCACAGAAAACCAATGCATCTAACTCTCATTTTTATAATTAGTTCTAGGATTTTTCTAGTTTTCTTTAGAGTAAGAAGAGGATTTGGAATGACAGTTTGGCACTTGGAACCTTGGAGTTTGGGCAACCATTGAAGATCACTGTTGTTGCTAAGTTTCTCTTCCCTTCTATTTTCTTCTTGAGCTTTTGTTTAGATGTTGAATAATTTCATTATTTGTGAGTAATTTTTCTTAATCTAGGGACTTGTTAGCCAAAGTATTGATGTTGGATCTCTAATTTTCAAATATTTGTACTTTATCAAATTCGTTTGATTGAATTCTATCTTATGGATGAATTGTTGTGAGTAAGTTTTGGCTGGATTGCTTGCATAAACTAGATAGTTGAGTGAAGTACTGATAAGAGAAACTCACTATTAGAACAACAAGTTAGAACTTAATTTAACAATTGCTTGATAGAGAGTTTTTTGTTCAGAGGAAAATATTAGCAATCAAGAATCTCTAACCAAGACTAAACCAAGGATATTTGAAAGAATGTTAATTGAGTTAGTTTAGGCAATTCAGTTTGTTTTGAAAGAAAAGATTGAATTTTTAATTTGATTTCACTCCTTTGAATCATCCAATTTAGATAAAGTGCATAACTATATCCAATGATCTAACTCTTTACTAGGTGAAGCAATTCCCTAGATGCCTTTAACCCGATTGAATTTCCTGTAGTTAAATAGTAGTAGTTGAGACATCCATTTGAAAATTTAGTCGGTTAGCCTTTTATGATAGGTTGGAACTCAATAGACTGTACATGGTCTCTGTGGGATCGATATTAAAACTATACTACAACAGTTGTGCGCTTGCTGTAGCAATCACCCATACTTGAGAGCGAGTTTATTTCGAGTCTGAAAGTAGCTCATGGCCACATTATTGGTCTCAATCACAAATTTATTCCCAATCAGGTAATTTCTCGAAGTGCAAAGACATCTTTTTTTCTTAAATTGTGTATTGTCTCTTAGTTTCATTAGGCTTTCTCCTTTCGATAATGTAATGACCTTATTGTGTCAATGTTCCTCTGATGCCAAAGGCGGAAGCTTTAGTTTGTATTTCAAGTAGCTCGTTAAGATTGGAAAGAATTGATATAGGCTCCTCTGTGATTACGTTCTTTAATGCTTCAAAGGCTTGTTGGCATTCAGGACTCAAGGTCTAAACTTAACTTTTCTTCAATAAGTTAGTAGGGGGTGCGGAGATGGTAAAATATTCATTAATGAATGTATAGTAGTAGATCTCCAAGTCAAGAAACGATCTCAATTCAATGACTTTGGTTAGTGGCTCCCATTCAAGGATGTTTTCACGTTCGATTTATCCTTATGAAGCTTGTCTTTTCCCTCAATACACCCTCAGAATCTCACCTCTTCTTAGGCATAGGAGCATTTCTCTTTCTTAATGTATGAGTAGTTGTTTCTTAAGGTCTTGAGCACCAGCCTTACATTCCCTACATGCTCTTCTATGGTCTTGATACACACAACAATATCAAGATTAACCATGACGAAATGACCAAGGCATAGAGTAAGTTCCTTGCACAAAGGTGCAAAATGTGGTTAATGCATTTATGAGACCAAGGGGCACAGTAAGGATCTCAAATAACCCATAATATACGATATATGCTATCTTTGGCTCATTGCTGTAACAGCCCACGACCACCCGCCATTGAGGTATTGTCTGCTTTGGGCAGGCGGTACGCTACCACCATCCCTACCCTCATGGTTTTGTCCTCAAAAGGCGCCTCAATGGGTTGAGGTATCCCCACCCCTTAGAAGGCGTGGTTCATTCTCCTCAAATACCGATGTGGGATACCTTCATCCACCCCCCTCTCAGGGGCCCAGCGTCCTCGCTGGCACACCGGTCCGGGTCCATGGCTCTGATACCATCTGTAACAGCCCACGACCACCCGCCATTGAGGTATTATCCGCTTTGGGCAGGCGGGACGCTACCACCATCCCTGCCCTCACGGTTTTGTCCTCAAAAGGCGCCTTAATGGGATGAAGGTATCCCACATCGGTAGTTGAGGAGAACGAACCACACCTTATAAGGGGTGGGGATACCTCAACCCATTGAGGCGCCTTTTGAGGACAAAACCGTGAGGGCAGGGATGGTGGCAGCGTCCCGCCTGCCCAAAGCGGACAATACCTCAATGGCGGGTGGTCGTGGGCTGTTACAAATTATAACATAAAAAAATCTCATTGTGCTGGCTAGGGGAGGTCAACACCGCCCCTTAAGTGAGATCGTCACTCTTATTCTACATTATCCCTGGGGTATACGTACTTAACTTTAAGCCACAACGCATCTTAGTAGAGCAACTCTAACCTCGATACTGTCCTCTGTAGGGCAACAGCTCACACCAGGATAATCATATCCTGAGTCCAGTCCCCCTCAAGGTTTTATTACACGTCACACATCATAACTTATCTGGGGAACAACTCACACCAAGATATTTCATATCTTGAGTCCAGTTCCCAGGAACAGCTCACACCAAGACAATTCATATCTTGAGTCTAGTTCCTAACTTTTCTTTAGAGGGAAACAGCTCACGCCATTTTTGCGTCTAGTTTCCAGGAACAGCTTACACCAAGATAACTTGTATCTTGAGTCCAGTTCCTAACTTACTTATCTCAGGGGGAAACAGCTCACGCCCTTTCTGCGTCCAGTTTCCACCCTCTGGCCAACTTCCCAGCACACTCTTAGACTTTAAAGACATATTTCATTTCTCTGTTTCGAATGCTTACTCGACTGAAAACTCGCTTTTTAAAGTAAACGACTATAACCTTTTGAAATTTATAATTCATTTCCTTTTCAACTTAAAACGTTCTTACAATGTTAATACGTTTTCTGAATCGTACATCAACTTCGTAAATAGCTTAAAAGCTTCTTATAGACGTTATAAGTTTAGTAACACATAAATTGACTTCCTTTGAAACTTGAAAACTTCTTAAAAACGTAATGAGCTTGTTAGATCAGAAAACGATTTCGTTTCAAACTTAAAAGCTTCGTATAAACGTAATACGGCTACTAACTCGCAAAGTGACTACGTTTTTAACTTAAGAAACTTCTTATAGACGTAAAACGTTTGCTAGTTTATAAAACGTATTCATTTCTAACTTAAAAGCTTAGTATAAACATAATATGTTTATTAACTCGTAAAATGACTTCTTTTTAGACTTAAAGGCTTCTTATAAAGGCAATAAGTTGGTTAATACTTAAAACGATTTCACTTTAAACTCAAAAGTTTCTTATAAACATAACATGTTTACCAAAACGTAAAACGATTTAGTTTCTAACTTGAATGCTTCGTATAAACGTAATAATTTACTAAATCATAAAACGACTTCATTTTTAAGTAACAAGCTTCGTATAGTTTACTAAAACGTAAAACGACTTCATTTCTAACTTGAAAGCTTCGTATAAACGTAATAAGGTTGCTAAATCGTAAAACGACATTGTTTTCAACTTAGAAGCTTCATATAAACGTATCAAGTTTGCTAAATCGTAAAACAACTTTGTTTTTAACTAAAAGGCTTTTCATAAACGTAATAAGGTTGTCTAATCATGAACGAACCCGTTTAAAACTCAAAACATTTTAGTTAGCATTTAACTCAAATTAAATTTGCAATTGAAACTTTAGTTGCTATTCTATAACTCCTTTCAATTCCTTTGTAAACTCAAGAAGGGTGTATAAATGAACTAAGACTTAAAACGCTCCCAAACTCGCTACTATTCAAAAACTGTAAGCATTTGGCTCGTTTATAAGATAACGAGGTTTCTTTGTAAGCTTTCAACATGAACGTTTCTTAAACAGGATGGAGTTACTAATTTGTAACTCGAAACTCAATAGAAATTTAAAAAGCAAATAGCATACAATCAGTTAAACCCATAATTAACCTTGAAATGGCCCTGTTCAAGTCGTTTAAATTCCTTTAAACATAAAGAGGGTTCATAAACAAACCGCTGTCTTAAAATCATTTTCGAACTCACTTTTACCTTGCTTTTAAAGTCCCTAAACCTATCGACTATTCAGTCTAGTCACTAACCGAATAGTTCGATGATTTAGGACCTTTTTAACATTTTAGACGTCCTAACACGCAAATAGTCAACTGATGCATTTAAAAGCATTTTCAAGCGTATAAAATGAGCTTTCTAAATGTCCCGTTCTTTTTAAAGACGTCTAAAATTTCAATAATTAATCACATAGCACATTGCGGGAAAAGGGTTTACACATAGCACAGTCATAGACTTCATATCACTATTCATTAAGCCACACATGGCCTTGCAATCCACACGATTGCGGCAATTCACAATCCTATCTCCCTCCTTACACAGCATTGACCACAAGAACCTCAAATCACTCAATAATTCCACCTCAAACCATCCAACTACCAAGCTTGATTTCTAACTCAGTACAATGATAATAAATTCAATCATTACATAGTAAAATCCATAACCACAAGGTTAGTACGCAGTTATGTAATCCATCAATGTGATTCAGAGAGCGGTTTAACTGAATTAACCAATCATAATACGGCATAAACGAAAACTTCAAAAGTCGCCTAATCGACTAAACCAACGATTGATACTACAAATTCAACATACCTTGATTGAATCCTCAGCTAACAATATGTTACCAACACAATACTAGGCTCAATTTAATTACATATTCCGACATCGTACAAGCAGATTAGTTACTCCAAAATCACCTAATCGTCAAGCATGTCAATTTATGGATCCGCTTGCCTAATCAATGACGTGCAACAGTTATCCAACATCAAACTTGCCCAATTTCAAAGCTAAATTACTCAATTCTGCCGCAAACATCAATATGTAATCCCCAAACTCAGTAAAACTGCCTAATCTAACATGATTGTCGAAAACATTTAGAAATTAATAGTAATTTAGAAGAGGAGAAAACCCACCTCAAATCCAAGCTATATGCACGTGAATTGGCTGGATTGAAGTTAGAATTGAACTCCACACCCTCCGAAAATCCCTCTGTTCTCCGCGAAAGGTTCGATTAACTCAGACCCAAAACCCTGTATGCACGAAAATGGCCAGGTGTTCGGCCGGTTCTTCACCGAAATCCACCCTGCTTGCGCCTGAATTTTGGCTCAGCCACGTGTAGGAGGCTCGCCGGCACCTGGGTTGGTCAGGTTGGGGTTCGATTTGGCCGGTCGTGGGGCGTTTATGGAGGTGATGAGAGGAGGAAGAAGATGAAGCAGAGAGAGACTGAGAATGTTGTGAAAAATGGGGGGGTCGCGAGCAGGCAAAGGAAAAAGAAGGGGTCGCGCTAATTACCAAAATGTCCTCCCTCACTTAATTTTTGTGTCCCAAGCTCTAATTCATAACCCGAATTTTAAACCCAAATCGATCATATATTTCTTCATCAACTATTCGTTCCCAAATCTATCTATGTTCGATTTACTAACATCGAACTACTTCTAAGGTTGACAACCTAATCGATTTAGTACTCGATAATAACCGTTAATAATGCTTATGAAGAATCATCAAAGGATTTTCAAAAATAATAACTTTAATAAAATTATCGATCACATAGGCACATTACTAATAATGTAACTCATATCGTTAAATAAAATAGGTTTTTATAACGCAAAAACGCATCACGAACAACTTAACATAAAATAAGGTACGCGGACCTTACACTTTGGATGAAGGTATCCCACATCAGTAGTTGAGGAGAACGAACCACGCCTTCTAAGGGGTGGGGATACCTCAACCCATTGAAGCGCCTTTTGAGGACAAAACCGTGAGGGCAGGGATGGTGGTAGCGTCCCGCCTGCCCAAAGCGGACAATACCTCAATGGCGGGTGGTCATGGGCTGTTACAGATGGTATCAGAGCCATGGACCCAGACCGATGTGCCAGCGAGGACGCTGGGCCCCTGAGAGGGGGAGGTAGATGAAGGTATCCCACAACGGTAGTTGAGGAGAACGAACCACGCCTTATAAGCGTGGGGATACTTCAACCCATTGAGGCGCCTTTTGAGGACAAAACCATGAGGGCAGGGATGGTGGTAGTGTCCCGCCTACCCAAAGCGGACAATACCTCAATGACGGGTGGTCGTGGGCTATTACAGTTGCCTTCGACGATATGAACCAAATAGTACTTAGATCAAGCTCAATGAAGTATTAAGCATTTCCAAGTTGACCAAAGATATAGTCTAAGTAATGAATGGGATACTAGTTCTTCATAGTGATCTTGTGAAGCACCTTATAACTGTTACGTCATCGCAATAACCCATCATGTTTCTTTTGGAAAAGTACTAGCACAACGTATAGGGACTTGGACAGGGAAAATGCACACAACATGAAGCAGCTCCTTCAATTGTCTCCTTAACTCTTAAGCTCTAAAGGCATCATACAGTTGGGAGCAAATGCAAGTGGCTTAGCCACATTGGAGGATGCTCTCGTGGCGACTTCTATTACATCCCTAAACTTGTCTAGCATCTTTTAGATAAACCTTTTTGCACTGTGGCCTTTATCTAAGGACCCCTCATCTGTCTTGAGAGCAGTCAAGAAGGTAGGCTCTTTCATCTTTATTCTCTTATAGAATTAAAGAGCGGAGAGCATCTTGCCTTTATCAATCACCCTTTTCAAGGCGAACACATAATATTATTTCTTTTCTAGAATTGCACATACTGTTTGTGTAAGACACCAAGAACACCTTCACTATACCAAGTAAGTCCTTAAATAGAACTTCTTGCCATTTACGAAAGCAATGATAATATCAACTATACCTCTCCATTGATCAATATGGATCTCGTCGCATTAGGCAACACCATTATTTTGTAAAACTTTTTACGCGGACTCCCTTCACAAAGCCCTTCTCCTTAGTATAGGAGAAATTATTGTTATCAGCGAGCTCCTTGGCCATATACATGTTCATGACCCCTGTGTCTTAACATTTCTTGCAAGGGTTTGCATTTGATGATGGTCTCCACATATTTGTGTTTATAAGGTTACTTCTCTACCTTTACTTAGACAACATTAAAGAGGTTTATAGGGACAATCCTATGTTCCTCTTCTCGCCTCTCCCTCTCTATCATTAAGATCCTATTCTTTTCGTGGATAAATCACCACGCCCCAATCTTTCCCACTCTTTTCCACTCCTTTCCACTTATTCTCACTCCTTCCTACTCCTTAACAAAAAAAATCCCACTCCTTCCGATTCCTACCCAATTCCATCTATTTTTATTATGATTTTTTATTATTAATGTCAATAACTATTATTGTTGAATTATTCTTTTTAATTATTATTATTAATATTAATTATTATTATGATTGATTATTATCCTTATTATTAATTAATCATTCTTAGTAATTAATTATTATCACTAATCATTATTATTATGATTAATTATTTTTATTATTAATTAATTATTAAAACAGTTATTAATATTAATGATTATTTTTATTAAGTATTCATTAATACTATTAAAAATTATCATCATTCTTAAAATTATTAATTACCATTTTATTAATATTTATTACTATTAATTAGTAATTTTTGCTATTATTAATGTTAATATTAATAATTATTATTATTGGCAGTAACGATAATTGTTATCATTAATATAAACGGTAATTACTATTATAACTATTACTAATTCTCATTAATAATATAAATTAAAATAACTATTATTATTCAATATTATTGATTATGAATATTAATATCAATATTAATAATTATCATTAATATTAATAATTATTATGATCATTACTATTGATATTAATAAGACTTATTATTATAATTATTATGGTTAATAATTATTGACATTAATAAAAACTTTTATGATGTATTATTATTATTGACTAATAATTACCATTATTATAAAATTACTAATAGTTATTATTAATTAAAAATAATATTAATAATAATTATTAATAATATTAGCATTAATAATTACTGCTATTATTAAAAAAATAATTATTATTAATATTAATATTAATTACTATTGTAATTATTACTAATATTCTTTAATAATAATCATTATTATTATAGCAATTATAATTATAATAATAATGATTATTATTATTACGATTGATATTACTTTTAATGTAACAATTAAACGTTGTTATGATTATTATTATTATTATTATTATTATTATTAATTAGAATAATTATTGTAATCATCATTTTTAATTATTATTATTAATTATTAATTATAAAATTTATTATTACTTAATAATAAATATTATAATAATGATTAAAATTAACTATTAATTATATTTATTAACAATTATTATCAATTAATAATAGCGTCAATACCAAGTATTTTTAATATTACAAATAATATAATAATTAATATTAATTAGTTAATTTTAAAATAATAATTATTAATATTAAAATCCCTCAATTTCTCTCTCTAAACTCTGTCTCAGCTGAAGATCAAAGCTCCATCGATTTCATCGTTGACTGTTGTTGATTTGTTCAAGTTGTTTTTTGATTTCGGTTGCGTTGAAAATTGCTGGTGGAAGCTCCCAAACAGTAGTGTTTGTTGATGTTGTGTTGCGGGTTTTTCTGAATTGCTGTTTTCTAACAGTTTTCTCCAGTGGATTGGATTCGAAGCTGGTTGAATTTGATGAGTATTTAATGAGGATAGTGTGAATTTGGGGGAACTTTGATTTGTTTTGGGTGATTAGAGGGGATTGGACTTTTGCATCTACTCTCTCTCTCTCTCTCTCTCTCTCTCTCTCTCTCTCTCTCTCTCTCTCTCTCTCTCTCCTGTTGTATTTCAGCAAGTAAGGATGTAGGCAGCTTGGGATTTCAGCTTAGGAGGATTGTGACCCTGCAGTTATTGCGTGTGAGTTGTAACTTCCTTCAAATTCCCAAGTTCAATTGATTGCTCTGGCATTGGGGTTGGTAGAAATTCAGCAGACTAAACTTCAACAATATTCCCGTCACCACCACCATAGCTATAGCCTCCATTGCTGACCCTCTTCTAAGCTTCTCTCTCTCTCTCTCTCTCTCTCTCTCTCTCTCTCTCTCTCTCTCTCTCTCTCTCTCTCTCTCTCTCTCTCTCTAAGTTAAGTGTGATTGCTTTTTCTAGCTTGATTCGTCTTGCCTCTAATTAATCTTTCTGGTTACGTTGGGCTGGAGAACGTGGTTCTCTTTCTCTGCTCTGCTATGCTCTACTTCTTCAAGTATTGAATCCAACAACTTATGGCAACTCAAGGACTCCGTGAATCAGTCCGTGGGTGTGACTTCGCTGCTTCGCAGCCTCACTCACCATCGGATACCTGACTATGGGTGTGACCTCCTGTGGTGTGACCTCGGTCTGCGGAATGGGGTTGTGACCGTTGGGTGCTCTGCCCAGCACTGGTTTGAGGTAAGGTCAGTGAAGAAGAGATAAGGTCAGTTCTATTTTTCCGCCCATTTTTGTGCAAGTCAACGTGGCCTTTTGTTTCCTTAGCTTGGTATGCTCATTCTAGTATTCTACCATAGACTCTAGTTGCTTTTACCCTTTGGGAGCCTGCTTTTGGCATTAATTATTTAAGTTCACCCTAGGCTTTTTTTGTTTTTTGGTCTAGTATATTATTTACTTCCTTCATTTGGTTACAATTGTTATTAAGTAGGGTTATTTACTCTTTGTTATTTGCTCATTCTTTTTTGACTAGTTATGTATTCTTGCCAAGAAGTTTTCTAGTCTTGTTAACTAATTTTGTTGATCTTTCTAGTTAGCGTCTTTTTGCCTTTTAATTTTATTACTTTTCTCTTTTCCTATTAGTTGGGCCTCCCCAGTGTTTACGTTGGTGTGCTTCTATTCATTATTAATAGTACTCTCTCAATACTCTTAAGTTCAATCATTTTTCATTATTAGTAGTAGTATCTATTATTATTGCATTGTTGGGGGTGGGTGCTGAAAGCTTAAGCTAGTGATGAGCAACGCAGTAGCTTCAACCAGTCCTCCGGGGAGAAAGGGGGTTCGGAGGCATGTAGGGTTTCGGAAGGTGCGCCTAGCGTCTTGGAATATTGGGTCACTTACTAGTAAGTCTATAGAATTAGTCAAGTCATTGCATAGGCATAGGATTAACATAGCATATGTTCAAGAGACTAAGTGGGTGGGGGCTAAAGCTAGAGAAGTTGATGGGTATAAGTTGTGGTATTCAGGGTCAAACAAGGTTTGGAATGGAGTTGGTATTTTGGTTGATAAGGAGTTGATTGACTTTGTTGTTAAAGTGAGGCGTAAGAATGATCGAATTATGGCCATTAAGGTAGTGGTGGGATCAGAAATCCTAAATGTGGTTAGTATTTATGCACCTTAAATAGGTTTGCTGGATGTTATTAACAAGCATTTTTGGGAGGATTTAGATTCAGTAATTCAAGAGGTACCTTAGAGCGAGAAATTGTTCATAGGAGGAGACTTTAATGGCCATATTGGTGTCCAAGCAGACGCGTATGATACGGTTCATGGAGGTTCCGGTTATGGGGTGAGAAACAATGGAGGATTTTCTGTTCTAAACTTTGCGGTTGCCTATGAACTGTTGGTTGTAAACTCCTATTTTAAGAAGAAAGAGGACCACTTGGTGACCTTTAAGAGTGGTTCCACAAAGACTCAGATTGATTACTTCCTGGTTAGGTCGGTTAATCGGAGGTTATGTAAAGATTGTAAGGTGATACCTAGTGAGTATCTAGTTACTCAGCGTAGGTTGCTAGTGTTGGATGTGGAGTTCAAATTTTCAAAGTGGAAGAAGATGAGTGTTGGGGACCCTAGAGTTAAGTGGTGGAAGCTTACTCAAGAGAACGCTATCAAATTATCATAGCGGATTACTGAAGAAAGAGCTTGGAGGTAGGTAGAGGATGCAGATACTATGTGGGACGCTATGGCAGAATGTATTCGAAGGTTGGCTAAGGAAATCCTAGGGACATCTATGAGAGGGGGTAACAAAATGAAGGAAGCCTGGTGGTGGAATGAGGAGGTAAAGGAGAAAGTCAAGGGGAAAAAAGAGGCATATGCTTCTTTCATGAGCAGTGGAGCGGATGAAGAGAAAGAGATTAATAGAGTTACATATAAAGTAGCAAAAAAGGTAGCCAAGAAAGCTGTTGTTGTAGCTAAGAGCACGGCTTATGATAGGTTATATCAAAAACTACAAAACAAGGAAAGTGAGAAGGAAGTCTTTAAACTGGTGAGGGCTAGGGAAAGAAGAGCTAGGGACTTGGGTGTCGTGAGGTGCATCAAAGATGAAAATGGTAAGGTGTTGCGTGAGGATGCAGAAATCGAGAGATAACAAAGGTACTTTTCCAAACTCCTCAATGGTGAAGTGATGGAAGATTTTCGAAGTAGGGAAAGAGAGAGTGGTGAGAGGCATCTCGATCCTCAATTATGCAATCCTATCAGCAAGGACAAGATTAGAGAGTCCCTAAAGAAGATGACCAATGGGAAGGTAGAGAGACCATACCAAATACCAGTGGAAGTGTGAAAGTGTTTGGGTGAAGAGGGATTAGAGTGGCTAACAGAGCTATTCAATGTTATTTTTAGGACCACTAAGATGCCCAAAGAATGGAGATTTAGTACACTAATCCCATTGTATAAGAACAAAGGTGATATTCAGGATTATAATAATTATAGGGGTATAAAGTTGCTCAGTCACACTATGAAGTTATAGGAGAGAGTGATTAAGAGAAGGTTACGGAAGGATATTTTGGTATCAAAGAACCAATTTGGTTTTATGCTTGGCAGGTCAACCATAGAGGCGATTTACCTCCTTGGAAGGCTTATAGGATTGTACAGAGATAGAAAGTTAGAACTTCATATGGTGTTCATTGACCTGGAAAAAGCCTATGATAGAGTTCCACATGAAGTGTTATAGAGATGCTTGGAAAAGAAATTAGTGTCACCTGTGCATATTAGAGTTATTAAGGATATTTACGAGGGAGGTAGGACGAGTGTTAGGTCACCAGGAGGAGCTACCTATAACTTCTTCATTGGTATGGGATTGCATCAAGGTTCCGCTTAAGCCCTTTTCTTTTCACTCTAGTTATGGATGAACTTACAAAGGGGATTCAAGATGAGTTACCATGGTGTATGTTATTCACAGATGACATTGTTCTTATTAATGAGACCAGAGAGGAAATTAATGACAAGTTGGAGCGATAGAGGCATACACTGGAGTCTAGAGGTTTTAGAGTAAGTAGATCGAAAACTGAATACCTTCATTGTTGTTTCAGTGGAAGGGCAGATGTGGGGGGAGAAGTCACCATTGATTGGATGACGATACCTAAGGTCGAGAAGCTTAAATATCTAGGCTCGATCATTCAACAGAATGGGGATATTGATGAAGATATTAACCAGCGCATACAAGTGGGTTGGCATAAATAGAAGTATGCTTTAGGTGTGTTGTGTGATAAGAGGATGTCTGTAGGATTAAAAGGAAAAGTTTATCATATGGTAGTTAGACCGACTGTACTATATGGATCGGAGTGTTGGCCTATAAAAAAGACACAGGTCCAAAGGTTGATGGTAGCAGAGATGAGGATGATTAGGTGGATGTGTGGTTATACGAGAATGGATAGAATTAGAAATGGGGTAGTAAGAGATTTAGTTAAAGTGGCTCCCATAAAAGATAAAATGAGAGAAATAAAACTCATATGGTTTGACCATGTGAAAAGAAGGAGTGTAGACGTTGCAGTGAGGAGATGTGAAAGAATTAACATCCCTGAAGGTAAAAGAGGGAGGGGATGATCAAAGAAGAGTTTGGACGAGGTGACTAGAGAGGATTTAAAAGTTGTAGGATTGACGGAGGACATAGCTCAGGATATGAGACTGTGGCGGGATAGGATTAGGATCTTAGATCACAGAGAGTTGCTCACTTGATTTGGTTGTGGTTTTTTCGATTGCATAGGGTAGGTTTAGTTGCGGTTTTTTTTCGTATGTCGTGTTTGTTTGTAGGTAGTACATACATATGGAAAGAGACACTAAAAGCCTACCTCTGTTTTTTAAGGTATAGTACATTCCTCTACTTTGTTGTACGTATATTTAAATAGTTACGGCCATCTGATTTATTAGTATTTCTTAGTTCATTCCCTGCTGTGAATCCCTAGTTTTTTTCATTAATGTTTCCGTAAAATCCTTCTTTTATAAAATGTTTTCACAAAATCATTGTTTTTGTGGGTCTCTTGGATTGAGCCTCTCTATAGGCAGTGATACTAGTATAGGTAAGGCTGCCTACATCTGCATCTCCCCAGACCCCACAAAAGCGGGACCCAAATAGGGAGGTGTTGTTATTGTTGTAATGACTGTTAAGTTCGTGAGTATTCTACATGGAAATAACAAGCACCCTTGTGACTTGTTTGCAGAGGGTGTTCTCAAATATTGCAAATGCGAAAATCACCAAGATAAATGCGGAAAATAAAGCACACACAATTTTTACATGGAAAACACCTCTAGCCCAATTGAGGTGTGAAAAACCACGACCTACCTCGTGTAGGATTTAACCACTTCACTAAACCGGGCTTAACTCGTTACAAATGTAACACACCTTGTTACAACTTGCAACCACGTAACCTCCTTCTCTAAGACAGGTTACACCATGTCCAAATCTCACCAGATTGGACACGTCCAAAGTCCACACGACTAGGACACACTCACTCACTTTCGACTGATCTGGGATCAAAGTCAACAAACACCTTACTGGGGGTGCTTCTCACTAAGCAGATGTAAGGTACAATGAAAATCCTATTATGCCAATATATTGAAAGCTCAGTTTAAACACAACTTGTGTCGGTTTTTCTTTTTTCAAGTGTAGCTCGAAAAATTCTTCTCACTAGAAAAACCACTTTTGAAATTTTCCTTTTTGCGTATGTTGTGTGTTTCTCGTTTTTCTCTCTTGCTTTGTTGTCTCTTAATGAGAGTGAAAAAACTGAGATTTTATACACAAAAATCCAACGGTCAAGACCAAAGAATCAGCTAATTATGGAAAACGATTTTCAAGAAAAAATACTCCCCAACGGCTAGTGATAAATTTTTCCCAAAGTATAAGGGATTTGTTATCTTAAGGGATAACCCTTATCTTCCCATAGCCGTGAAGAAGATTCAAAAGGCAACCAGAAATCTTCAGCTTTTGAAATTTTATCATATCCGAAAATATAGGCAAAGGGAATCTTTTAGTTTTGGCAAATCTCCCAAAACCTATTTTCGCAAATCTCCCATAATATTTTTAAGAAATATCCTTTCCAGAAAAATAGCAATCTTGGAGTTTAAAGAAAGTATTCTGGAGATCTTGGCCAACCGAAATGAATTTTCAAAGATAACCGGGTATGGCCACTTCAGTTCAGAAACACCCTATGCACCCTGTTTGCAGGGTTGTTCGCAACTGGTGTTCTGAAGCACTTAGCGCAAATACCGATTCAAGAGGTGTTTAAAAAGCGTTTTCAATATTGGCATATTAACAAGAGTCTAAATAAATAAAACTTATATACCCAAGACTTCTTGTTTTGAACCAGTCATCTTGTCCAAGATTTGTAGAGCTGCTGTGAACACCAAGGTCACCTTGTTTGCTGGGTTTGTTCTTTGCATTGCTAGAGTTCAGGAACATGCCTCACAATCAACTGTCGAGATGGCGTTCTTGACTTAATATAGAATCACCAAGTAAAACCTGTTTTGAAGACTTGTTCTCACATGTAGCAAACCAGTTAATACAATAAAGATTACAAACACCAGTTAGGCCTGTTTGGAGATCGTGTTTGGAGCAACATTACTTGGACAAATTTTTACACTTGGATTTGTTATCATCAAAACTTAAATATAATAACTCAACAAATTCCCCCTTTTTGATGATGACAAACCAAGTGACCATATTGACAAAACAAAAAAAAATGAATGCTGATAGGGATCCACGTAAGTCAAGGTCAGGTTGGTCAGGTTCATTCGTCATACATTGTCACATTCATTCGTCATACATTGGCACATTGTCAATAGGTTTTCACTCTTCTTCCCCCTTTTGGCATCATTAAAAAGCAAGAGGTACTGCAAATAGATATTCCATTGCAAAAAACAGTACAATGCCAAACACAAGACTAATAAAGGAGGAGGAGACTAGAGAACAACCTAGACAATCAGGGAGTAGGGGGTGGTTTCGTTTGCAGAGGAGGAATGCTGGGGGCAAGGGTGGAGAGAAGGGCAAACAAATGTTCATGGCGTTTGGCGTAGAGGGCTCGTTCCTCAGCAAGAGCAGCCTTGACAGCTGAGAGCTCATCCCTGAGGCGAGCATTGTCCTCAAGAACAGCCTCAACCTTGATGGAAGGTTGCCCAGAAACAGGTGGTCGAGGTGGTCGACCACCCTGTTTGGAGACGGACCCTTCCCCAACCTCATAGCCACACCCTAGCAGAGTGTCAATCCCAATTTCATCAACGACTTGGGCCTCCACTCGCCGTGTGAGCACTATTCCAAGCTGCTCAAACACCCTTGTCAGCAGAAACCCATACCCGAGATCATGAGCCCGGGTGGTGTTCGCAATTCGCCCAATGTGGCGAATCAAGATAGCCGGAAGATTTATGGGTTCCTCCCTATCCAACAAGTCGACCAGGCACTGATCAAAAAGGTCTGCTGAGTTTCTCCCTTGACCCCTTGGAATCACGTTCTTAATGACGAACATGAAAAGTAGTTGGTGGAGAGGGATCAGATCACCCTTTTTTACAGAGGAGGGTGTTCTCAGACCCTGTTTTTGACTAAGACGTTTGGTCACCTCTAGGAGCCTGGCTGTCTCTAGGACAGTTTTGTCTTCCCTCACATACACAGCAAAACTTTGTGATGGCACTCCCAATATGTTTCCAAGTGAGGGCGCATCAATCCTAATGCCTTGCCCATTCACAAAACTTGTCACCACCCCTTCGGTGACTCTGCAGTTGGCGTAAAACTCAGCCAACTCAGGCATAGAACACCCTTGCTGGGTGCTTGCAAACAACTCAAGCCAGCCTTGGGCTCGAAGCTTGGTCAAGAACACCCCCAGACCCTGTTCCTCAAAAAAACTTACAGACACTACCTTCCCCCTGACGACATTGCGCTTAAGCAACTGCGCCTGTTTGTCAGACATAGGAGAGGGAGTGAACTGCTTTGGGCATTTGGGGGCAGGAACAGAGGTGGTAGCTTCTGGTAGGGGGGCTGTTCTGGGCTTTCGCTTGAGGGGTGTTTTTGCAGGAGAGGGCTTCACAGCAGGTTTAGTGGCTGATTTTGGAGGGGCTTGATCTTCAGAGGACTCGGAAAGCACCGGTGTCCCCTGTTTGAAGGTGGTGTCTTCAGAGTCAGAACTCGAGAACCCTTCGGTAGAAGAGGAAATCTCCTCGATGATAGGAGTAGAGGGTTTAGAGGATCTGGGGGTCGATCTGAAAGCAATTCTCGCAGATTTACGAGAAGGTTGAGAAGGAGGAGAAGAGGGAGTTAGAGAGGGGCGAGACCTTGGTGGTGGTCGTGTTCTTGGCGTTCGGGTGCGCCTAGCCACCATCTTTACCCTTTTCCTCTTCTCTCCAGTTTGAGAGACTAGAGGAACAGAGTCATCCCCTTGGGCAGGACTTTCTCCTGTTTTCTCACCAGAGTCCTCCTTCAGATCCATGAACAGATCATCGAAGAACGCATCCCCTGTTCTTTGAGTTGTTTCCGGGAATAGTGCAGAAGAACAGGGTTCAAAATCCCCAACGAGGGTTTCTGGGTTCTCCAAGAATTGGTCTTGGAAACCTGAAGAACCAGCAACTGCTGCAGAAGAAATGGAACAAGGGATTGTTCCCACATACACCACTAATTTCCAACCAAAGGAGTAGGGAATATCATTCAACTCAAGCCCAATACTTTTGAGGTTTAACCGATTGAGATACTCGAAGATTGTGTGGATAATTAGGCGAGGAGGAGCCGGAATCGAGGGTATAATCATGTTGTTACTCTCAGAGATTGATGAAGAATCAGTTTTGGGAGCCATTATCGCAAGGAAGAATTTCGGGTTTTGAGGGTTTTGCTAGGGTTTGAAAGCAAGAACAGAGGAGAGAGAGAGAGAGAGCAAGATGGGGAAGACAGACGCACGCAAGGGGGTTTTTTAAACTCCCCACCCGTTATGAAGGGCCACCTCGGGAACACCTAGAATTTAAGCAGGCAGCATACATTAATGTCAATCAAGGCATACCTGTTCGAGCCGCCTGTTCTTGAACATGCTTCTCTCATTCAAGGTCTGTCATGAATACTCTTTCTCCATCTCCCAAGACTGAGGTACTCTTTCTATCAACTAGGAAACCTGCATAGTCAGCGTCAGCATATCCAACAAGATCAAGATTGCAACCTCTAGGATACCATAGAGCTAAATCAGGTGTATGCTTTAAATATCTTAGTATCCGTTTAACAACCTTAAGATGAGTCTCTTTAAGATTAGACTGAAAACGGACACATAAACCAACACTAAAAACAATATCCGGTCTACTAGCGGTTAGGTATAGGAGTGACCCAATCATGCCCCTATAGAGTTTCTCCTCAACTGAGGGACTCCCATCATCCATAACCAACTTGGTTGAAGGAGAAATAGGAGTGTCTATGGGTTTGGTCGACTCCATCCCAAAACGCTTAAGTAGCTCCTTGATATACTTTTGTTGATGGATCATGGTGCCGTTTGGAGTTTGCTTGATTTGTAAGCCTAAGAAAAAGTTAAGCTCACCCATCATGCCCATCTCAAACTCACTCCTCATCATATTTGAAAATTCATTGCATAAATCATGATGAGTTGCACCAAGTATAATGTCATCTACATATATTTGGACAATCAATAAATGTTCCCCCTTAGATTTTAGAAACAAGGTATTGTCTACCTTGCCTCTTCTAAAATCATTTTCAAGTAAAAAGCTTGACAACCGTTCATACCAAGCTCTTGGAGCTTGTTTTAAACCATAAAGTGCTTTGTCAAGTTTAAAAACATGATTTGGAAAATCACCATTTTCAAAACTAGGGGGTTGTTTGACATACACCTCTTCTTTAAGGTATCCGTTTAGGAATGCACTTTTCACATCCATTTGATATAGCTTGATTTCCATATGAGCTGCAAAGGCTATTAAGATTCGAATAGCCTCAATTCTAGTAACTGGTGCAAAGGTTTCTTCATAATCAATCCCTTCTTCTTGATTGTACCCTTGAACCACCAGCCTTGCCTTGTTCCTAGTGACTGTTCCTGACTCATCTCGCTTATTTCGGAACACCCACTTGGTTCCAATGATTGTTCTCTCTGCAGGTTTAGGTACAAGGTGCCACACTTTATTTCTCTCAAATTGATGAAGCTCTTCTTGCATAGTCGTGGTCCAATCTGAATCTGCAAGAGCTTCATTCACACTTTTTGGCTCAATGTTAGAAAGAAAAGCATAGAAAGCACAAAAATTCTTAAGTTTAGATCTAGTTTGCACTCCAGTATTAATATCTGACAAGATTTGATCTAGAGGGTGCGAACTATGGTGCTTCCATGGTCTTGGATTAATTGGATCCACAGACACATGTTCTGTTCTAACTGAAGTGTGTGTAGGATCAGGCTCAAGAACACCTCCTGATCCTGTTTCTGCACCTATTTGCAAGCTGGTTCCTGAAGTATATGGTTCCGAACATGGTTCAACGGTGTTTCCCCCGGTTTGGTTCTCACCTTGTCTGCCATTTTGAGGAACAACTTCTGTACCTGTTTTCTTCAGGGTGTTCTCACCTTGTTTTTCTTGGTTCAACAATTCCTTTTGGACAAGACCTAATTCAAACTCTTCATCCTGTGCATTACTCTCATTCAAAGAGTTAGATTCATAAAAAAACACATGCACACTTTCCTCAACACACACGGTTCTTTTGTTAAAGACTTTGTATGCCTTACTGTGAGAGGAATAACCAAGAAATATTGCCTCATCACTCCTTGGATCAAACTTTCCTAAGGCATCTTTCCCATTGTTATGCACGAAACATCTACAACCAAATGTTCTTAGATGCATAAGGTTGGGTTTTCTGCCTTTAAGAAGTTCATAAGGAGTTTTGTTCAAAATGGGTCTAATCATGCATCTATTTATAATGTAACATGATGTGTTCAAGGCATCTGCCCAAAAGTTCTTGGGAAGACCACTAGCAATAAGCATTGTTCTAGTCATGTCTTCTAGGGTACGATTTTTTCGTTCAACCACCCCATTCTGCTGGGGTGTTCTCGGGGCTGAGAAGTTATGATCAACACCATGTTCATTACAATAGTTTGTAAAACTTGCATTTTCAAATTCAGTACCATGATCAGACCTCAAGCTTACCAATGAGTGTCCTGCTCTCTTTTCAATCCTTTTGAGAAGGGCAATAAACCTCTCAAAGGTTTCATTCTTGGATGTCAAGAATAAAGTCCAAGTAAATCGAGAGTAATCATCCACAATTACAAGCACATACCTTTTCCCTCCTCTACTAGCTATCCTCATGGGACCACATAGAACAATATGCAATAACTCAAGAGGTCGGGTAGTGCTTACACACTTTTTAGATTTTAAAGAAGATCTGACTTGTTTTCCTTTTGCACAAGCTTCACATACCTTGTCATCATTATACTTGATGGAAGGTAGTCCAACAACCAAATCTTTGGAAACAAGTTTGTTTAACAAGGACAGGCTTGCATGACCTAGTCTCTTGTGCCATAGCATTATATCATCATTTAATGCATTTAAACAAGTCAGATTATTTTGGGGAAGAGTGGAAATACAAACTTTATAAACATTTTGACATCGATGCCCCCTCAACACAACATCTCCTGTGTCGTCATTCACAACCAAGCAACGTGTTTTTGAAAACAGTACTAGGTTGTTCTTGTCACACAGTTGGGACACACTTAGCAAATTGTGTTTTAACCCATCAACTAAGTGCACACTATCAATTGAGTGGGAGAGAGTTTTACCAATATTACCTATACCGACAATTGTCCCAGACTTGCCGTTTCCAAATGCTACACTCCCACCATTCAAAGCTGTAAGTGAGAGAAAATTTGATCTTTCACCAGTCATGTGCCGTGAACACCCACTATCAACAAACCACAACTGCCTGTTTTCAAGGGTGTTAGTGGGGTTGTTTGTAAGGTTGTTCTCTCTCACTTCAGCCTGCAAAACAAATCACGGGTTAGTTTTGGGAACCCAGATCCACTTGGATCCCATTCTTTTAGACATGTAAAGCTCATCTTTTCTAATCCAGATTTATTTCACACACCTTTCATTCTTTTCATTGGCATGTTTTCTTAAAGGGCAAGTGTATCTATAATGACCCGTTTTACCACAATGAAAGCAAACGATGTTTTCAGGTAATCCCACATACTTTCTATGTATTGGGTAAATGGTCCGTTTATGCTTGTAACCAAGTCCCTTTTTGTTTCTACTGTGATAAGTGTTTAGCCAATCAAGGGCTTGTGAGGATTTGTTCCAGCGTTTGTTTGTCGCAAGATCAGTTTCCAATTTTTCTATGGTAGCATTCAAGCTCTGCTTTTCATTTAACAGGGATTCAACTGTTTCTTCCACTTTAGAGAGTTTTTTCTCTACTTGAGTATAATCGCCTTCTTTTAGAAAGAGATCTTCTTTAAGCACGTTAATATTCTCATGTAAACCGAGTTTTTCATTTTTAAGAATTTCATTTTCAAGCTCTAGGTCACGAACTTCTCTTTTTAGATCAGCACAGGTGTCTATCAAATTATATAGAAGTTCTTCTAAAGTGGCTTTGTTAAGACCACGTACCTTGTTCTTGAGATCTAAGAAGCTGATCGTTGATTCATCATCTGAATCTGAATCACTTTGTGCCATCAGTGCTACGACCCCTTCTTCAGCTTCAAATTCTCCTTCATCCTCAGAGGAATCTCCCCAAGCAGCCAGCATAGCTTTCGAGAATCACTTGCCCAGATTGTTTATAGGGTGTTTTCGACCCTGTTTTCGAGGGTATTCGGGCATCTGATCTTCTCGAAGCAGAGGACAATTTTTGATTAAGTGATCTGGTTTGCCGCACTTGAAACACCCTGTGAGCTGTTCTTTGGGGGTGTTTCTGGACTTACTGAAGTCTTTTCTTTTGTTGTTTTCCTTGACCTTTTTGAAGAATTTCTTGAATTTTCTGGACATTAGGGCCATATCTTCATTTTCAAGGTCAGAGTCAGTGTCCTCATGTGCTTTCAAGGCAAGCCCACGATCCTTCTTTTGCTCCTCTCTTTGTTGTGAGTTCTTTCGGAGTTCATAGGTTTGGAGATTAGCAATCAACTCGTCGAGGGTGATCTTGTTCATGTCTTTAACCTCTTGGATGGCTGTTACTTTGGCCTCCCACGTACGAGGTAGAATTTTAAGGATTTTCCTCACCAACTCTTCAGTGGTGAAAGACTTTCCCAGGGATTTTAACTCGTTCGTGATGTGGGTAAACCGTGTATACATATCCATCACAATCTCACGATCACCCATATCAAACAACTCATATTGTCGCATAAGTAGCTCAATTCTAGATTGTTTAACTTGACTCGTACCTTCATGAGCAACTTGCAGGGCGTTCCAAATAGCTTGGGCTGATTCACACTCAGAGATGCGAGTGTATTCATCGAGTCCTAGGCCAAAATATAGTAGCTTCTTGGCCTTGGCATTTTTCTCCATCTTTTTATAGTCCTCGGCATCAAACTCTATGGATTCCTTGGGAACCTTCTTACCATCTTCAAGCACCTTGGTGGGAACAAGGGGCCCGTTCTTGATGAGCATCCATAACTCATAATCTTCTGCCTGAATATAGTTTTCCATCCTATTCTTCCACCAACTATAATGTTGGCCGTTGAAATAGGGTGGCCGAGTAATGGATTGTCCTTCAAGGATTCCTTGTGGTGTACTCATCTTCAGAATCTCTCAAGATGTTAGCCTTTTTGCAAGAGAACCAAGCTCTGATACCACTTGTTAAGTTCGTGAGTATTCTACCACAAGAGGGGGTGAATTATGGTGTCTGATTTTCGCGTTGTAAATAACAAACACCCTTGTGACTTGTTTGCAGAGGGTGTTCTCAAATATTGCAAATGCGAAAATCACCAAGATAAATGCGGAAAATAAAGCACACACAATTTTTACATGGAAAACACCTCTAGCCCAACTAATGTGTGAAAAACCACGACCTACCTCGTGTAAGATTTAACCACTTCACTAAACCGGGCTTAACTCGTTACAAATGTAACACACCTTGTTACAACTTGCAACCACGTAACCTCCTTCTTTAAGACAGGTTACACCACGTCCAAATCTCACCAGATTGGACACGTCCAAAGTCCACACGACTAGGACAAACTCACTCACTTTCGACTGATCTGGGATCAAAGTCAACAAACACCTTACTGGGGGTGCTTCTTACTAAGCAGATGTAAGGTACAATGAAAATCCTATTATGCCAATATATTGAAAGCTCAGTTTAAACACAACTTGTGTCAGTTTTTCTTTTCTCAAGTGTAGCTCGAAAAATTCTTCTCACTAGAAAAACCACTTTTGAAATTTTCCTTTTTGCGTATGTGGTGTGTTTCTCGTTTTTCTCTCTTGCTTTGTTGTCTCTTAATGGGAGTGAAAAAACTGAGATTTTATACACAAAAATCCAACGGTCAAGACCAAAGAATCAGCTAAGTATGGAAAACGATTTTCAAGAAAAAATACTCCCCAACGGCTAGTGATAAATTTTTCCCAAAGTATAAGGGATTTGTTATCTTAAGGGATAACCCTTATCTTCCCATAGCCGTGAAGAAGATTCAAAAGGCAACCAGAAATCTTCAGCTTTTAAAATTTTATCATATCCGAAAATATAGGCAAAGGGAATCTTTTAGTTT
>JACYFF010019584.1:62295388-62330589 GCA_017589665.1 Selenicereus undatus
AGTAGTAGTAGTAGTAGTAGTAGTAGTAGTAGTAGTAGTAGTAGTAGTAGTAGTAGTAGTTGATGTTGTTGTTGTTGTTGTTGTTATTAATTATTATTATGTTACACAAAACATTAACATTACTAGTATCAATATTCCCATTTCTTCCCACTCCTTCTCATATCTAGCAAACCACTCTTACCCACTCGTACCCCTTCTTTCCACTCCTATCCACTCTCATCCATTTCTTCCCACTCCTTCTCACTACCGCCTATTCCTCACCTGCAATATACCCACGAAAAGAACATGGCCTAAAGCGGTAAGTTTTCCATGCTTTGGACATTTAAAGAGATGTTAGAGCCCAATGCAACTAAGCATAAGATTGTTCACTTACAAGAATTGCCTTTATTTTCTTTTCTTTTCTTTGTCCGGTAATCCCTTTTCGAAGATTGTGGTGTTGTTTAGTTAGATGACTTGAACTTGAATAAAGACTCTATTATGGCAACTGCAGAGGTTAGATTTTGCACCCCATGTCTCTCGAGCTCCACCTTGGCCCTAACTACAAAATCCATGGAGGATACAAACAGGGGCATCTTGCTCCCCCAAGCTTTGAGTTTCTTAAAGTTACTATTGATATTCCCTCACATACTCCCATATGTGACCTTTCCATAGGTGAATCACAGTAGCACCCCTCCTAATATCATCATAGTTACAATAAATGTTATATGCTTGGGTGTACTGACTTTTGGGGTGGAAGTCACTTGGATGGATGCCCCCATTAGCCATTACAACCATACGTAACTTGACATGTGCCTTGAGCTCCTCTTGTACCCTTTCAAGAAGCAATCTCTCAATCCCTTACAGCAACTAGTTGATTCTTCCTATAATAGGAAGCCAAGCGCTACCATAACCTCAGTGAGTCGCACTTGGTTAGAGAAATTTGCAATCATCAAGTTTATAACACCTGTGCATCTCCTGTTGCACTGTTTTAGGGTTGTTGAGTTTTTGGTGCCTCCAACTAGTGCACTTTAATATTTAGAACCTCATTTTTTGGAGTGACTTATTTTGTACCTTAAAATAAGGTGAATGAACTTTTTAGTCAAATGACTAGATTCTATTAGGCTACAATTGATTTTAATAGATTTTCTAACCTAGTCTTATCTCTTTTTCTCTCTTTCCTTTTTTTTTTCTTTTCCTTATTTTCTTTGGGAACAAACTTTCTTTTCTTCTTCTCCTTTTTCTTCTTCTTCTTCTTCTTCTTCTTCTTCTTCTTCTTCTTCTTCTTCTTCTTCTTCTTCTTCTTCTTCTTCTTCTTCTTCTTCTACTACTACTACTACTACTACTACTACTACTACTACTACTACTACTAATAATAATAATAATAATAATAATAATAATAATAATAATAATAATAATAATAATAATAATAATAATAATAACAATAATAATAATAACAATAATAATAACTGTACTAATAGTAATAATAAAATTAATAATTATTATTATTATAATTTGTTCAAAAAATATTATTACAATTAGTATTATTATTGTTGTTGTTGTTAACAATAATAAAATTATAATATCTTATAGTACTATATTTGGAAAACTAAAAATTTGTTTTACAAAATATGAATGTACATGCACATATAATTCTAAAAGTGGTTTTAAAATATTTCTTTATTTATACTTGTAAGTGTAACTTTTTGTATGTACTCTCAACTTATCTTATAATTTGAAAAATTCTATGATTATTATTGTTGTCGTTATTGTTGTTGTTGTTGTTGTTGTTGTTGTTGTTGTTATCATTATTATTATGATTGCTTAAGAAAGAAATAAAGAACTATTGCAAATTTTATCCCAACAACGTAATACAAAAAAACTGAAAGGAAACAAACAAATAGATATATATATATACAAGGGGTATGTTAGGAAATTTATTAACATTAATAGTGTCACGTAAGCAGGTTAATGAAATTCAGTCAAAAATTGTCCAAAAAAATAGTTGTTATTTAAATCTATTTAAACCAAAAAAAATTCATTTAAAAAAACCACGGTCCAAAATTTAACTCTTTCTATTTAGAGGTACCAAAATATTAACTACTCACTCCTAGTGATCCTTCTTCTTAGTCTCAGGCTCTATGGTGTGTCGCCCCATGTGTTAAACCTTGCCTTTTAGGCTAAACATGGTACCATACACATCCACTTGTCATTCCTCCGTAAAGGCAACAAGGTCCTTGTTATTTTTTCTTTCCCCTTATTACCTGATTCTTAGTTGTTATCAGTGGCAGCTTTAGTCGTACTTAACATGATGTCTGTCTAAACATTAGTGTCTGATGCCATATGCCACTAGATCATTTTTACTTAAACTAACCCCTCTAAAACACTGGCGAGGTCCACCGAAACATTTTCAAATTGGCTAACACTATAAGGGAGTGAGTTTGAGTGAAAATCATCCCATAAAACTAGGGTTCTTTGGTCCACTGATGCCTAGGCCTCTTGTCGAACTGTGGACAATTATCGAAGATAACTTCAGGGTTGAATTTTAAGATAGACTTACGTTTCAAACCGCAGTTTGCATTCATCCATAAACTGGTTCCTTTTTTACTGAGAGAGGCTTATATATGGCATTCTCCCCTATATATTCCAACAACCAAATGTAGCTCAAAACTCAAAAGACCAAAGCAACTTAGAACTAGGATGATTACAATCATATTAGACAAGAACAAATAGCAATATGGCTGCTAACCGGCTTATACAATTTACTAAATAAGGTGTCATTAGGCTAAGTAGAAAAAGCAAAGTTTAATACATTAGTTAACTACCTAATGAGGGCAAACTGTGCAACTTACAGCTAGTTGGAGCCATTCAAACTACAAACAGGAATAACTAATCTTATATTAGACAAAGGAACATTTTCTCCAAACTTTAGCTGGTTAAAACCAGTTGCTGGGGGTGCATGCTACCAGACTTTAGAGGTGCATTTGATAAATGTCTAAGAAAAATTCAGGGCCTAAAATCATGTGAAAAGAGCTGGACTTGAATTCCCCAAAATTCCCTCCTAAACTTGAGTGCATTACTGAAAGGTTTGATCTACTTGATATTATGTTGGAGCTCTTAAAATGCTACAAATTGGTTTATTAAATCATAAGCTTGTTGGCATAGAAGGAATGGTTGAGTAGGTAACTCCACTAATTGAATCCGAAGTGATTACAATGTGAAGTTCTGGCTAGGAACTAGATGAACTTGAGAGTGTGTTGCATGCTATTGTAAGCTTCTTTTAACCAAGGCTAACACTTCCTTGATTATTTGCTGGCTTGGAGCTTCCTTGAAGTGTGCTTGGGTGTTATCAAGACCTTTATTCCATCTAGACCTTAATTCTCTTTAGCCTCCCTTCATTAGACAAGTTTGTCCTCAAACTTGGTAGCTCTTCATCTTCATCAAAGTAAGGACTAAGATCAACCACATTAAAGGTAGCAAAGACCCATACTCTTTCAACTTTGTATGAATTGGGAGTTGGGGCTAATCCTCTTTGTGATCTTAAAAGGTCCATCTGACCTTGGCATCAACTTAGACGTCGTTTTACTAGAAAATCTCTACTTTCTTAGCTGAACTTAGATAAGATCACCTAGCTGAAAGTGAGCATCTCTTTGTCCTTGTTGGGTTGTAATCTAGCTTGATCATTAGAGTTTCCAATTCTTTCTCTCACTTTGTAATGGAGCTACTTGATCTCCTTAGCCCTCTTTCTAACTGAACTTGATAGGAGTATGGACTGACACTAAGTCTAATGGAGTTAATGGATTGTGTCTAAGCACAACATAGCAAGGAGATATCCCTGTAGCCTTGCTTGGTGATATGTTCTAAGTAAACCTAGCATGAGGCAGCAACTTATCCTAGTCCTTGGTGCTCTTCTTCAGAAGAACTCTAAGAAAAGGTACCTAAAGTCCTATTTTTCACCTCAGTTTGGCCATCTGATTAGGGGTGGCAAGTTGTACTAAATTTAAGGTTCCCAACTTCCTCTAAATATGAGCCAAAAATTAGTCAAGAATTTTTTCTTTATCAAAGACCATGCTTCTAAGAATGCCACATAATTTTACTATTTCCCTAAAATACAAGTTAGCTACATTTGAAGCGTAATAGGTGGTATGACAATGAATAAACATGTCACTATTTAGAACTAACTGCTATAATGGAATCCTTGCTTTTTTCAGTTCTTAGAAGGCCAATGATAAAGTCTTGGCTTATGTCTTCCCAAAAGGCTTAAGGAACAAGCACTGGTGAGTATAAACCATAGGGTAGAACTTGACTCTTAGATACATGGTAGGAAGAACATCTTCTAACTTAATGCTCAGCATCTTCGGCCATTTTAAACATGAGACAAGTCTTCCAAATAGTGTCCTGCTATAGCTCATCCATGGACTTCCTGAATCAGTAGCTCGCTTAGACCACCCTTAGGATTCATAGCTTGCTAACCTTGAAAAGAAATTCATATTCAATGTAAAATAAGCCTTGGGCATACTAAAAGCACTTCTCAAATAGTTCTTCGAAATCATAATCTATTCTATATTGCTAATTTACAATCTCAAAGCCAAGAACTCTAAAATCCAAGGTAGATAATAACAAGTACCTCCTAGACAAAGCATCTACTTTCCTTGTTTAACTTTCCTACCCTATGATAGATCATAAATTGAACATATTATAGATACTCAACCCACTTAGCATGCCTAGGGTTAAGCTTATGTTTCCTTTGTATGAACTTTCATGCCTTATGATCAGAGTGTAAAATGAAGTCTTCTCCTACTAGACATTCCTTGCCTTAAGTTGAGAATTTCCTTTTCTGCATTTAGCTTCTCAGTAATGAATGCAATTGATTGGTCTTCTTTCCTAGGTAAGCATAGCTCCAATACTAACTCCAAAGGCATCACTTTCCATCTTAAAACCTTAGAAACTACGCGAGGTTGGGATAGGTCATCTGGTGAGTTTTTCCTTGATGCTCTGAAAGGAAGAATAAGCTTGATCAGTCCATTCAAACCTATTTCCTTTCAAAGCTTCAACTATAGGTGCCATCAGTGATTTAAAATTCGTCACAAATCTCCTATAAAAAGACGCTAAGCCATGGAAGGTCCTTATTTCCTATATGAAGGTGGGGGTTAGTCACTATAGGGAGCTTGATCTTACCTTATACATTCCCTTTGTAGAGCCATAATAGGCAAGAGACATCACTTATGAACTACAAAAATGATATTTTTCTTCAGTTACCATAGAGCTTCTCGTGAGATAAGATCTCAAGGACTTGTTGTAAGTGGCTGGCATGTTTCTTCTATCTAATTGTACATAAGGGTGCCATCAAAGTAAGTAATCACAAATCCACTCAATTGAGGCTCAAGTACATAGTTCATCAACGTCATGAATGCGCTAGGAACATTAGTTAACCCAAATTATATCATAAGTCTTTCATACAAGCCTCCCTTCATTTTAAATGTTGTCTTCTACTTATCTCCTTCTTAGATTTTTATTTGACAGTAGTCTATCCTTAAATCAATATTGGAAATGTTCGTAGGCCCAGCTTATCAGCTAGGACTTCTAATCTAGGAATAGAATGCTTGTACTTGATTGTGATCTTGTTTATGGCCTTGTTGTGTACAAACATGCTCATGCTCCGATCCTTCTATGGCACCAACAAGGACAGCACAGCACAAGGGCTATGGCTTTCCCAAATTATCCCCTTAGCTAGCAAATCACCAACCTCCCTTAGGATCTCCTCAGTCTCTTAGGGGGCTGGCCTGTTTGGAAGAACACAACCTGACTAGATCAATTTTATACTGGATAAACCTTTTAGGGGGTAGATTGTATGGGAGTTCTATAGGGAAAACATGCTTCTTCTCAAATAAGAAGGGTTGGAGCAAAGGGAGGATGGTTAGTAGGGTTTCATCATGCCCAATGCTTAACATAATCAAGTCCCTAAAAGACTTAAACTCATGCTATTGTGATTTGAGTAGTGTGGTCATAAAAACATCCATCTGAGGGTTTCTTTAGGCCTATATACCTAGGAATGTCTAAGAGGGGTAAGGGTAATCTTCTTATGCTAATTGGTAAGGGAATAGGTGTACAACTTCCTATCATACATCACTCCCCTATCAAACAGTGAAGTCCTTCCCAATAGTACACAACTTGCTTCCATTGGTACCATATCACACCAGATCTCATCCTTAGAGTTTTTATCTATAGAAAATGAAACCAAGCATATAGAAGAGATTCATATACCTTTCCCTTAATGCATCCACTTAAGGTGTAGAGTGAGGGCTGTGGCATGGTAAGAGCTTGATCATATCCATCAAGGTCTTAAAGGCTACATTGGTGCAGCTACCGCCATCAATGATGAGTGAGCAAAATTTTCCTGTAATGGTGAATATGGTATGGGCTTAAGGCTCTCTTCATAACCAGCATCTCTCCTTGATCAGAACCTTCTTCACACTCCTCCACGACATCATGTTGGATCTAAGAAGATATTGATTTTGATGACGACAAACGTATCATTGGATTTAAGGAGATACTGATTTTGATGATGACAAAGTAATTAAGAATGATGATTTTCACGTACACTAAGTGATTGACATGTTAAACATACGTGTTGTGCATACATGACTATCAAACTTGTACATACAAAGTCCCAAGATAATCACATATAAGTTTTGCAGTGTGCTCTAAGTAATCTGGCCCTGACTATGGTCTGTCACAATCATTAACGTTGACCTTTCTTACATACCATAGGCATTCTTATAAGATTACTCAATTGACTAAGTCATGAAGGAATTGCTTAAGGATTTGATTTCTTTCAAAAGACAATCGTCATCATACTAAGCTAAAGAGGACAGAGATTATGGATGAGATATTTTCTTTATGCTTCTCGAATTGATTCATGAGTTCATTTATATCAAGTCCTTGACATCTAACCTATTGAATCTATTAATATGCTTGAGTGTTTTTTATTAAAAAATTATTATGATTCACTTACATGATTATTGAGTTGAATGTGAGCAAAGAAAGCAAATAATTAAGAGCTCTCAGGCATGGAAGTGGTCAAGATCAGAATTACTAAAAGAACTAGCCATTGCAGCTTCATTGACTCAATTGAAGATAATACAGCTAGTAAGAAAAGATCAAGTACATAAAGTAGTAGAATTTGAGACAACAGTCAAAAGCTCTAATGAAAATTTCATATGTGATGCTCATAGTCAATATTAATGCTCCGTCCAGTTAAACATCAACTAATCATAATATATTGAGATTGAAGACAACAACATGACAAAGTTCATAGCACATCTAAGAATTAGGGTGGATGAAGGGTATGCTTAGGCAAAGAAAGGAAATAATCATCAAAAAGAATACATGTCCATATAAATGAGGTGAAGCCGAAAGAAAAAGGGAAGAACCAAGTTCAGTATAAAGAAAGACATCAGAGTCACATCAGAACCGCTAGGCATCACAGTGATCAGAGAATGAAATAGTCAAAACTACGTCAGAGTCAGAAGATGTCAAAGTCGGATAAGAGTTCAAAATCATCAGACACAAAAGATGTGAAAGCCTTGAAAGTCATTAGAATTGGAAATTGTCATAGTTTGAAGTTTACAAAGAAATATTCAACGACAATAAGAAGAAAATTTACTAAGTTTTATCTTGTTTAGTGATGCATGTGATTAATCTAGAAAAACCAAGATTATCAAGTTAATGGTTTTAAACAAACGAGATTTGAATTCACAATAAACAAGTCATTGCAAAAGCAGTAAACAACCCTGACAAATGACAGCTTGTCAATATCAACAATCATTATCACAACTAGGTCGCCTTGCACTTACTATAGAGAAAGAATACCGGCATTTAGCTATAAGAAAGCGATTGAGTAGGTATTTCTACAGCTAGAAAGAAATTTCAAATGTGTTTGAAAGGTTCCCAGCACAAGGATGAAAAAGCTAATATTGAAAGTCATGGTTAGAAAAGCCTGATGAAAACATGACAGTATAAGATCAAAAGCACAAAGCAACTTTGACTTTATTCCAATGGCTAGTATCCTTCTCCAATGATCATATGAAGCTGAATTACCTATAAATACAGAACTAAGGCAGAAGATGAAGGTTGGAGTACCCATGTTATTTACTCCTAACCTAAAGGGTGTTGTTCTCATTTCTTATGAGTTGTATTTTATCATATCATTGTAATATTCTTATAATACTTGAGAAGTAATACTTGAAGAGTAAGAGAGTTGAGAGGTCTCTCTTATAATCCTATGCAAACAACAAGTATGCTATCAGCCATGGAATCGATGCACTCAAGGTTTAAGGTGTCCAAGAGTGAGAAATCACTTTGGACAAAGCTTATAACAGAGAAAATGAGAGCTCATATCAAGTTTGTTGAGGAGATTTGAAAAACCCGAATGAAATAACTAGAAAGGGTTCTTGCAACGTGGAATTGAGCCTATCAGAGTGCTCTGAGAAAACTTTGACTACAGCCATGGAGCAAGAGTTACCTTGCTGAATGAGTCACCATAGAGTTCTTAGGGAAAACTATGTGGCTAACAACGAGTAATGAGGATCTTGGTAGGTAGTGAGCTATCACATAGTGCTCAAGGAAAACTCTATGGCTGACAAGGAGCAATGAGGTTCTTGTTAGACAGTTGGGCTTATTAGAGTGTCTTGAGCTAACTATGATTGTAACTAAGGAGTTAGAGGACTATTGTTGAACTTATCTTGAGGAAGATAGTGATTGTTGAAATCCTAAGGGAGGAACTTGGGGGGGGCAGATGCAGCCTAAAGTTGAATTGGGCAAACCTCGTAAAAAATCTCTTGTATTATCTCTCTTTTATTTTCTTCACCGCTAATAATCTTTGAGCATATTTATTTATTATGTCCCTCGGGTCTCTGTTACACTTATTTCTATACATCACCTCTAGACCCTCTTACCAACTTGCCACTACGCATTATCTTCTATAGAGTCTAAAAGTTTTTATGTGCCAAAGCTTTTGCTTATCACCCTATTCTCCCCGTTAAGTGTGACATACCGATATTATGGGACAAACGCATCTTTCAGATATAACTCCTTGTTCTCGTCTTCTTTCCTCCTTCATCTCCTTACAGGCTACCTGATATTTAGCTAAAGTCACTACTCTTTTATTTAGGCACTCAAAAGCAATGTGTCCTAAATGCTGAAGTCTAAAACACCTCATAGTATCTGCAGGCTTTTGTATCATTTTTATAGGGGTTTTAGGAGTGGTAGATGGGTTGTCTTTAACTTAAGGTGTGCGATTTATCTTGAAAGGATTTAAAGATGGCTTTTGGAATATGTCAATCCTATTTGGAGTTTTAGATCCTTCTCTCTTTCCCTTAACCTTCCTCTATAACTTCACCTTATAGGCCCAAGAACTTAGTTTATCAATAATGGTGTAGGGGTTTAGTTCCACTACATTAGCTATTCTTTCATCAAATCCGGCCAAATACCTCATCTTGATCTAATTCTCATCCTCTCTCAAGTCACACTTTAACAACAACTGCTCAAACTTCCCTGGTGTACTATTTTACACTTTTAGAGCCTTGTTTTATTTTGTGCGATCTTCGGTGCTTGTCTTGGAGGTATTAGTCAGGCAAGAATGTAGCTTTGAGTTTCACATTTCTCTAACACTTGATCTTCCCTTTTCTTCCTAACCCTAAAATAATATTATACCACCATAATAAGGCATATTTTCCAAGCTCTGAAGTAATTCGCTTGACTTATTTTTCATTAGGGACCTTCTTATACTCAAAGAGTTTCTCAATAGTTTGCACTTAATACAAGAGCATATTAGGATTTAGTTGACTCTCAAGCTCAAGTATATCCACCTTCAAATTGTCTTTAACTATGGCATGCCTTCTATATTGCCTTTTGTTTCTTCCCCTAGAGATACATCATTTGAGTAGCCAAAAGGATTCTCTTCTTCCTCCTCTGGATCTAATTGGAAACTTCTTGTACACTAAGGTAGCTTAATCTTCTCAAGTTCTTATTTTGTTCTCTAAGCTTCCAAGATGATCTTGTAGATACTTGACTCTTCCATCAAGTTCAACCTTTTCCTTCAAAGTTTACTCAGCAACTTGCTCAAGAGTAAGGGTAAGTTACATTTGATATGGCTCCTTATGGGTTAGCACTATGTTTAGGGTAGGCGTTGTGTTTAAGTTGAAGCTAAGGCCAAGGAGAGTAGCTAATGCTCTAATACCACTTTATTTATCTAGCCTTACTCAAACTCTAGTACAAAGAAGGCCAAAAACACACATTCAAAGCTTGGATCACTCTAAGCACTAAAAACAATAAGCAAAAGGTTGGATAGTCAAGTAAGAGAATAAGTGATACAGAAACACTCACTTTAGCTCACATGGACAATCTCTTTAGATCATTTATGATACAAAATTTTACCATCTACGTAAGCTAATGAGATATAGAGATCACCATTTCAGTTGCCAACTTAAGATACAACACTAGGAGTTTTAAACTCAAGTTTGCAGTTGTCAACTTAAGATACAACACTAGAGTTTTAAACTCAAGTTTGCATTCATTCATCAATTGGGTTGCTTTCTGGCTAAGACAGATTTATATATAGCCTTTTCTCCTACACATTCCAATGGTCACATATAGCCTAAAACTTAAAAGAGAAAACAACATTGCCCAGGATGATTACAATCAAACTAAACAAAAATAAATAGCAAAGTGACACCAAACCTACTTATACACGTGACTAAATGAGGTGTCACTAGGCTATGCATAAAAAGCGAAGTCTAATACATCAATCCCTAATGAGATAAAATATGCAGCTTGCAGTTGGTTGGAGCCATTCAAACAACAAACCGAAATAGCTAATCTTAAACTGGACAAAAGAGGGTTTCTCCAGGCTTTAGCTGGTTAAAAGCAGTGCCAAAGAGTTCTTTCTTCCAAATTTAGGGTTTTATTTGATAAATAGACCTTGATCCCCTTCAACACCGTTGGTAATTACAAAATTGAGCATATCACGATCAGGACAATAACTAAGAGTGTTTGATGCACTACGTCTTATGAGAAGATATTTTGATGAGTGATGTTCAAAGAGACATAGGTAGATGGGAGAAAGAGGAGGAAAGAGAAAGTGGAGCGTGTGGTGATGGGCCGGAATGTAGATTGCTTGAGTTTAGTTGCAAATTTCCACTTTGGAAGAAGATATGACTTGATCTAAAGGCAATGCCACCAATCAAGCCTAAGGATCCACCAAGAATTGCATAAAGGCAATGCCACCAACAACTCTATAAAGGATTCCACTCAAGACTCACCACCTTTTGTGAAAGGATAAAGAGAACTCAAGATTTTTGAGAGAAAATGAAAGCATAAGCTTCTTACATCAATATTCAACAACCCTTTCTACTTCCTAAGGCTTCCCCTTATATAGGAGAGCTTCACAAGGCTTCAAAATGCAGCATACAAGTGCCTTGGTCGACCATAAAGCAAAGTAGGAAACCAAAAAGCAACAAACAAAAGTGAAAAGTGCTTTTTACTTTATATCAGCACTTTTCAGTTTACATAGGTCAACTTTGAAAGGCTATATCTCCTAGTTTTGTTGGCCAAATGAGCTGCAAAAGTACTCGTTGGAAAGATATAGAAGTGAGATTTCCATAGCCTCCTCTTTCAGGCAATTTGGATCACTCGTTTGGGAGATATCATGCAAAACGTGCAGACATATCAGGCTGGGGCAGATTCTGCTGCTTGTGGAAAAAGCCTCCTCTTGACCTATGCCCTAATGCCTTCACCTAGAACTCTATTTATGCCCTTTTATCTGACATACGAAGGTTCCTAGAAAGTGGATTTGCAGCAAGTTAAACCCATTCTAAGCTTGGTTAATTAAGCTCACAAAACCGGGTAAAAACCGGGTAACTTTGCCGTGAAAATACAACTTGCTGTTTTGGCTTCTTTTATTATTTCCGAGGGTTTGACTTCATTTTTGATGGACCAAACCCTTTAGAAGGCCTATTGACCTTCCCAAAATAGGCACGGCACGCATCCCAATGATTCGGGATGTGGTTGGAATTGGAGTTCCAAAACCGCACACGGGCCAAGTTCCCGTTGATGGAGCTCGTGAGCATTAAGGAGGACTTGAGAGCTCATGAAGCGGATGCCATGTCCATACAAGTCCAAGAGAGCTCCAGAAAGACAGAGAAAGAGTGGATTTAGGAGCAAGGGTAAATTTGGCACTAACGACGAGCTTTTGAGTTGTGGGCTTTTTAATTGAAAGATAAAGCTAGTGCGACTTTTATTAACAAATTTACTTCTAAAGGTCTTACTTCCTCTATCTTTAAATATCCATCATTCTTTCTATTTTCCTTATCTTGTTTGATTTTCAAACTTTTTATTTGGTCATTATACTTTAATATAATTGTCTACTAGCACTCTTAGTTAAATTGGATAAAGATTGTGCATATGACAAACACAATTCGACATAAGATACAATATAAAGCAAATGCATTCCCTAAAGATAAAGTAGAAGTAATTGGACACTGTAACAAATATTTTCATCTCAGTCTAAAGAATCACTTCAATTTGATATGAATTTGCTACATTCTAAAAGGATCACAAAAACTTGCTTAAACATCTGCCTGAACTTTCTCTATGTGCTTGATTATTCATAAGGAATTTATTCAATAAGATTAGTGGATAACTTATTGCTTAAAGTTTCAAAGTTGGAGTTCAACTACCTTAAACTCTCATTGATTAGTGGATAACCTATTGCTTAAAGTTTCAAAGTTGGAGTCCAACTACCTTAAACTCTCATTGAAGACATTGAAAGGCTTGTCAATTATAGACCTTACAACTTGAATCAAGGTCAAAATGAATACTATGCTACTTTAATTATTTGTAGGATTCTATATTCGCATATATATCTATTAAATGTGAATTCTTCTTGATTATGCAGTTTTATGATAAGGAACAAAACACAAATTATAGCAGTAAAGAACGTTCATCACTTGTACAAAACTTGTCTATGTATCCTACTCTTTAGAGAAATGGTGGCCTTTTAAAATAAGAAAAACTAGATAAATTAAACTAATTACAATTTAATTAATCAATAATATTGCTATTTAATTATTAAAAAAATCTTCAAGATGCAAGATTAACATTGTGGTTTTCATGATACAACAATTGACTATAATTGGGAAAGCTCAGAAAGCATACTCAAAATTGTCCTAAATTAGGGAAGGGACAAAACCACCCTTGTTGAAAGGGATTGTGGGTCCATTATGTCAACTGTAGAAGATGCCAACATCAGAGCATGAATGTTGATTTCTGCCTTATCAAAAAAGGAATATAATGGCTAGCACATTAATTGAAGGCTAAAGAACCACCTTTGTAAGTCATAAGATGGCAATACCTAAATGAGTAGCTGTCGAAAAAGTGAATGGACGTCAACGCCCTTGAACAAGCTCATACCTATTAGAGATAAGCATCCAACGGCTATATCCCTCAACATCGTCCAATGGTCTCATTTTTATTCCTTAAAAAAAGAGACATAGCTGAAGAAGAAGAAGAAGAAGAAGAAGAAGAAGAAGAAGAAGAAGAGTATGCAACACACAAGCAAAAAAAAAAAAAAATCTCAACTCACATTCTAGGTGTTGTTGTACTCTCAAGTGAATAACTTCCAAATAATTATACGATTTTACACACATTTGAGAATCCTTGTGAGGCAAGAGGAGAATCACACTTGTAACCACGATGGTCGACTGGGAGTGTCATCCTTCCTAAGTGACAACTAAGGAGAAATCACTTCAAGAGAGGTCTTGAAAGGTGTATTGTAGTCCATGTCCATGAATGGATGCTTGCAAATGTGTAAACCTCAGAGAAAATTAATGCAATTTGATTGAATACTAAGGAAGGGACCTTAGTCGGGGATGTAGCCCATTAGAGGGGTGAATCTCGTAAAAAAAAAAAAAAAAAAAAAAAAAAAAAAAACTCTGCGTCTTTTACTTTTTGTTTCTTTTCTTAATTTATTCAACTCCTTGATCTGCACTCTAAGTGTACTTGGTTTTACTGTTGAGCCTTCTCGAATTTCTTATTCTTGCTATATTTTGTGCTTAAGTTTTGAATTGCATTTATCTGCTATCACCCTATTCACGCCCCTTTAAGGTGACTTACTTGGGCCCAACACATTCTTACTTGGTTATATCCTTGTATCAATAAGCTCTATTACCATTCAATTGATGAGTATTGGCAACAACATAATGTTTGTAATTCTTGGTAACATTTTGGCATATTGTGTTAGTGTGTGTCTTTTTTCGCTCAAAAAAAATATATATTTATGTATCTTTTTCTTCATATGTTGTTTTTGCATTTCATTGTAATATTTTAACTATGTGCTTTAACAAATCATAGTTGTACAAATTTTCCAAAATTATCTTTAAAGTTATAATTAACCAGATATCTTTTACATCCTTACTACTCCTTTTCCTAGTTATCTTTACATGTTAACTTCAGCATGTCCACTGTGCACGAGTTCCTTACTAATTTGCTAAAAGGATAAGTGTTACTCTTGTCAAATTAGTTTTTCTATTACTTTTATTATTGTGTATTGTATTTGTCTATTTACCAATTTACACATAGTTTTATTCTTTGAGTAAGTTCTACTATAACACCAATTTATATTATTTATATATTATTAAGTGATATTCAATAATTTTTTCCAAAGGCCTAGCAACTGTTGTTTGGTGTAACTCCAACACTTGTTTTCATATTATCTAAATATTTCATAGAATGTATTTCTAATAATAGACTTTTCAACAAAATTTTCTTGGAAGAGGGAAAATATTGAATAGGAAATACTAACAAAAAAAGTTTAATGATAATCAAATTCGATTAATTTTTAGGCTAGCTACACATCAAATATATTCCTCCCTTTACGTTGTTGTTTTTCTACCTTTTCCAAGTGTTCATAGTTACAAATTTGTACGATCATTGATCGTGGATAAATTCTGATGTGACTCATTGTCAAATTTTCAAGGCAATACTTTTGCACAAATTATACCATTAGCTTGGGTCTAAAAGACGAAATGTACACCCAGTATAATATTTGGTAAGAATAATTAAAAATTCCTTGCATATGAACATCAAAAGTAGGAAAGCACTATAGCGGTTGGAGATTTATATTGTAATACATATGGCGAGAGTATAATATTGGTAAATGCACTTACATAGTTTTTGTGAACTATTTGTTTCGGTTCTCTTGCCTTGTTATTTTTCTGTCTTCTGTCTTTTTTTTTGTCATTATTTACTTCAATTTTCTAATTATGCTGTAAAATCTATCGAAGCTGGAGAAATCTTTTTTTAAAACCATCTAATCCCTTCTTTAAAAAAAAATTCCTAGTTAGTTTTTTTCCCTTAATTTTTTTGTGTATTCCAATCAATTAAATTTGGATTATGATGAATGTCAGCCAAAAAACAATTATGATGCAATGACTCTTATCAGCAAAAAGAGGTATGCAAAATTTATTTAGGAAAAAATGATTTATGCTTATAATTGTAATACCCCAAATGTACATAAATCACTGTTTGCAATTCTTTCATTAGTTTCCCCAATTAAAAAATGATAACCCAAATGATTAGGCATTACCGTCGTCCAACATAGACAAAGCTTTGCTTGTACATAATAAACTTAGCCCAATAATCAATGTTTACCATCAAAGGCATTCACACCATCACAAGCCATCAGACCATTTAGATAAATATAGAAATTGCTCTAACATGAGAACCATTCAAACATCTCAACGATTACACCAAAATATAGAATTCTGATAAAATATACAGTCTCAACACCAAAATATATTACAATACGGTGTTATAAACGTCTCAACGATAATACACCACCATTCCATATAGACTTCCCGACTCACTTATCATCTTCAGCCGTCCTGCCTGCCTGATGGCGATTCACTGAACACTTTCCTAAAACAAAACATGAAAATATTTCGAACTGTGAGCCGAAGCTCAGTACATGCATTCCTGTATTGTTAAACATTCATGGAAAAATTGGTTGGGCTCGTATTGCAAATCATTTTTAATTAAAAACAGGGAATGAGATAAATATGAAATTACGTTGTTAATTATTATCTGAAAGTGACCCACTAGTAACTGTTACGATCTGAAAAATAGGTGTACACCTACCAAGTTGATCGGGGAAACCTGGCCTGAAGCCGCGCGGGTAACTGAAGGGTTATGTCCTGTAACTGATACCTGATAAAGTCACTAATTATGTGATAAATCACTTATTAAACTGATTTATTGATGTACTTACCAAAATATTATAATTTTGATAAATACGTGCTGATTTCTAAAGATACTGACAATGAACGTACATGGAATTTTTAAATGTAAGCTCACTAAATAATATTATGCACAACAATGAAGAGAATGATAGATTAGGCCCTGATTCTGTACAAAATTATCGTTGTAAGAACATACGGTTAGCAAAAATATTTATTTCATAGCTAATAATTTAGTAAAAGAAAAGTAAGAGCATAACAAGGGCTTAGAAAGAATGACTCGAAACTTAGTCATCCGACCTCTGATTGAGACTAAAAACCCCCCATATAGAAAGCTTATGAAGTCCCAAAAATCTTTCATTTAGAACACCAAGCTTGATTCCCACAATAGAATTCCCAAAATGAGGCTAAAACATAAACATGTCAGTTTTGGTCCATTCTGCACAGTTTTGGTAAAACAACCATAATTTTTTCCACAGACCTAGAATTAAGGCGATTCAAAAGGAATTTGAAAGCTAACACACTGAACTATAGACCCACCAAAAATCATAATTTTCTAATGGGCCGATCATTACCAGTTTAATCGTGAAGTCTGCCTTGTTGTCCTGAAATTTCCAGCCCTCACTATTTTAGTTTTTCCCTCTCTTTTTACACAAATCTTCAACTTAAACCATTCCTTAAAAGCATGTAAACAATCTTTGGTCCACCCCAACATCATACAAAATCACCACATTCAAATTCACTTCATAATCATATCCAATAAAGATCGCTTTTCAATCAAATACACACATAAACCAAGCTTAAAGTTAGTTTAATCCAAACCATACATTATTTGCCAAAATCCTAGTGCCAAAACCCTAGTTTATGGCCAACTTGGGCTCACTCCAACTCATTTCAAATCATCAAAAATATCATCATAAACACCAATAGGTTAGAAGATGACCAAATCAAAGATAAAACAATCAAAATCCAACACTTTATCATCAAGCTTGCATGATTAAGGATTAACCCTAACCCTAGCATAATCCAACCTCAGCTCCACCATGATCAACACCAAAATAACTCTTATTTCTTATCAAAACATCATGATCAAAGATCACAAACATAAAAACAAGAATCAAAACTAAAGTAAAAAGCAAAACCAACAAGATCAAGTTTCAAGATTACTCACTTTGCTTGAAGATAAGTAGAGATGGAGGTGATGTTTAGTGGTTTTGATGATGGAGGATGGTGTCTAGGGGTAGAAGGATGTCGGGGGGGGGTCGCAGATCACCGGAGCTGGCCGGAAAACTAGCCGGAAAACAGCCAAATAGTGGACTATTGCTGCTACCGTGGGGGAGAGAGCGAGAAGAGAGAAAATTGAGTTTTTGGATTGAATTGTGATTTTTTTACTAATCCACAACTTGGCTGAGTTTTTAACTAGAAAAGTAACTTTTTTGACCTAACCATGGTTATTAATCATGGTAATTAGTTAGATTAATAAGCAAACTTGTTGGGCTTCAAATTGGCCGAAATAAGTTGGGTTCGGGAATAAAACGCTTCGTAACGATAACATTTTTACGAATCTCAAAATTAAATTTTTGTAATATTACGCAAATACTTAGATTAAACTTGTTAGGGCCTATTATCAATTCTTCCAAAGTTTACGTTACTAAATTAAACAAATAAAATCCGAATTGCCAAGTGAGAGCCCAAATAAATTTTTCCCCACCCGGTAAATAAATGCAATAAATAAACATGAGGGGAAAAAAAATCATGAACATGAGGTAATTAAATAAATGAACATAATTAAATAATTTAGGTTTGGGCTATCACAATAATGTGCAAATATATGGTAAGCGTTGGTATTATATTTGGCAAACATTAGTAATGTGTTCAGTGAGGATTCATATTATGATTTCCTCACCTCTAGTTTATATTTTGCGAACAATAAGTTTTGACTTTGTGAAGAAGATGTCAATATTTTGTGAACAATAGATCAACTTTGTCTGAACAATGTAACATTTTTAAATAATGTCATTCAACTTATCATTTAATTAACGATTTTAACTCTTACTGTGCAAAATATCTATCCAATATCTTTTGTTGAACAATTAAATAATTTTTGGTGAAAAATAGAACCTTGTTAGCACAAAATTTCTTGTAAATTTGTCAAAAAATATTTAAAAGCTCTTAGTTTTATGGAACAATATGTTAGCTTTATTGTGAACAACAGGTTTGTATCTTGTGAATTATAGGTAACATTTTGCAAACAATAAGTTAACTTTTAGTGAACAACATGAGAACATTTTTTTATTGGAACTTCGATTAATAGCATGTATTTTTTAAGTGAAAAAAACTATGAACTTTTGTAAGCAGTAGAATATCGCCAGTATAAAAGTTCTATTTTGTGAACCATAGATTTGTATTTTGTGAACAATGAGCGAACCTGTTGTAAACAATAGAATTCTATTGGAATTTTGACTAATATAATATATATTTTTAAAAGTTGGAGAATCATTGGTGAACAATAAAACATTGCTAGCATAAAACTCTATTTTGTGAACAATAGATTTATATTTTGTGAATTGTAGGTTAATGTTTTGTGAACAATAGGTTAATTTTTTTTGCGAACAATATATTTATTGTGAACAAAATTCGAATTATAGAATATGTGTTTTTTCCCAAAAAAAAATAAACAAATGCCACAAAAAAAAAGAAAAAGGATAGGAAGGTAAAAACAAATGAACTTCTTATTCTGTTTAGTGAATAATTTTTTGATGGACGAAATTTGATTGAAAGTCAAACTTTGACTCACAAAATATGTTTTTAAGAAACAAAAAAGAAAAAAGAAAAAAGAATAGGAAGGTGAAATATTTTTCTAAAGAATTATCAATTTATTTTTAACATGTTTGGAACCTAAGATTTTAACTCTTCAAGAATCAAAGTCCATTTCTTAAATAATATTCTACATTGCCTATGATGTATTGCATGGACAAAAGACTTATCAGGACACATTTGAGATTTTCTCTAATGGTATACAAACTAAATACCACTGTACTGATAAAAATTAAAGGAACAGTTTAGAATACTCTTCCTTCTCAGTAATTCTATTGTATATATCCATATATCTAGTTAGACACACACCTATATGAAAGGCATCATATCATTGGGCTAACCTTGTATTTTAGTTCCCCCAATCCAACAAGCATTTTCGTAATTCTTTCGGTTCAACCGACTAAAAAAAGATACATTACATAGAACAAAAGGTACATTGCTAAAAAAGAAAAGATACACTACAAATACAAAAAGATATATTGCAAAAAACAAAGGATACACTGCAAAAAAGAAAAGGTACATTGTAGAACAGAAAAGATATACTAATGCAGAAAAAAAAAAAGATATATTACAACATATTGAGACCACGTTTGCTACATAACTTCATAATGTATATCGTACTAGATACATACATTGTATCTAAGAATTTTCCCTTCTGAGCCGCAATACATAGATTGCCAATCCCTAGCATATACAGATGGGCTGCCCAGATCATGCAACAAAACCACTCTCTCTCCTATGAACGGTTTAGAGGACTCTGTTGAGTGGTAATACATTGATTGCCAATCTCTAGCATACACGGTTGGGCTGCCCATATCATGCAACAAAACACCTCTCTCGTATGAACCAAAAGTATTGGACGAATGCCATCCAAAAAATTTCTTCCTCTGTCATCACCCGCCATTTTCCCATATCACAATCCAACAGCAAACATGTCATTGACGCCCGAATCATCAAAACGGGTTTTGACCCGGCCACTAGTCGCGGCAATTTTCAGTTGGAGAAACTCCTCAGAAGAGGGGAACTGTCGAGAGCACGCCAACTGTTCGATGAAATGCCTAACAGAAACGTGATCTCCCTCAACACCTTGATTTCCGGTTATGTCAAATCTGGGGATCTTGTTACTGCGAGGGACTTGTTTGATGGCATGACCTCTCGAACTGCTGTGACTTGGACCATTTTGATCGGTGGGTATGCCAACTACGGCCCTCCCATGGAAGCTTTCAAGCTCTATGCTGATATGTATGGGCGTGGCACTACGCCAGACTCTGTAACTTTCACTACTTTGTTATCAGGGTTTAATGATGAGACGACAATTAATCAGATGGTTGAAATTCATGCCCATGTCGTGAAATTGGGTTTTGATTGTGAATGTACTGTTTGCAATACCTTGGTGGATTGTTATTGCAAATGCCATAGATTGAGCTCAGCTATTAGGCTTTTTGAGGGAATGCCAAAAAGAGATACGGTTACTTATAATGCGTTGATTTCGGGGCATGTGAATGACGGACTAAACAGGGAGGCTGTTGATCTCTTCTTGAGAATGCAAGAATCAGGATTAGCCCCTTCTGAGTTCACCTTTGCTGCAGTCCTAAGTGCTGGTGTTGGACTGGGGGAGTTGTTTCTTGGACAGCAAGTTCATGGTTTTCTGATCAAAACTAACTTTATTTGGGATGTTTTTGTGACCAATGCTCTGCTCGATTTCTATTCAAAGAATGACCTATTATCGGATGCTAACAAGCTTCTCTATGAGATGCCAGAGGTGGATGGTGTTTCATTCAATATTATCATATCCGGTCATGCATGGGCAGGTGACTATGAGAAGTCTCTTGCTCTTTTCAGGGAACTGCAGAAGACAAAATTTAACAGGAGGGAGTTTCCCTTTTCTACTATATTGAGTCTAGCTGCCAACACACTTGATTTGGAGTTAGGTAGGCAGATCCATTGCCAAATCACCATAACAAAAGCGTTAGATGAACTTCAAGTGGCAAATGCCCTTGTGGATATGTATGCCAAATGTGGCCAGTTTGAGGAAGCCAATTTGATTTTCAGGTTCCTCTCACACAATGGCACAGTCCCATGGACGGCCATGATTTCTGCTCTTGTTCAGAAGGGGCGCTATGAAGAAGGAATTAAGATGTTCACAGAGATGTGCAGAAGAAATGTCATGCCAGATCAAGCCACATTTGCAAGCATATTAAGGGCGTCTGCTAGTTTACCCTCACTCTCATTGGGAAAACAGCTGCACTGTTACATGTTCAGATCAGGGTTCCTTTGCAATGTGTTCTGTGGAAGTGCATTATTAGATATGTATGCGAAATGTGGTTCAATGACAGACGCTACTAGGGCTTTCCATGAGATGCCTAAGAGGAATATAGTCTCCTGGAATGCCATGATCACTGCATATGCTCAAAACGGTGATGGTGAGGGTACTATTAAAGTATTTGATCAAATGGTTTCAATGGGTCTTCAGCCAGACTCAGTAAGCATCCTCAGTGTCCTTACTGCCTGTAGCCACTGCGGGCTTGTTGAAGAAGGAATGAGATATTTCAACAACATGACGGAACTATATCTAATGGAGCCTAGGAGAGAGCATTATGTTACTGTGATTGATATCTTATGCCGAAGTGGACGTTTCGAACAAGCAGAGAGATTGGTGGGTCAAATGCCATTCATCCCAGATGAGATTATGCTGTCATCAGTGCTGAACTCCTGTAGGATTCACAAAAACCAAGAGCTTGCAAAAAAGGTAGCAGAAAAACTATTCAATATGGACATCAGAGATGCTGCTTCCTATGTGAACATGTCGAATATCTATGCAGCTGCGGGGGAATGGGAAAAAGTTGCAAAGGTGAAGAAGGCAATGAGGGAAAGAGGAGTTAAGAAGGTACCTGCTTACAGCTGGGTCGAAATCAAGCATAAAATGCATGTTTTCTCAGCAAATGATAAAACCCACCCAAGGTGGGAGAATATCAGTAGGAAAATCGAATCCCTGTCAATAAGAATGGAAGAAGAAGGGTACAGGCCAGATACTAGCTGTGCTCTTCATGATTGGGACGAAGATGTGAAAGCACAGTCACTTATGTATCACAGTGAGCGCCTAGCTATAGCATTTGCATTAATAAGCACCCCAGAGGGTTCACCAATACTAGTGATGAAGAATTTGAGAGCTTGTTCAGACTGCCATGCTGCAATCAAGGTTATCTCAAAGATAGTAGGGAGAGAGATCACGGTGAGGGATTCAAGCAGATTTCATCATTTTAGAAATGGGCATTGTTCTTGTGGTGATTATTGGTAAGCCCACCAATTGCAGATCTTGAAAGTAGAAAAGCAGTGAATACTGAACAGCTCCTGCTCCTCACATTATTCATAGATTAAGGGATGCCTAGTATGGCCATTGGTTACATTGAGGGAGAAGTTTCAGAATTTGTAGGTTACCATTTACTAATACTATGGATGAGGAGTGAGAACACTAGACTAGAGATTAGATTATGTAAACCACATAGAAGCTGATATCAATTATATTAATGAAGCATCAGCAAGCTACAAAGTTGCTGGTTTGGACAAGTTCTTCTACATTTGTGATACGAATACATGGTGTAAGAACACAAGAGTAGTGATTAGACTGTCACAGCCTGTCATAGAGCTACTTTAAAGCCGCTAGGGAAGAGGCAACTTTTTACTTCAGATAGCTTTATGGATAATGATTATCCTTCTCTGTTCCATTATTGGGATCATTCTTTGTCCAAATTTTGAAAAGGCATGATGAGGCAATCCAAATAGGACCCCTTGATTAAGATATCTAAAGTTTAAGTCATTGTTTGAAACCGTCATCTTTATTGAAAGAGCAATTTTCTTCTTGTAGCTTTCTCACTACCCTCTATTCTTCTGCAAGTCCTCTTAACTTCTGCCGACCTGGCGCTACTGCTGCAGCAGACTGTCTATTTTGCATTCAGTAATTAGGATCCGAACACCGCATAAGCCTAACACACAACATGAAATTAATTTTTGCCCTTGCTCAACATAAGCCGTTTCATATATGTGATTATGATATGATTTCCAATTCCGAAGAGATTTGATACGTCTAAAAGACAAATATAACCATCTAATACAAATTGCAATTACCCAATCCACTAGATGAAGCCAAAGGGCAAGGGACCGGCTGCGTGCAATCTATATATCTATATATAATGTGCATAGTGATATATGGTGGAATATCATTATCAACTCAACAAACGATATGTATTACAAAATCCAACCCAAATTGCCTGTAACCCCAAATTTCATCATAGCAGAGACGGAAAAAATACAAGAAAAAACAGCAAATACGGCAGGTAAGTAAATTTCAATTCTTCATCCAAAATCTAATTACCCTTTCTTTTCATACTCTATATTGCCATCACATGAAAATTCCCAAAAAAAATTTAAACTACTTCTTGAGCAAATCATCAGCGACGACCTTGAGTTGCTTCCTCTGCTTAGACTTGGCAATCTTCTTAAGCGTTTTAGGGTTCGTAATCTTCTGAAGCTTGGTCCCAGACTTCAATATGTTCTCCTGCTTCTTCTTTTCTCTCTCCTCCCTCTGCTTCCTCTTCTCAATCTTGTTCCTCCGAATTTCCTCCTTCAGCTCCTCCTTCCTCTCCTTGTACGCCTTCTTCACCTCTCTCTCCCTCATCCGCTGCTCGAACGACGTAGGATTCCGACTCACCGCCCTCGCCGAAGCCCTGTGCCGCGGCTGCTTCCACTTCCTGCCGGAAACCTTGCCGGCAATAACGCCATCGTGGGTCGGACGGCCGAACACCGGCTTGTTAGGGTCAGATGAGGACGGAACGGCGGCTCTCTTCGCCGGTGGGTTGCTGTCGTTGTCGTCGACCTCCATTGACGAGTTTTCGACGCTGGTATCTTCTGCGGTGGTGATGAGGGATTGAGATTCGCGCTTGCGCTTGTAGGTCTTGCCGCCAAAGCCCTCGTCGAGGCACCGGAAATCGACCGTGCACGCCATGGATTAGTGGGTTAAGGAAAACCGCTGGTAGAGGAGAGAATGGGTGGGAGTGAAGAAAGAGAATAGCAGACAATCGAGCCGCGTGTAACCCTAAATTAGGTTTTAGGGTTTGGGCTTTGTTGGGGAGGGGAATCAGGAACCCCTATATACCCCACTCCTACAGGCTTCTTTCCGCTAATTTTCAATTGGTTAATCTCGAAAAGAAAATTTCAATTAATTCGATTTTTCAATTTACAAAAAAATGGGAAGAGGAGTGAGAATTTAGAACCCAGTTTTATAAGTAACACTTGATTAATTCACTTTTTTTTTTCGAAGTGCCCACTAATCGAACCAGGAATTAATAAATTTTTTTTAAACTACTGGCTCCATCTGATTTTATTTGTTTGTCACTCCCTTCATTGATGTCCAAAATTTTTTTTAGAGCTCATGTATTTGACCAATAACTAGGACCAATTTCCTTTTATACATATCATGATAATAAGCAATAATAATCCTAAAGGGAAATAGACAACAAGAAATGATATTGTATATTACAAAAGTGTGTTTTTCACTGGTTGATAAGTCAAAGCTTTATTGGTTTCAAATCTTCAATATATTATTTTAATAAGTCAATGTTTTATCCCAAAAAAAAAAAATAGTTGCTGCTAAAGAGACACTTACTCCCAACACATTAAGGCTATTATAGGTCATGGCTTTTTTTTTTACTAAATTCTTAATCGGCATGTTTTGTAAAACAAGACAAATAAAACAAGATAGAGAGAGTACTTTCAGTTAAGCACAATGTTTAATTATCACCCTCACCCTTTTTTAAATAATTAGTAACCAAACGATGAAGATTACAATAAGGAAGGAAGTCATTAGTAACCAAAAGTCGTAGATTAACTCTCCTTAAAGATATAAGAAACATTCTCCTGTCTTTCTTATCCTATCCCCTCGTCTTTTCCTTAGTCCCATAACTTTTCCTATTTAGGGTGTTTTCCACGAACATGAGCCCCTAGGATGGACTTACCCACCAATAATCAAAATAATAATAAAAAGAAGATAGGAGTATAGAGTAAAATTAATACAGATCAATATGAAAACATAGCTAGCAGCCATCAACTTCCCACTAATGCACAACCTTACTATTACGTCCAAGACGAAATAGAATCAAGTCTCTAACAATAGAAGAGTACTTACAACTCAAAAGATAGAAGCTACTCAAACCAACTAGCTCTATATGTACATCTGGAAAATGACTTCCAGCAATTTACTATCAGTCCTAAATCTCAAATTAACATAAACAAAAACTTTGTCAATTATTCTAGTATAGTGAACTCATTGCTTATTTGGAGGTTGACCTTATAAGATGAAAGTTGTTGTTAATTAGCATGAACCCACCAACGTAATTCAAATGAGAAGTTTTTTAGGCATACAAGACCATTATAGAAGATTGGTGGAACGATTTTCCAAGATAGCCCTACCTATCACCAAATTGATCTGCAAGAATACAAAGTTTGAGTGGATTGAAAAACACGAGAATTGTTTGTGAGAGTTAAAGAAAAGATTGGCCTAAAATGCACCATATGAGCCTCAAATGCACCAAGAGGTGGCTAGAATTCATGAAAAGCTATGATATGGAAGGCAAGTACCACCCATGTAACGCAAATGCATAATAGTTGCATTTACATAAAAGCATCAAGATTAGTAGCTTGCCTACTCATCGAGAAAGGAGACTTTTAAGAGCCTAGATGAGCCTTAGATTGAGGTAGTCTTTGCATGAGATAAACGGTATTCAGTAGCTTTGAAGGTGACATATCCCCTACTTAATCAGACATAAGTAACAAAAAGAGGACCCAAAACTAATGAAAATTGAGAAAGGTGTAAAGGAGGCTATTACTAAGGAGGTTCTGACTAAAGAACGTGTATTGTAAGGGAAGGATATGTGTTCCTAACATACCCAAACTTAAAGGGGAGGAGCTGAAGGCAGCACACAACTTAACTTTCACCACTCACCCTATGAGTAACACGATGTACCATAACCTCATAGCACACTTCTAATGGATAGGAAATAAGAGAGAAGTAATAGAATTTGTTGTACATTGCCTTACTTGACAAAAAGTGAAATTGAGCACAAGAAACCTAGGGGTTCCTTCAATCCCTGCCAATTCTACTATGAAAACAGGAGCATACCACGATGGATTTCACCACTGGGTTGCCCAAAATTGCTAGACAACATGATAGCATCTAGGTTGTTATAGATAGGTTAACCACATCTGCTCGCTTTCTTTCTATCAAGGTCACTTTTGCTTCAGAGCAGTTGGTTAACTTATACATCGAGGAGGCAATCAGACTTCAATACCTCTCATCATAGTGTGAAATTGCTACACCAAATTTATCTCCAAGTTTTGGTATGGGTTTCACACCATTTCACACCCCATAATTAGATGGCTAAACGCAAAAGAAGGATCATCCAAATATGAGAAGACATGCTGAGGGCATGCATTTTGGATTATACAGGTAGTTTTGATCATAACTTGCCACTAGTAAAGTTTGTCTATGACTACAGCTATTGCACGCATGACATCGGTGTAACTCCATTTAGGCATTGTATGATCAGCATTTATAGAACACCTATATGTTAGGATGGAGTGAGGAGAGAGAACCATCAAATGTGGAGTCAATTGATCAAAATGCAGAGGTGGTCAAAACCAATCAAAAAAGGCTTCAAGTTGCTTAAAGTAAATCAAAGAGCTACATAGACTCTAAGAGAACCTTTGGAGTTAGAAGTGGGAGGCCATATCTTGTTGGAGGTTCCACCACTCAAAGGAGTACGATATTTGGTCAAAAACGAAAACCGAACCCCAAGTTTATCTTAACATTTGAGACTATACAAAAAATGGGATCGATACTTACAGCTTAGCCTTACTACGTTCTATACAAGGTAAATATGTCATGTTCCATGTTTTTAACCCCATCAATGCAAGTACATACATGTTGTAGGTCACATCATTCTGTACGAATCCCTATGAAGTAAGGAAAATCTCACCATTGTGGAGGAACCCATGCATTTTGGGAAAAAAAGAAAAAAATGAGAAGTTAGACTATCTCATATGTTAAAATATTGTGAAAGCACCATAAAGTCGCCTAGACAACTTGGGAACTAGAGGAAGAAATCCAAGAGAAGCATACAACTCTCTTTTCATTTGGTATGTAAATATCAATCACAAGATTTATTAATGAGAAGAGTGTAATGGCCATGAAATTTCAATTATAATCATAATAATCGCTAACTAAATTTAGCAATTTTAATCAAATAACGTGTAGAAAAGTTATAAAACAAAAGGCTTCTCAGATAACACTACTTCATAACTTGATCTTGCATTTGGGATGGCAAACTATCTTCTCCTCCTTCCTTGAGTGTCATGCAAATCCATTTGCCTTTTTGTTTTTACTTTATTGTTAGGTAATTGTAACAATATTTTTGTCAAGATTTAATTTGAGTGATTTCCTTTTTAAAAAAACTCTGAAATAAAATAATTCATATAATACATTAATACATGCCCATCAGAATTTGTTCCTTATATACTTTTCTTGCCATAAGTGTGCAAGCCAACAGGAAAACTAATTTTGAAAAAGATCTTTTAAGAGAAAAAATTTGTATTGTACTAGTTGTTAAATGTTTTTTCCCCATACATATATTAAGTTAACATAAATATTTTTTTAATCTCTCTAAAATTAATTACAATATTTTTTAATTAAAAAATGCTTGGAAAAATTTCTCACCTAGTTTTATTTTTTTTATTTTTTTATTTTTTAGATTTTAGAATTTTAGTTATACTTAAATAAAGGTGGCTTTATATTTTCATGTTGAATTTTAGAAGAGTTTTTTTTACGCACATATGATTGTAGTATTCAGGTAAGAAAGTGAAAAACAGGCAATTAAGTGTGCTGGACGTTGTAGTCTAGTTTGTATTATCATGTGTTAAATAGTTGCTATTTGGGGTCACAATGCTCATGCTTAGGGTTTGGACAAGTATGACCTTCTAAAGAAACCTAATTTCAACTTGTGCTATTTAATTCACCTGTCCTTTATCATATAACATGTTCCGTCACTCTAGTGCTTTTGTTGGATGAGTGTGCTCTCAAATTTAATTATTTATTGATAAAATTCGAACTGTCCAAAAAATAGTTATTTTTTATATGATTAAATTAAAAACTAACTAGAACATTGAACTTCATGACTTTGTTGATTTCATAAGGCTTCTTTTTTAAGGCAAAGGATGGATTCATACCATATGACATCTACAATAAACATCATACTCAAACAAAAATAAAATTACAATAACCAAATAAACCTTTCAATTGAGAAAACTAATCATTACACTTTTGAACAATCCTCTTCTATTCAACCGTTGCTTTTAGATGCAACATCTAACAAGAAAATACACAATTCTTGTATAGTCTTTTTGTTGATAAGATTCAAATGGTTATTTTTCGTCTTATGAGAGAGATAAATTTTTTTAAAATAAGAGTAAAATTTTATAAAAATAAAAGATATTGTAATTAGTTTTATAGAGATTTCAAAAGGATTCTTATGTTGATATTGTGTGATTTGTTGACTATGAAAATATATCAGAAATAAATTTTAATAACTAATTAGGATATGAATTTTGCCTCTTCAAAAGGTCCATTTGAAAACTAAGTATCCTACTCACTTGGCATAGTGATGACAAAAGAAAGTGGAATAAATTTTGATGGGAAAATATTGTGGGAATTATTTTATTTTATGTTTTTTTTTGGAAACTTACCCATCTGCTAAAATAAATTTGTGTATAAAACCAATGAACAACCTAAGACCACTATAACAATTACCAGCTTTGCTTTTGAGCAACCTTGATATTGTTAGAAAGAGCATGAGACAAATAGGGACATACAGAAAGTTGAGATTCTTGATTTTTTTTTCATATGTGAAAAATTGAGAATAAAAGAAGCCAATGTTGTAAAAACAAAATATGATTCTTTTGAAAATTATTTAAAAGTTACAAAGTAGGCAAGAATTATTCAATTGCTTTTTTCAAGTTTATAATATAAAGGCCTATTGACATAATTTTGAAAGAAAATTTCTTTTGTATGCAAATGCAATGGATTTCATTTTAAGTTGGCAAGAAGAGGCATTAATTTTTAAGTATCAATCCCCATTGTTAGGCTTGGCCTCAATCTCACAATCTATACTCTACAATTTTCAGATTATAAGAATCTAAGGATTTAAGTTTTCTTTCTTTCTTTTTCCTCATCCTCCTCCTCTTCCTCATCCTCTTCCTCCATTTTTTAAATAAAATGCATGACTCCCATTTTTTGTATTGAGGGAAGTAGCTTTATTAGTTTGTAATGAATAAAAATGCATGTGAGGTGACAAGTCAAGCTATGATAGGTTGATTCGTGGTGATGTCTAGTCTATCTGATGCAATGATTTGCAACATAGCCTACTTGAACCACAAAGTAAATGGGTTAATCTTATTTAAACATTATGTTGTGTTTAACTAACTCAATTATAAATTTGATTAGCTTAATTACAGGTGTTATTGGCCGATTCAACTCGTTTCCCCCTCTACTTTTGACTATAATAAGAAAGGCAATCAATGAAGACTCTCCAGAGAAATTAAGCATTAGGGAATACCCAAGACTAGGGTTGGGTGACAAATAAAAAGTCTTGCCACTTAACACCTTTCATTAAGATAACCACTAATGCTTGAGAAAAAGAATTTAAACGTAGTAAAATAACGGATGGAGATAATAAAGATAGAGACTTAGAAAGAAGTAAGTAGATAAGTTGAAATAGGTTGGTCCGAGACTCCAAAATTAATATAAAGAAGTAAGAATAGCAAACAACCTGTTAATGTAGTAAGTATATTTGCCCAGAGATTATGAGTGGTGCAAAAAATAAGAAAGGGACAAGAGAAGGGATTTTTTCATGAGGTTCACCCAATTCAACTTTGGGCTAGTTCCCCACCTAAGCCCCTTCCTTAACCTTATGATTCAAACAATCTATTATCTTCACCAAACATATTCAACAAGAGTTCTCTCACTCTAACAAGCTCATATCTAGAGAGAGTCTCACTGCCTCTTGTTAGCAACAAAGTTCACACATAGCCCTTTGTGATTGCCCACTTAACGAGTGATCACCTGCGACTTCCCTACTTTTAGAGTTTTTACAAGCCCTCTAGTAAACTTAGTGGCTCGTAACAAGAATGTTTCCTGATTCTTTGACTACACGTAGGTTTTTTTCCAAGTTTCCTATCAAACTTGACTTAGTCTCCCCTTATCTACATTGGAATCTTGTCACAGGTGCTCACTCACTCTTGGACGTCTCAAACCCTGAGTGCACCCACTCTAAGGTGGCAATACATGTACTTGACTACAAGAGAATCCTCTCGACTCTCTTATCTCTTAAGTATTACAAGCATGTTACAATGATTTAAATGAAATACAACTCTTGAGTAATGGGCACAACAGCTTAAATATTATAAGCAAATAGAATGGGTTGTTCCCAACTGCATATGCTGCCTTGGTCCTACATTTATAGGAAACTCAACTCTATATGACCGTTGAAGAAAGATACTAGTTGTTAGGATAAAAACAAACTTGCTATTGCCTTTTGATTATTGACTTCAGGGTCTTCGCTGGAGTCTATGATAATAGCTTTTGATGATTGCTTTTTCTTCTTTTAGTTGGGCATATTTAAATACATGTCTTGACATTTGAACTCCTTTCCCATATATAGAAACACGCAGTCAATAGCTTTCTTACAATTAGTTGTTATTATTCTACTTCTATAGTAACTTAAATGGTTGTTGATAATGACAACCTGTCATATGATAGGTCCCAGTCTATTGCTTTCCAATAGCTCCTTTTTTGAATTCAAATCTTTTTAAAATTAAATCATCTACTCGCTAAATTCATCAATATCTTTCTTTTTCTAGATTAATAATATCCATACCTTAACAAGATAAAATTCAAATTAATTTTCTCCATATAGTCATTAAATATAGCTCTACAAAGTCTAGGCTCTAAGATTTCTTTCTCTAAACAAATTTAGAGTCTTCAACGTTTTTCAAGTCTGATGATTTTCAACTCTGATCTGACTTTGACTCTAAAATCTTCCAATTTGAAAGCAACTTTGACGATTTTGATCTCTTATGCCTTCTAGCTTTAATGTGATTCTGACATCTCTATTCATAGTCAACTTGATTGATCACATTTTCTTTTATCTTCTTCTCATAGATACGTGCATGTATTTGCTTAAGAAGTTTATTTCCTCCCTTATCATGATGGTAATCTTTATCCATCTTGATTCTTGTATATGCTGTGATCTTCTTCATGCTATTGTCTTCAATCACAAAATATGAACACCGGAAATAGATCACTTGATTGTTAGGTTAGACAGAATATGAATCTTAACTCTAAAAATCGTATATGAAATCTTTGTCAGGGTCTCTAGCTATAGTTGGCGATTCTGCTACCTCGCTTACTTAACCATATCTTGTTGCCCATATGATCTTCAAATAAATCAATGAGGTGTCGGTTGCTCATCTCCTTAGTAATTTTGATGACCTCTTCCATGTACAACAACCCATGAGTGCCTGCTTTCTTTATTCATTTCTAACTTAAGAATCATGTGAGTAAATCATAATCATAAGCATATTGATCACATTCAAAAATTTAGTAACTCACATGTCAAACACTTGCCATAATTAAATTCATGAATCAATTGGAGCCATATAGAGAAATCATCTCCCATATAATATTTCCTGACTTATAGATCAACTCATATTATCAATAATATGTTGTCTTGTATGAGTTGACCCCTAAGCAATTCAATTATTACATAATTAACAAAACAGTCATAGAAGCACATTTGAGCTCTATTAGTGTAGTGTCAAGTGACAGATGATCAGGGTCAGGTTGCTTAGAGTACAACTCTAAGCTCTGACTGTAACACATTTTGATAGAGATCTAAAATAATATAATTATATCAATTAACACAAGTATATTAGCGTGTATGCACAACACGTGTCTTTAACATGTCATCACATGTAGTGCATGTGAACATCATGATTATAAGTTGGTTTGTCATCACCAAAATTCATCTCCTCTTATATCGAACAACCTTGGAACCAAAAGCGATTGGTTAAACTAGTCCCTAGCTATAGGAATTAGAACCGAAATCATTTGTTAGAGTTTTAGTTTTGGGTGCCTACACCAATTTGATTGAATTTTCAAATATATGCCGAAAAAACCATAGCTCAGTGATTAACACCAGAAATGGAACATCCTTAGTTGTACATAGCATATCCAAATAAGGACCAAGGTGATTTTATATGGCAAAGATAGAGGAAAGAGGTAGATTGTTCATGAATGATATAATGATTTATATTAATACAATTAAAACCAAGCATATGTCTCAAAATAATATGAAACCTCAAGACAAAACAATATTTTAAAGGTGATAGAGATGCACCAACCTTAGAGGAGGTCAGCCATAACCATATTTCGTGTAACAGATAAGGCGTAAGGATCCACTAGCCAAAAGAAGTAATCAAATCCAACATCTCATATGTTATTGTTGCAAAATCCCAAAGGACGTTGAGCCAAGGTTCCAATTAGAGCATTTTGGACCATAATTGATTTCTCCAATAGATATTGTAGGGTCTTGATGTAACGCCCCTACCAAAGGGTTAGGCCATTAGACATATAGCCTATTGACCAATAGTATACATACCCTCTAAACCATTGCACCTGGAGACTAGTCTTTTGTAACCCATTGTCCACAATTGACATTGAAAAGGAGAATCGTTGTTGTAGTAACCCTGCTATACTACTTTTACAGACTGTGCCATGTTTCCCAGTTGAAGAATTGACGTCCTCATCATGTGCTGGATCATCCCCAGCATTGGCAGTTGTAGTGGTGACATGATGATCAACTCTTAGTTTACTCTTTGTAGATGCCAAATTGGTCTATGAATATCTGGCCTAACGACTGTTTTATACTAATTCTATAGATTATGACATGTTACCCACTTTAAGAATTGGCATCCTCATCATGCCTTAGATCCTCCTTGGGGTTGTAGTTGTGGTGGTGAATTGATCATTAACTCATAGTTTCTCCTCTATGGATGCAAAGTAGGTATTTAAATACCTATCCCAATGCTTACTCAAAACCTTTCGAGCCAAACACTTGTCGTTTATAACATATTGTACTCGTTAGAATTTGAAAAATAGAATCGTTTGTTTGTAGTTGGGTTTACTATGGTACTTATAAATTATAATATTTTCTAATTCTTTTGATGTGGGAGAGCGGATGTTACATTTGATATGGAAGAAAGGGAGACAGAGTGGGGCTTTCCTAGAGACAAATATGTACAAACTTTACAAGTAATTGGCTAATTTAACTGATGCTACGATTATTAAAGAGGACTATCAACCATAGGAATTTGAAGTTGCTGAAAGTGAGAGAGAGAAAGGTGGTTTGGGGAGGGTGGGAGGGGGAGCTGTGGGGGGTGAATTGGTGGAAGAGAACATAAATCTAAGGTTTTAAATTTCTAAATTTTAATTACTACGACATTTGGGTCAGAATTTAACAAAAAGGAAAATTCTTTGTTTGAGCTAGACTTTGATAGTAGATCTCGACTATCGGAAGCCCTTATAGGAGTTTTAGACTTTGTTAGTCCATTGTGGGTTGGCAATGGGTTGGGGCAGTAGCACTCAACGTAGAACTTTGAAAATAAATATCTAAGCGATTCTCAATTCTAGTTTCAAATAGTTTCTTTATGAAATTGAACTGATAGGATCTGGTTTCCAATTTTTTGAAACTAAAATTGAAATAATTTGATCAAATCTAGTTTAGTTCTAGGACACCCAAAAATTTTGCTCACTCTAGCACATGATCTCCTCGAATTGAGGGGGGAAAAGGGAAGAAATATATAAACTTGACAAATGGCTCATTTGATTCAATTTTAGGTTAGATTAACTTCAAATTAGGTCGTGTTTGGGTTAATGGGATCGGTTTTAGTTTCTCGTTTGATTTCAGGTCGAGTCATTTTGGATGAGCTTGATTTCAGACTGTTTCATGTTTATGAGTTTATCTATTAAGCTTGTCTCACAAAGGAAAAATAACTTTGATGGAAAATATTCTGGGTCAGGTTCAGTTCAGTTTGAATCATTTCGAATTTCAAATCAACTTCAAATTAACAATTTTAGGTATTAAAGTAAGCATAAATTCGAGTCATTTAGTTCAATTATTTGTTTCTGAGTCACTTTTGTGATACAAGTTTGGTAAGGGTAGACCTATCAGTTCTGGAGGGGGGTTAGGTACAAGTCAGGTGTATTCGAATTTAGGTAAAATATGGGTCAGGTGTATTTTAGGTTGGGGTAAAATACAGGTGGGCATATTTCAATTTTACTAGCTTCAGGTAAAATCAATGGGTTTGGAATGCCTTTTTAATGAGTTATTTCTCTTTTTATCAAAGTCAAACTCTAAGCATATTTATTACTTAAAATTATCGTGTTTAATAAACAAGTATTGTGATTGTAATTTCTTAAAAGAATATATAAAATATTCAAACATTTTAATATGATAAATGAACATCATGTGCATGTGGACAATGAGTCAAGTTTAGATGGGTTGACCCGTATATTAAAATATTAACAATGAGTCGCGTCATTCATGGGTCGACCGATCTAAAGCATACTATTGGGTTGGAGTTGTTCAACCTGTTAATAACTCATTTAGGGGGTGTTTGGTGAGTAAAAAAGGATTGGGGACTTGAATCCTCAGGGTTCAAGTTCCATTCTTTAATGTTTGGTGATAAATTTGGGAAAAGGAACTTTATACCTGGGGGAATCAAGTTCCTCCATAAACCCCTAGAACTTGAACCATCCCATTATTGGGGGGTTTCAAGTTCTCATCCCCAGGGTTCAACATTATTGTTGTTGTTGCTACTGCTACTACTACTACTACTACTACAACTATTATTATTATTATTGTTATTATTATTATTGTTATTATTATTATTATTATTATTATTGTTATTATTATTATTATTATTATTATTATTATTATTATTATTATTATT
>JACYFF010019584.1:62340589-62355406 GCA_017589665.1 Selenicereus undatus
GCAAACTTCTCGTAGACCACCTAATTCCTAACGGTTAAGAGTTAAATGATGAACTAGCAGGTGAAGATGTGTTTTTCGTTGACATTCTTCCACCATGGGAGATGACTTTGTTGGTGCGGCATGGCAAGATGGCACTGGAGTGGAGTAGTACTCATCTCCCCTGGGAAACACATTCTCCTGTACTCATTCGCTTTGACTCAGTTGTTCTCTAACAACATGGCTGAATACCAAGCACTTATCTTGAGCCTCCAAATGGCCATAGAAATGGGCATTAAAGGCTTATATGTGTACGGTAATTCACAATAGGTCATTAATCATCTTTTCGAGGATTACGAGGTCAAGAAAGAAGGCTTGGTCCCATATCACAAGTATGCCCTTTAAGTCTTGGATAGACTAGATACAGTCAAGTTGCAACACATTCCTAGGAGTTCTAACAAAATGGCTAACACACTTACAAATCTTGCAATCATTTTAGCACTGGGGGCAGAAGAGAATATGATCATTCCAGTTTATAGTAAACGGGTGGTGACACCTTCAGAAGATGAATTTGTGCAGGAAATCAACACAATCCTTGTTTACGAGGTTGAAAAAGAAGATTCGCGTTAGCTATTGATTGATTACCAAAAGCACGAGAAGTTTTCAAGTGATGTAAGGCGTAAGACAGAAATCTCAAGAAGAGCATCGCGTTTTCTTTACTACAATGAAACTCTATATTGATGCTCCTTCCTGTGCCTCTATTTGAGGTGCTTAGGCGAAGAGGAAGCACAACAAGTAATGGAGGAAGCTCACTCAGGTGCATGTGGTGCGCATCAGTTAGGCCCTAAGTTGTGTGATCCCATCAAAAGAATGGGCTATTATCGCCCTACCATGGTGTATGACTGTATTGACTATGCAAAAATATGCGAAACATGTCAGTTTCATGCAAACTTTGTACACCAACCTCTGGAACCACTTCATCCAACTGTAGCATCTTGGCCCTTTGAGAAGTGGGGGCTTGATGTAGTGGGGCCCCTCACTCCTAAGTCTTCAGCTGGTCATTTGTACATCCTAGCTAGGAGAATGTCATCGATTGCATTAAAAGAAGTTAAGAAGGAGAATGTTATCGATTTTATTCGAACACACATCATCTATTGATAAGGTGTGCTTCAATATATCATCACCAACAATGGCAAATCATTCTTTAACAAGCTGACGACTAGCCTTTGTGAGAAATTTAAGTTTGCTCAACATAAGTCTTCGCTGTAATATGCACCTGCAAATGGCTTAGCAGAAGTGTTTAACAACACATTTTACAACTTACTGAAGAAGGTGGTGGCGAAATCCCAGCGGGAGTGGCATGAAAGACTTAGAGAAGCAGTTTGGGCTTATCGAACCACGTGTAAGACACCAACATAGTCAACCCCCTATGCTCTCGTATATGGTGTAGAAGTTGTCTTGCCTTTGTAAATTCAAATCCCATAACTTTGCTTCTCCATACATGAAGGCTTAAGTGAGGATGAAAACCACAAGCTTTGCGTAGCTGAATTAGAGTCTCTCAATGAGAAAAGACTTCGAGCACAACAGAAGCTAGAGTGTTATCAAGCACGCCTGTCATGAGCATTCAACAAAAAGGTTCGACCATGTTCATTTCAGGTTGGAGATCAAGTGCTTGTGGTGAGAAGGTCGATCATCATGATGCATAGGACAGGGAGCAAGTTTACTCCAAAATAGAAGGCCCTTACATTGTTCATGAAGTTTAGTTGAATGGTGCCTACAAGATAGTTGATACAAAAGGAGTTCGAGTAGGACTGATAAACAGTAAATTCCTTAAGCACTACTTCCCTTGAAAACATCCTTATAAGCTCCTAAGCATGAACTTAAATTGCTCATAAAAAAAACACTCTTTGTACTACTCCTGACCCGCAAGAGTATAAATTGTGAACAATAAAACTAGTTCACAAGTGTATAAACTATGGACAGCAAAACAAATAATTGAAGTATCATTTGTTTAACTACATTATGACTTGATCTTACGGAGAAATTGTAATTTCCTATGAGTACATAGTAGCTTAGTAAATAAAATTATCAAGTGCAGTTAAATCAAACACAATAAGAGATGAGGAAGTGACAAAGATGTTGTTATTGCACAAAGAATATCAAGAATCCACTAACATGAATAATCCAAGTTCAACTATAATAGACTAAGTAACTTAATCAAACAGTGCTCATCCAGTTATCAGGGTTGAGTGAAAGTTAGAATTCTAGGACATCCCACTAGACCTAGCAAAACTGACCTAAGACCTGAAACCCAAAGCGAACGACGTGGACCCATACCCAACCCAACATCCGAAACATGCTCACCTAAAATTGGACCCAAACCCAAATTGATCTGAATCAAATCATACCTGACCCAAAACTTTCTACAAAGTTGCTTATTTTTGCATGAGAAGTGTATTAGACTAAAAATTCGTTGACCCGTAATCAACCCGAACCCCGAACCAACCCTACATGTCACTTAACTCGAAATATGACCCAACCTAAACTTAGCCTGACCTGTACCCAAACTGAATGACCCATTTGGCAGGTCTACATCTCGCTCATATTCCTTTAACTTCTCAACGTCTTCTAGTGACAAAGTGGGTATAGCTTCAAGGTCAGTAAGAGCTTGTTTTTTCTCAATAATTTGTTGCTCGATGGTGGTCACAATGTCGATATAGCATCATTGTCACTTCGATGTTGTAGTTCCTCATATGCAACATGAAGTTCTTCTTCTAGCGCAGGTACCTTTTAAGTTGCATCGCTATGCTTATCTTTGATGGCATCTAGGTCTCCTTGCACTGTAATAAGATGAGACTATGCTTGGTCAACTCGTTCAATGCTTGCAGACTTCTCTTTGCCCAAGTCATCCAAATGGCAAAGTGTTAAAGCCGCTTGTCCCAGTGCTAAGTATGCAGATACGTTACTCACATAAACCTCTACCAGCCTCTTCAAACGATTGGGATCTCCGTTGAGCTGCTCGATGCTCTTGTACATCATAGGAGCGCCCTCATGCACTCTTAATATCTCTTCAAAAGAAGTATTCTTCAAGGAAGTCAAGTAGGCAGGCCCCGATAGCTCGTATGCCACAAGTAATGATGCTTTGAGAGGCAGGCACCCATGGGAAGAAAGTGGCAGAAACAGCTGCGACCATAGATTTTTCCTTTTAGGATCTCATGACTGGTATTTTTCCTAATAATAGTAGGTATTCTTTTAGTTGCCAGTTGAAAAGATGTTGGTCCCTCGACTAAGTGCTCACTATGAGTTGGTGATGTAGGAAAGGCTTTAACCCCTCTCGAGACTGATCGTCTAGCTCTTTTTGGAGATGCTAGGTTCTTTACAACTTCTATGTCCTTGCCTGCATGAAGACCGACCTTAGGGTTGACAACTTGGCTGTAAGATTGGCCTCCGCAAGTAACTGTTCATCTACAACAAGGGTAGGCTCTTGTACTATGTCAAACTTGCAAATTTGCAAAAAAAGAGGAAAAACAGAAAACGGTTAGGCGGTAAAACTTGGTATAATGAATTTCATAATTAAGATTCTGCATAGAAAAGAAAACAAGGCACATCTTCATAGTTAGTCGGCAAGTCTAAAAGACTTTAGATGTCATTGACAAAGTTATCTCCAAGAAGCAGTTTGGAAGTATTTGCAGCAACGGTCTTGCGCTTTTTGCACCCATGATGTTCAAAGTTAGCTTTTGAATCTTGGTCACTGTTATAATTTTCAACAGTGACCTTCCTCTATTGCAATATGAACATCATGATGGACTCACTAGTCCGTTTAGCATAAGAATCTTGATCCTCAAAATCGGATCCATCCTTCCAAACGGGAACCGTTGTGTTCTTCTTATACTTGGATGGGCCATGTCATGCACTCTTCTGAGTAAGATCAACGTTGGCCCTAAGATCACTTATTGTCACTTTAGACCACCAGTCCTAATATTTTATGATCATGAATGTGTTAAGATGTAGCGAACAACACGGTAGCATTGCCATGGACTTGTTGTTCTTGTATAGAAGGGCGATCCAAAAGTATAAGGCATCACTATAGGATGTGGCCCGAGTGCGAGGGTTGAGTTTAAGTGCACCAGGTACATCCTACCAGAGCCCAAATTGTCTGTTGGATCAATGCGGGCTATACGGTACAACGTGGAAAGTCACTGCATGATGAAAAGGTAGAAAACCATAACAGAGAGCTATTAGGTAGCTGAGCTTCTCATAGCCAAGAGTGTCATCGTCATTTAAAATTTCATATTTGTTTTTACAAGCATACTGCAACCCAAATCAACAATTGCCCCTTTATGAATAAACCTTCGAGCATCATCAAAACTCTTTGCCCCTCCAAAGCCAGAATAATGCGCCATTAAAGGACCTGTTGGAAAGAGGTCTAGTACATAATGTGTGTTGAAGTATCAGGCGAGCCAACCATGTACATAATGAGCAGGAAAGAACGACATGAAATTTGAAGGTCTAGACATGCTACAAATGTCATTTAAACCACGATAAATGTTAGCCAACAATGGTACTGCAAGGCTAAATGTGCATATGGATGTCATATTGCTAGCCACCTCGAAGGTGCCAGGGTGAATGAATCCTTTCTCATCTTTGGGAAGAGCAAATGTGTATAACTAGCATAAAACAAACGCAGCCAGATAAGTGCTTCTCTTCTATCATTAGGGACTTCAAGTGCATGAAAGAAAACTGATTCTTCTCGAGTCCGTTGTAGGGTCATAGACTGAATTTTAACCGAAGGATTATGGGTTGACTTCAGGTGTGATTTAGTAGGATGTGATTTGGAAGAGCTTCGCTGTCTCAGGAAAGACTCTCGTGTAACTTTTCTTTTACACCAAAAATCCATCCAGCATTCGGCTCTAACCCCTTAGTCATTTGCAATTTCAAGTCAACTGTAAGAAGCAAACAAGTATCTACAAGTAGGTTGGATCAATCTTTGATTGTTCTGACATCGTTGATATAGTGCATCCCGGCTGGGCACTGCTTCGTCATCTATATAGGGAGCCCATCGAGTTTGCATAAGTACCATAGAGATATTGACATTTCTCTTAATATATTGTGCACAGTACTGGTCTCATGGCACCAAGCCTTACAAAAGGCACGAATAATGTGGAGATCCCGGTCATAGGTGTATAATAAAGCATACACTGCATCAAAGAGGTGACAAGCCCTAAATTGAGATTCAAGGCATGAGAGGATTTATTCTATCCACTCCTAGTATTTCAATATGAAAGAGAATTTCCCAAATACCTTCAACGCTAGCCCCCAATGAACCTCACCAGAGATGATTTTCGCCCAAGTAATGGGAAACTGGTAATGGTACAACTATCATCATGACTACCACTATGAAAAAAATAGATGACCTCATGTGCTATATCTACAACCTTAGTAGTCAAGGGTGATGCAAAGTTAGTCCGAGGGATGGTTGGTATTTTGTCAATCTCAAGAAGAAGCAAAGAAGGATAGACAATAAATGTAGTGGCAAGCTCTACTCTAGTGTCTTCATTTTCTACGACATAAAGATAAACTTTGTCTCGTCACTTGTAGTCCTTAAAGTGTGCCATGATGGAGTACCTATAACAAAAACAAATGGACTTGTTTTATAAGAAATGAGACAGAAAGAAAAAAATAATAATAAGACTCTCTTCTTTAACAAAAGGGAAAAGTTACGAGTTAATGTGCAAAAATAGATTTTCAAAGATATGGAATCTTCAGCATGCTCATTCGCTAGCAATGAGTCTTCAGGTGCTACATCCCACTGGCATAAGCGAGGGATTTCTCCTCAAAGTCTAAGGACAAAGCCCGATCGCCGCACGCACAACAAGTCTTCAACTGATGCATCGCACCAACATATACTAGGGCTCTCTCCTCAAAGTCTAAGGACCGAGTCTGATCGCCCTCGCGCACTGCGAGTCTTCAAGTGTTGTATCTCGCTGGCATATACAAGAGCTCTCTCCTCACAGTCTAAGGATGAAGCCCGATCACTCCCATGCACAATGAGTCTTCAAGTGCTGTATCCCGCTGGCATATACGAGGGCACTCTCCTCAAAGTCTAAGGACCGAGTCTGATCGCCCCTATTCACGGCGAGTCTTCAAGTGCTACATCTCGTTGCATATGCGAGGGCTCTCTCCAAGTCTAAGGATTGAGTCTGATCACCACCACACACAGTGAGTCATCAAGTGCTACATCCCACTAGCATATGCGAAGGCTCTCTCCTCAAAGTCTATTCGGTAACGCCCCAAATGCATATGTTTCACTGTTTGTATTCTCTTTAGTCATTCCCTTAATTAGAATTGATAAATCTACATCCGATGTTAGGGCATTGCAACTCTCTAGAAAGACAAGGCTGTAAGTATGTGCACTAGATATAACATAGCTAAAGCATACATTACAACCATACACATTCAAACATTGTCAGAACCATATACAAACAGCTACTAACTATCATAAGGTTTACACACCATAGTAAAGCAATTCTCCATAAAGTTTACAGCTCCATCAACTGAAGATCTCAAAATACAGCTCCCAATATACTCATGAACTAACATCGTTACTGATCCATCCGGATTCCCTTTCTCACTTGTTTTCTTCAGCTGGTTTGCTATCATAAGAGTGATTCACTGAGCATTTACCTAAAACAAAACATGACAAACATTTTGACATATGAGACGAAGCTCAATACATGCATTCTTGCCTGTTAAATTATCACTGGAAAAAAATTGGTTGGGCGCCCACTTTGCAATTCATTTTAATTTAAAACACTGAATGAGATTAATATTGTAAAACTCGACGAATTTGAATGCTTATTAATTGAGTTGTTTGCGGAGTTTCGATGTGAAACTTCTTTTAAGGGGGTAGAATGTAAAACCTTGAAATATTTGAATGATTTTTCTTATATTCGTTTCGTGTTCTTTTTGAGGCAGACCAACTTAGAAGGCTTGAAATCATAGGGTGGTTGATTTTTATGGGTAGTTTAGGAATGAAATTTTTAGATTTTAGTTAACACATCCAAGCCAAGGACTACAATTATCTTCTTTCTTTTCTTTCAAGATTACAATTATTTCTTTCCTTTCTCCTCTTTCCTTCCTTTTTCTTTCTTTCTTTTCTTTCCCCTTAAACCCTAAACCCTAGAGCGGTATTTAAAAATCAGCCACTCTTTCTCTCTCCCTCTCACACATGCCTACCCTCTCTCCCTCTATGACATACACTCTCTCTTTTTCCCTCTCCCACACGCCACACTCTCTCTCACCTACCAGCCGCTCACCACCGACCACCATCACCTTCCAGCCACCAACCATCCTTCCTCCCTCATCTTGATTCCTTGGTGAGATGTTTTTAGGGTTGTTCATAGCATGTTTAAATTTGTAAAAAGAATAATAATTTTTACAACAAGTTTGATTCATCCCTTGTCTTCAAATTAATCTTCTACACTTCTGTAATCAAATTTTCAGACATTGGAGTTGCTTAAAAGCCTGCACACAACCACCTTACTCTCACTTTCCATCTTCAAGGTAAAAACTGGAACTTTCTCTCCAAAACCTTTCCTCAAGGGGTTCACCTAGGTTTTAATGGATATTAGAGGTAGTATTAATGGATAAGGATGATTCAAGATTTATTTTTGTGGTTTTCTTGAGTGGTTATATGATTTCATGCATGAAAAATTGGGTTTTGGAGACACCAGAAATTAGACCTGCATTGACCTAAATTTGGGGATTAAACTATACATATCTATTAGACGAACAGTCATGGAAAAACTTGGGAATATATATTTATGAGTCTAGTTTACTAGGAATTTTGAATCATCAATTTTGGATCTAAAACAAGGGATAAATGAATTTTCTTCTGGGACTATGCAATTTTGATGAGAAACTGACTAGGTTAAAAAAAACATGGATTTTTGACATAGTTCTAGTGACTATTTATGACTTCTTATAAAAGGAAAGTTGTAGGAGACTAAAATACCTTTCTGAATTAGGCTCATACACTTTAATACAATAATTCTATGCGGCGTTATAGCTCCTACAAGTTAGGTTAGAAACTTACCAGAAACTGCTCACCATCTCTAATTGGATTAAATCTCAACATTAGCTTTTAATTAATAAGTGAGCTTTTAAAATTCGCTTAAGTGCTAGAGAATAAGTCTTTGTGGTAGTAATGTTAGTAAAGAGGCCTTAAGGGGCTTACTTGACTTTGGAGTTGCAAAACAAAGTGATTTTTGTGTGTAAGTACTTCCTTAAGTTAGTCCATATTATGACATTTTATTTTTTTGTTTAGGCCCAATACTCTAGTTCGAGCTCAACTTTGGTTCCTACGCTTTTTCGAGGTAATGTCTATGCCCTAACTTCCCTCGGTTGCTCTTTTGAAATGATTTTGGATGTTTATGAAATGTTATGTGACATTATATACCAAGAGGACTTTATATGTAATCTGTGAAATGCAACTTGTGATTTTATGATTTTATGAATATGGAACATTGAGCTGTGAATGAATATTTTATTTGAGCAGTTCATGTTTTAAGTGGTTTTTGTTAAATTAAGAGAAGATTGTTTGAGGTGGGTTAGGCTTTCAGGAAGCTAAATAGAATTGCTCATAATATATTAAATCCAAAAGTCAAAGACTAAGGCGAGTTTGCGGGAGGATGCCTCCTAGGAGCAGGGTAGGTTTACCTTGATATTGAGACAAGTTAGTCTTCCTAGTTATAGCATGCGTTTTTCGGTTACGTGCCATTGTAGATGGACGTATGCCAAGATGGGTTCGGTAACCCATATGGTCGATCGGTAGAAGGCCATAAGACCCTTTGGCGGGGTCGCTCACTAAGGATAATTTACTTCTTGTGATTTTTGAATAATGGTTACTGTTTAAAATGGAAGATGTTGATCGGGTTGGGAATCAGTCTTTTGAATTGTTTAAAAACTTCCCTCTCACCCCTGAATGTTTAAATTGAATTTAAGTAGGTGTTTTACAATTAGGGGGTGTACATTATTGAGCTCTGTCTCACTATTTAAAATGTTTTGTTTTTAGGCACTGATGTGATGCATGGGGATTGGATATACTGAGGTCGCATACATGTTTAGATTAAATTTTTATTCACATTGAATAATGTTGAAGTTGTAGTTGACATTAGATCTTGACCTTTGACTTTGGTTTATACTTTTGTTTATTCCAATTAATTACCTTTCGCCTTTTATTTCATTATAAAATACGGCAGTGACGCCCACTAGATTATTAAATAGGCTAAATATTAGTAATAAAAATGAATTAGAATTTTCGGGGCGTCACAAACGTAAAACTCAATTGCTAGTTATTACTTAGTAGTGAACCCTTGGTAACTGTTATGATTTATAGATAGTTGTACATCTACCACGCCGATCAGGAGACCTGACCGAAGGTTGCGCGGATAACTGAAGGGAAAGTGTCCTACAAATGATAGCATACGGGGTCACTAACTAGGTGATAAATCACTAAAAAGACTAAATCATTGATATACTTAGCCAGACATTATAAGTTCGATAAATACATTCTGATTTTTAAAGATATAGGCAATGGACATACCTGAAATTTTTAAAATGCAATCTCACATGATAACATTTATGCACAATGGGGAACGATAGATTAGGTCTCGATTATGCTTCAGAAATGTAATTATAGTTATATGTAGTTATTAAATAGCATTCACTCGCATAATTTGCAACTTTACTAGAAATTTTTTAATTAAATGGCATTCATAACTCAAACAATTCAATATAAGATAAGTTATATTAATATGATTATGAAACTAACAAATTAAGGTAATTTAACTCAAGATAAAGTAATTTGGAGTAAAATAGACCAAAAGAAAAGAATTGAGGTTATAGTGAAAAGGCTTTGATGGTTATAAATGGAGTATGGGTTTTTGATATTTCTGAGGTGGATGATAAGGGTTTAAGGCCAAGGGGGGTGTAGTTTTTATCAATATAACATGAACCACACATAATAAAACACCAAACTAACACTCATTTTTATCAACATAACATCATCCACAATCAAATCATTCATAAACCCCAAAATTAAACAAGAAAAGAGTTAGGATTTACCTCACTTTGAACTTAGATTTAGAGAGGAAAGGGTAGTAGGAGGGGGTGTTATTGGTGGCTGGTGGTGATGGGGGGGTGGTCGGTGGTAGCAGCAGCAGCAACAGCAAGGAGGGCAAACCATCGTGAAGAAGAAGAACAAGAAGAAGAAGATGAAGAAGAAGAAGAAAAATTGGCTTTGGCATTGGCTAGATTTTTTTTTTTTTGGTTGACTTTTCTTGCTCATTTGGCTGATTTTATCCATCCAAAAAGTAGATTTTTTTACTAATCATAACTAGGCACAAATAAGGGAAGTTAGTTTAATTCACTCACAACAACTTCTAGGACCACTAATTGGGCTCGAAGGAATTGGGCTTGGAAAAATAGCACTCCATTACGATAATATTTTTGCATAGCTTAACACAAAATTTTAATGATGTCATGGAAAACAATTAATCGCTCAATCATATTTACCATGGGCTACTATCGATTCACCCAAAATTTTTACGATAACTAAAACTCAAATTGCAAAGAGGAACACAAAATGAATTTTTCCTAACCCGAATGATTAAATGCGATAAATAATTGTGGAGAAATTATGTGAGACCCGGAGTTTTGTCGTACTTGCTTAATGAACATTGTGTCTGTTGGGTTGGAAAATTTTACTTGAATACCCGTAAACCTTAGAAGTAGTTTGATGTTATTAAAATTGAACCTAGATAGATTTGAGAACGAATAGTTGATGAAAGATTATATTATCGATTTGGGTTAGAAATCGGTTTACGAATTAGACTAGCGGTGTTAAGTATGAACTACCCTTGGGTCGAATAAATGAAAGAGAGAAGGGAAGGGCAAAACGGTAATTTCGCGTACCCCCTTATTTTCCCCTCTCCCTTGCCGCGATACCCCCTTCCCCGACAGTCTCTCTCCTCCTTCTTTCTTCTTCTGCTTCAGCTTCTTCCCGTCTCCCCTGTTCGTCCCCTTCTTCCTCGCGTCACCTCCACGCACGCCGGAGCTAGCAACCGCCGACCTTGAGCCCGATCAACGTACCCCAGCCAGCACCCGTCACATCACGGTGCCACTGCCTGAAAATCAGCCACGATTGGGCTGATTTCGACCGGAGCAGAACCGAACAGCTGGTGAATTCGGTGCATGCAAGGTGATTTCGAACTCCTCCTTCATCTATAAGTTGTATTCTTGACCTAGATTCTTCCTAATTGCGGGTAATTTTATCAGAAATTGTGAGTTAGCGTTTTGGGTTTGGTGGTGTTCGAACCTCACGCAAAGGCAACCGGATTTCTGGGCGTTTGGAGTTCGAATTTAGCTTCAATACTAGCCAACTTGGACGCATATAACTTGGATTCGAGGTGGGTAAACCTTTAATCCCTCCTATTTTAAGGATTTCGAATGATAATTATATGAATTTGTTTATTGGATTGGTAGTTATAAGTATTTATGTATAATGATTATGAATTATGTTAGAGATGTCAATTCGAAGTGAATTATATATGTTTAGCTTCGATTCGAATCAATTTGGGTGAATTATGCTAGAGATGTGAATTCGAGGTGAACTATATATGTTTAGCTTCGATTCGAATCAATTTGGGTGAATTCGAAGTGAGTTACATATGTTTAGCTTCGATTGGAATCAATTTGGGTGAATTATGCTGGAGATGTTAATTCGAAGTGAGTTACATATGTTTAGCTTCGATTCGAATCAATTTGGATGAATTATGCTAGAGATGTGAATTCGAGGTGAACTATATATGTTTAGCTTCGATTTGAACCAATTTGGGTGAATTCGAAGTGAGTTACATATGTTTAGCTTCGATTCGAATCTAATTTGGGGGAATTATGCTAGAGATGTGAATTCGAAAGTGAATTATATATGTTTAGCTTCGATTCGAATCAATTTGGGTGAATTCGAAGTGAGTTACATATGTTTAGGTTTGATTCGAATCAATTTGGGTGAATTATGCTAGAGATGTTAATTCGAAGTGAGTTACATATGTTTAGCTTCGATTCAAATCAATTTGGGTGATTTATGCTCAAGATGCTAATTCGAAGTCGTTATATGCATTCGAATGTATGTGTGGACAAACAAATGAGTTAAGCTTATTATGTTTATGAGCAACCTTACTATGTTTGTAAACAAACGAAGTCGGTTTTATGATTTCGCAAAGCTTCCAAGTTAGAAGAAGTTGTTTGTATGATTTAGCAAAACTTTCAAGTTAGAAGCAAAGTCGTTTACGATTAGGCAACCTTAACATGTTTATAAAGAGCCTTTTAGTTGAAACTGAGTCGTTTTATGATTTAGTAAACGTGTTACCTTTATAAGAAGCTTTTAAATCAAAAGTGAGGTCGTTTTACAAGTTACTAAACGTATTACGTGTTTAAAAAGCTTTTAAGTCAAAAATGAAGTCGTTTTACAAACTAGCAAAAGTTTTACGTCTATAAGAAGTTTCTTAAGTTAAAAACGAAGTTATTTTGCAAGTTAGTAGCCGTATTACGTTTATATGTAACTTTAAAGTTAAAAACGAAATCGTTTTTCGACTTAACAAGCTTATTACGTTTTTAAGAAGTTTTGAAGTTTCAAAGGAAGTCAATTTATGTATTAATAAACTTATAACATTTATAAGAAGCTTTTAAGCTTCGAATTTAGTTTGAATTAAGCATTAACTAAACACATTATGTTTCAAACGAGTATCGTTTTACGATTTAGCAAACGAATTACGTTTTTACGAAGCTTTTAAGTTAGAAACGAAATCGTTTTACGATTTAGCAAAATAATTACATTTTTTACGAAACTTTTAAGTTAGAAATGAATTCGTAAACGTATTTTACAAAGTAGTTTACACGTTAGCAAATTTATTTCGAATATGAAAAGCTCTTAAACTATTCGCAAAATCGATTCATGAGTTAGTAAACTTGATTTGCATCAAATTCATTCTTTTGCGTTTAAAAGGGTTGAAACGATCTTAAAAAGGGCAACTGGAGTTGTGTATTGTGAATCATAGCTTTGAAATGCATGCTAGTAACTACCCAAGTTTTGAATCGTGAGTTGGTGTACTCACCATGTTTCTAAGAGGCATTTCTTGTTGTTTGCCTAAAGCTAAAGTTGTAAGAAAATTATGTTTTCAGGTTTTAAGTTCATAAAACCTATATATGAATAAGTATAAGTATGTTTTGTCTACTAAGTATGTATGTGTATGTAAGTATTTATGTGTATGAAGGTTATAAGCTCCTAAGATATATATATGAATAAGTATAAGTATGTATGTGTACGAATGATTATGTTTATGACTATGCATAAGTATGTATGTGTACGAATAATTATGTTTATGACCATGCATAAGTATGTATGTGTACGAATGATTATGTTTATGTTGATGTATAAGTATGTATGTGTACGAATGATTATGTTTATGTCTATGTATAAGTATGTATGTGTATGAATGATTATGTTTATGTCTATGTTTATGTGGAGGAGTTACTCTAGAAACTTTAAGCTTAAGTCTGAGATCCAGGGATGGTGGCTTAGTTCCCGCCTGTTACCAAGTATGTTATGTTATGATAGATTCAGGGATGGTGGTTTGATTCCCGCCTGAAATCTATGTATGAAAATTATGTCTCAGCATGGTATGATGTCTGTCCGGATAGGCGTATGTTGCCGCTCGAGTTTGGCCGACTCGGGATGGCAGTAACAAAGTACCTATAAGAGTCTAGTCTCCTCATTTACGTGAATAAGTTACTATGTATGTTTTCGGTAAGTGAAACTCATGCGTAAAACCCCTTTTATGCTATGTTTTTGGGTTTACGTAACTTTATTAGGGACGGTTTCCACTAAAGTTAAACTTTTTAAGTATGACTATTCCTTTACTTGACTTATGGGTTGAATATGATGTATTATGTGTAAGTTCTTCAACTAAAATGAATTACGAAAGACTTTTGTAAGTTAATATGTATTTTAAGTACGTTTTGGGAGAGAGGGTTTACTTACTGAGCGGTGGTTGCTCATTCCCATTACTTTCCCCTTTTTTCCAGATCCACAGGTATGTGACTGCTGCGTGAAGCGCCCAGAGTGGATTTGCTTGGACTGTGTTACCGTGTTTATGATATTGTTATGTAATGTCGATTGTGATTGTAAGGTTATGTAATTAATCTTTTTCCTTATAAATTTTATAAAAAATAGAAAGCTCTGTATACTCCGGGCATGTGGCCTATAGAGTTGGGTACTCCGGCGTGTAGCCGTTGAGTTGTTGGTGTTGTTGACTACCTTATGTATTGCAGGGATATAATGTAAGGCTTTAAGCCTAGGAAACGGTCAGTTTTTAAGGGAGACTCTATCCGTTTCGTCCCAGAATTTAGGTAGAAAGTTAAGAACACGTGACGCTTTTGGCCCTAGGGGCTGGGGGTGTTACAAATTAATAACATGGCTTAATTAATTAAATAAATATGCATTAGGGCCAGACTATTAAAGATTCGCCCCATTCACAACGAGTCTTCAAGTGCCACTTCCCGCTATTATCTGCAACGACTATCTACCCAAATTCTAAAGATTGAGTTCAGCCACCCTCGCACATGGTGGGTCTAATACAAACACACAAATATACATATATATATATATATGCATGCATGTATGTATAAATATATTTATATATATATACAAATAAATAAATAAATATATATAAATATATATATATATTTATATAAATATAAATACATATATATATATATATA
>JACYFF010019584.1:62365406-62450192 GCA_017589665.1 Selenicereus undatus
TGTGTGTGTGTGTGTGTGTGTGTGTGTGTGTGTGTGTGTGTGTGTGTAAAATCTACAGTTAAGCAACCACAATGCAAAAGGAGGGACGTCTTGCACCACAGTGCAAACAGTTCACAGCAACCCTGAGGAAATTATGAAATCAAAGGGTGAAAAAAAATGAGAGTGACACCCAAGTGTGCATACTATGAGAGAGTTACCTCTGTGTATTTGAAATTATTTGTGACGAGTCGGCTCCCCAAGGAACAAGATTTCTTGCACTAAAAAAAACAATTATTTTCATGACAACATGAAGTACTTTTTAAAAAAAGAATAATTAAATTGTGAACATTAAATATTTGTTCCACCAAAAAGGAACAATGAAATCGAACAAAGGATCGAAAAGGAGTAATTAACCAAAAACGGAACTATTAATTGTGAAAGACGTATAGCATTTGTTCCACCAAGAAAGAAAAAAATGAGGTGCCAAGTTAAGACTGAAAAAAAATCATTTACCAAAGCCAAAAAAAAAAACATTCACAAAAAAAAGAGGAAAGGCACAGCGCAACGTGGGAGAGTTGCATAGTGAAATCCTTGGATGGATTATTTGCAATGAAGTTCTCCTTGTGTTTGATGTACCTCAGGGAGATGGATAGTTTCTACAATTTTAAGGCTGACAAAGGTGTCGGCGTGATGATGTTTCTTGACATGCACACACACCAAACAAAAACAAAGTGAGAAGGAGGCAAGATATAGTAAAAGCAGGATGCAAAAGGGACGACAAACCCTGAAACTATGAGGGAGCTACCAATCAAAGCATGTTTCTGTTTTTCAATTTTTCTAAAGCAACCTAGGTCCGGGTTCCAAAAAGGGTGGTCGGAACCGCCTTATGCTTTCATATTAGTAAATTTAAGGAAAAAGGCACATGTATTTGTCAGTCAATTATTAGTCAATTGGAGGTCAAAACAAAAAACATGCAACATAAAGGTGGTAACAGCTATGTCGATAGTATGTTCGATCGGTGACCAAAAAGAAAATCGCATTTGTCAAGTTGACAACGTGGCAAATTAAGTCGACGACCTACTTGGACAACAAGCCAAAAAATGTATGTCGACATGGCTGTTGTGCTTAAATACTCGAAGACGTGTACGTGACGTAGTCTCGAGGGGGTAATTTGTAGACACAAAAAAAATTATGTCATGTTACAAAATGGTTTAAGTTAATTAATTTGGATCAGTCAAAATGAATTGATTTAATTATGCAACCCAAAGACTACAAAGTCAACAAATCCAATAAAATCTCAAGTCAGTGGCCCAATAAGCTTATCAAGTCAGCGGCCTAGTAGATTACCAAGTCATCAATTTAAACAGACTCCCAAGTCATAGGCCTAACTTCAAGGCCCATTCATCGACCCAAGAAAATTATTAAACTACAAGCTCTAAAGGAGAGGGAGCTCTTCTCTATAAATATACGTCTAACCCCCTCATTCAAGGAATAGGAATTCTCTTGGAGAAAAATCTCTAGAAGTAGATAATATACACATCAAAACATGTCGCTTGCTCTAGAGATTGAATCATACACTTGATAGAGATTTAAGCTATTCCAACCCTTCGTCAAGTTATGAACAAGATATCAAATCAAAGGAGTTACATTTGGTCTTTTGTAACAAATACACAGAGATTGTAACTATTCTTTTAATTATAAATACAAAAATTGAATTTGTTCTATATTTCTTGCCTTAATTTGATATAGACATGAAATTTGTGGTTACAAACGTTTTTATAAATGATTCATTATAATGAAAAACTATTATTGTTAAGAGGAATACATTAAAGAAAAATAAAAATTAAGGATATAATATTCGGGTTTGCGTTGGGTTAGATCCAAAAATTTACTGATTTTTCGAGTTCGGTTTATTTGAAATTCGGATTAAGAAAATCGTATTCAAAACCCTAAAGTTTCAGGAGAATTTGAATCGGAATTTGGAGTCGGAATGTCGGATTAGTTGTTATTAGGTCTCAGCAAGGGTATGGAAACAAGAAGTGTCTTGCCACAATCATTTATCAACTTTGAGCAATCCTGCGTACCTTCCAACTAGAGCTGGATAATGAGCCGGTTAGAGTTGACCCATTTAATAAACGGGTCAATTTCATATCAGTCTTTGAAATAGTTTAGATTTGCTCAAAAATAAAAGATAACGTGTTTGCAAGTTTTATAGTCAAATTGTATCGATTTCGGATCGAAATCAGTTTAATTTATATCGAGTTTAAATTTTTCTTAATAACTTCCGGTCAAATTATTAAGTGAAGGCAGATATTCCTAACTCTACTTCCAACGAAGTTGCACTTGCTCCCAAGCGACAATTCACCAGCGTCACTGCCGAAGTCTGTTTATCCCTCCCCAACGAAGGAAACATGTGAGCATCAGAGTATTCACTTTTCACGAACCGTGAATCTTCTTCCATTCCCCATTCTATGACTATCCCCTTTCTCACAGTAAACCTTTGATTCCATTCCTTAGATTCTGTATCATCCATCCTTAAGCTGATGTGAAAACCCAATAAGAACCCAAGACCAGATCTAAGTTTGCTCCTTAAGAGAAATTTAAATAAACAACTAACAAAGCTCCAACATTCAGTCGTTTACTCTACTCAACTGGGCAATTCCAAAAGCCTGCAATAATTTGGCTTCTGAGATTGCTTTCTTTCCTCCCTACATGCAGATGCAATCGACCCAGATTGTTACTTGACGATATCAGCAAGATCTGCCCATAATTTCCCTATCTAAACCGCAGTTTCCTAAATGGGTTCGAACCAATCGGTCCAAGCATTAGAAGAGGAGGAAGAAGAAGAGGAGGAAGAAGAAGATGAAAATGGAGGAAATGGGCAAAGAGATCCAGATCATGGAGTAGAGAAAAAGCTCCTGGAACAGGAGCCCGAGATGCTGCCTTGCTATGCCTCAGCTTCCCCTCTCTCTCCTCAGCTCTCTTCTCTGGGTACTCCCAGAATGGGGCCCTCCATCAAAGTGTGGGACCCTTACAACGTTCTCGCGCCACCGCCGCCGCTTCCGCCGCTGCCGGTGAGCTTTGGCCGGAGCTACTCGTCGGACGGGATGCTGCTGATGGAGGAGGATAGAGGGAATTCGAATTTTACTGAGGTTTATTTGATAAGCCATGGGGAGAGTGAGATTAGTTTGAGGCCAGATTTGATAAGTGGGAGGTGCCCTGCCTCTGGGCTGACCCCAAATGGGAAGAGGCAAGCCAGGGCTTTGGCTGTTTTCTTGAATTCTCAAGGGGTCAGGTTCACTGCTGTCTATTCTTCTCCTTTGGATCGAGCTAAAGCTACTTCTGTTTCTATTTGTCAGGTGTGTATCACGTTTTTTCTTCATGCGTGTAGTGCTATTCTGTTCTGGTGCTTGGGGTGTGGAATTTGGCAAATTAAATTTCATTCTGAATTTCTGATATGGCAATTTGAGAACTTTAGTTGAGTTAGGTAGTCCATTGAGGTCGGTTTGTGTGAAGGACTAGGCTTTAGAGTTAGAATGTTTGGTTGCCTATCTCATTCTCCATTTGATCATTTAGTCGAGATAGCTTAAGGATTTGAGTTAGTGATCATGGATAATCATGTTGGATATGTTTAGCTTGGAGGTTTATGGTTTTGTTTATTCTATGATTGTTGGCCCGATTTGGATAGTTAAATCACCCTACAGGAGTGAATAGGGTGATGATCAAAGTCACAAAATAATCAAAATAAAATGCGCCAAAGTAAATATGGACAAGACACGAGTTTTTTTTTTAATGAGGTTAGCCTCAACCAGGCTTAGTCCTTGCCTAGAGTTGCCTAACTGTAGGATTAACCCAATTTTATTAGGAGGGATTACATAACTCTAGAGTACACCTACTCTAAGTTTCACGTCACAAGTTGACAATTCAACAAATCATTGGTAGAGTTGACCCTTCAACTCTAACTATCCCACCCAATTACAACTAGGATAATACAACTCAATAAATTAAGTGAACAAGAGAATGATATTTGCAAGTGAGGCTCTTAGTTCTTGTTCTTTGCTTGTATTATGTTTTTCCGTGTTTCTCAACCTTCAAATTGCTTCAATATTTATAACAAATGATAATAGAGCCATTGGTAAGTAGTCGTTGCCACCAAATTAGGATTTAGTATCTTCACCTGATCTCAAGGCCTTGAAAAACAGTTCAGGTCCTTGAGAATTCTGTAGTTTAACAAATCTTGCCAGCTGTAACGGTTAATTTCCTATTTTGATGTTGATTAATGGATTCTTTGAGAATAAGGTTGCAATTGCTTTCCATAAATCAAGCAAGCATCAAGTACCAATATTTACCGAATTAATCCATGATCCCTAAAATCTTGTTAAGCAAATATCAAGGCAAATTAAAATCTTGGTAAGCATATATCGCTAATAATGTGACATATTATTTCATATTCAAATTTGAATAACAAAATATAATGCCAGAAAGTTCACATCTTCTTAAAGATATTATGACACCTTATATAAAATCAATTAAGCAATATTAGCATGTCAATATCCACTTAGAATCATAACATGTTTAAGTAATAGAATTACTAAGGTAATCCAAATATAACATATTAAATATACCAATAGAACAACTCCTTTTTGTCTTTCATCAAAAATGAGGAGATTGTTAACTTCCCTAAACTTACAATGTATTTTATTAATACGTTTTGATGAAAGACAAAACCCAATAAAAATAGCATATCAATACAGCTTTGAATGTTACACCATGAAAGCTTACCAAATATTTCTCGCCCTTTTTGTATTTCATAAAAAGGTAGAACAAGACGCAGAAAGAAAAATCGAAGCGTGTAAAAAATTATGGTAAACACATATAGCTCCCCTTGACAAATCAATGACATATAAAGATATTCCCCCTCTATGTATGACACTCATAAAAAATATAAGGGATTAAACACTAATATTTTGATGAAATAATATATCCTAACATGCATGATTGACTTGATATTCCCATGAGCATTACAAGGGATCAATATGTAAGAGCATTAATACAACAATTCTCCATCTTCAAGAATAAATCAAGGTTATAGTAGAATAATCAAGTAATATAATTCTTCCCTTATAGAAATAAACTTTATCATATATGTGAATATTAGAGATCATAACAATTATGGACCTAAGAAAAAAAGGTAACATATAAGATATCATCTATGCATAAAAATAATCACATGTCATAATAAGCATAGAATATGATGGAATATTAATCATGCTCACATTCCAAATATAATTAAGTAAATTAAACTTCAAAATTTTGAAATCAAAATGCCTCAAATTGGAAGTAGATCATGCAAAGTAACGTCGTCTTCTGTTTAACAAGAATCCAATATTACTACAATTCAAATGTTGACATAAAAATTCAAGCCCTTGAGTTTTAGTTATTTACAGGCAGTAACATTCTAGTTTCAGTCTAATTTTTAAGGCATTACACTGCATATCAGAGCCTTGAAATTTGGGACACAACAAGTGGACTTACCTTATTTTTACTTTTGGCAAACCATAAATTACCATATCCCATTGCGAAGCTCCAATTTTTTCTTGTCCGCTTGAATTTTCAGGAGGATTAAATGCTATCGAAAATTGATTATTAGGACCTAAATGGGGAGTCAATAACTTCCCACAAATATGCGCATTCTTTGTTGATTTCTTCAAAAATAAAGCTGTTCAACCAAATCTTGATATCCTTTTCTTCTTGGATTCAAAATTGTTAGGAGTAAGAAAAATTAATTAGGTAAAATTTTTCTTTCCCTCAATCTTGACGCATTTTTTTGATTTAACACCAAAATCAAGAATTGTTAAAAGTTAAAAATTTGGTGTGGTATTTAAATCATAAAAAATATGACAAATTAGGGATAAACTATTATTTGAAAATTCAAGTATGGATTTTACCTCATATTTACCATTTTAGAGAATAGATGAATATCAAGAATTTTTATTTTTCTCACCATTTTCAAGTGATTCCTCAATTCGGGTTGGCTTGAAATCATTATGTATAAGGCATTGAATTGGATTGTCTCATATTCTTGCTCTTTATGTAGTTGATGATCCTTTACTTGCTTAACATCTCCATCCATGATCATTTCATCATGCCCTACAAATTCACTTGACACCACATTTTGATTAGTATCATACAAGTAATAAAGAGTCACCCAAATCTCCTTAGCACCGTCACACTGTGAGATAAACTCATAAATATCAACAGTAAGAGCACAATATAAAATATTTAGAACTTTAAAATTTTTGGATATCCGCTTGTTATCATCTTCACTATATTCATCTTCCAATTTCTCAATAACTATTGGACCGTTGATCATGATTTCCCAAAGATCGAGATCCTTGTGCTTGATATACAGTTTCATTGTTTTCTGCCTCCAAAAATAACTAGTACATTTAAAAAGCGGAGGGCAATTAGATTCAAAATTATAACTAGGATCGAACAATTAGACGGTAAAGTCTAAAAAAAAAAAGTACTAGCTCTGATACCAATTAGTTAGCCCGATTTGGATAGTTAAATCACCCTAGAGGGGGTGAATATGGTGATAATCAAAGCCACAAAATAATTAAAATAAAATGCAAAAAAGTAAATGTGGACAAGGCACGGGTATTTTTTAATGAGGTTAACCTCAACCAGACTTCGTCCCAGCCTAGAGTTCCCTAACTCTAGGATTAACCCAATTTTTTAAGAAGGATTACACAATTCTAGAGTACATCTAGTTTAAGTTCCAAGTCACAAGTTGACATTTCAATAAGTCATTGGTAGAGTTAACCCTTCAACTTTGACTATCCCACCCAATTACAACTAGAACAATGCAACTCAATAAATTAAGTGAACAAGAGTATGATATTTGCACGTGTGGCTCTTAGTTCTTGTTCTTTACTTGTGTTATGTTTTTCCGTGTTCCTCAGCCTTTAGGTTGCTTCAATATTTATAGGAAAAGATAGTAGAGCCGTTGGTAAGTAGCCGTTGCCACCAAATTAGTAAATAGTATCTTCAACCGATTTCAAGACTGTGAAAAATAGTTTAGGCCCTTGAGAATTCTGCAGTTTAACAAATCTGGCCCAACGGTTAATTTCCTATTTTGGTGCTGATTAGTACATTCTCTGAGAATAAGTTTGTATCTGCTTTCTATAAATCAAGCAAGTATGAAGCATCAATATTTACCCAATCAATCCATGATTTATAAAATCTTGTTAAGCAAATGTCAAGGCAAATTAAAATCTTGCTAAGCATGTATCCCTCATAATGTGGCTTATATTATCTCATAATCAATTTAAATCACAAAATATAATATCATAAAGATCACATATTCAAATTTGAATACTAAACTATCTTAAAGATATTATGACAGCTGATACAAAATCAATTAAGCAATACTAGCATGTTAATTTCCACTTAGAGTCATAACATATTTAAACAATAGAATTACTAAGGTAATCCAAATATAACATAATAAATATACCAATAGACCAACTCCTTTCTGTATTTCATCAAAACATATTAATGAAACACATTGTAAGCTTAAGGAAGCTAACAATGATGGCAGTAGTTGTCAATTTTTAGGGAGCAATAAGGTTGTTGGCTTGTTGCTGCTCCACAAGTATGGGTTGTTATAGGCCTATAAGGGTGTGATTTGATTACTTGTGACATTAGAAATTAGCATTTAAACTTTGTAGGGGAAAGAAGTTTTTGGCTGACTTGTTACTAAATACTCATGCAGTATGTCACGGCATGCATGATGGCAAAGTAGGATATGATCCAAGAAGGTATTGTATAAAGGTACACTTTAGTTGGGTATGATATGAGAAGGTTTCAGCAAAGTGCTGATCTGACTGTTTAAATCCACGATATGCCTTTCCTTGGGGGTTTCTGATAACTTGGACTTTTGGGCTGAGTGGTTGTATTGGGTTAGATTAAAGAGATGGAGCTCCTGATGGGGTCATATTGGGTAGCTGGGCACTGTTGGCATTTTCATAGGTCAAGTAAAGCAAGTATGAAAAGATGTGCTTATTTATAATGTTAAATGTATGCGAGGATTTTCAATCTAATTGTATGACTTAGCGTTTGTTGCTTTGGCAGCAAGCATAAAATTTACCTGATTGTGAAGACATTGCAGCAAAACCAAGGATTTCTCAACTGTTTGAATCCTTTGATCTATTGGTCTGAAACAACTTGCAAGAGCCCCTCTTCTCCTTCTGTTCTGTTTGTTTTTCCATAGACGTTTTGGTGTGTCAATGCAATCCAGTTAGATTACCCTTTCATCGAGAGTGGATGTCGAAGCAAAATAGGGCATTGGGTTGATTGTTTGTGCTTTCAAGATGATGAATTTTTGACATTGAACTATGATATTTTGCTAGTTTGTTCATTGTTAAACTTTGTTCTTTTCACTTCGAGTTGAAATAACTCAATAAAGAGATTAAAATAAAAATGTTCAGGAAATCCTTGCTGAAAAGTTAGTTAGTTAGTTAAAACTTCTGAAAAACAGAATACGAGAAAATGTGTCCAATATTTCACTTAAGAATGTCCTAGTTTCCTGCCCCTTCACTATTTGGGCGGTATTATGTAACAGTTTTGCCTCTGAATGACTCGTTTAAGTAACCAACTCTTTTCAGCTCTTCATCATCATTCCAATCCATCACAAACGGCTTGTATTTATGTGGTGGTCGTTTCATGGATATTATATGGCTTCTTCTGGTCATTTAGTGGAACAGCCTTCTGGTCTCACTAAATTATGGTTATGCAAATCCTTATGTCCTTTGCGGGTTAGGGAAAAAGGGCCTACTATATACACTTCGAACACAGAACATTGTTGTCACTTTTGGTGCTTAGAGGTTTTCGTAGGCCTAGCCAATTTATCACGCTTCATTCATGAAATTCTATTTCTATTTATATTATACATCTTTGATTACTTACCAAAAAAAAATAAATTTATGAAATTCTATTTCTATTTTGTAAGTCTATGAATTTGAAATTTCATTTCAAATCAAAATTGAAAATAATGTTATTCAGGGAATAGTCATTGGGCTCACTGATAGACTTCTTGATTGTGGTAGTGCTGAAACTTCTGCAAGACTGTAGAGAATGTTAAGATTGGGAACCTTGCGTTGCATGCTTCACTTTTGTTGGTTGTTGGAAAAGATCCTCAAGCACCACGGGGGACTGATATTTTATTGCATTTTCATTTTTAAGTTCTTTGCCGAGTAAATGATTCTACTACCTTGAAGGTGCTAGTGGGTACTTGGACTGGTGATTGACCTTTTACGGAAGCTAGGTTGAAGTCTTTCTGGATATTTGCAGGACAGGTAGTCACGTTTGTGAATGGAACATGTGATAAAACTTTTAGGGTTGAGTGTCGAATTCGTCATATAGAAAGGTCTGATACTTCTTTATAGGCTCTCATATCCTACCTAGGGACGAGTGCATGCCTTTGGGTATGGATTTGGATTTGGATTCTTTTTTTTTTTTTTAATAAATATTTTGCAGGGAGGTCTTGGGCTTTGAATCTCTGGGGATGTTAGTAGGCGCACACCATGTCCAAGCCATTTGCTCCTTCAGGGTTCCATCTAGAGATGGCCCACACTTGCAGCAATAGTAACAAGCGAATATTGATTCAGGAAAGGATTTTGGAGTAGTTCACTATTGAGTGTCAAAACCTCAATAGCTAAGCCCTATTCTTTTTTGCTGTAATGTTAAGCTTTGCTCCTATTTCATTTAGTGTTGAGGGTTCCATCTAGAGATAGCCCACACCTGCAGCAATAGCAACAAGCAACAAGCAACAAGCAACAAGCAAGTGTGGCACAGAGACAAATATTCATTTCGGAAAGGATTTTTAAGTGGTTCACTGTTGAGTGCTAACATCCACCTTGATAATTAAGCCCTATTCTTTTTTTGCTGTAAAATTAAGCTGTAAGTTGTAATAAACTGAAAAAAGGTGTAAAGAGTTGTAAGACATTGTAAGGTAGTCATAAGGTAGTTATAAGGTAGCTTTAAGAAGCCATAGAAGCTGTAAGAATGTGTCAGCTCTAAGCTTAATACTTAAAGCAAAAAGAACCGGGCCTAGGAATAGGTTGCAGAAAAGGTGGTGTTGTGCCTTAGGACTAGTGTGTTGTGTCCATGAATATCCTGAAGACACGCTGTTTGATTCCAGTAAAACTCAGATCGTTCATTTTGAATCGTGAAAAATATTATTGGTTTGGGAACACTTCTTTATTGCAACAAACAGCTTGATCTTGATTTTTAATTTTTAATTTTTTAATTTTTTTAATGGGATAAATATGTATGCTCTTGTGCATTAGAAGTTGTCGAGTTTGTCGATAATCTGTTTGTGGGTTATCTTAACATCTCCGTTTCATATGTATTGTCGAAAACATTGATTTTGCTTGCTACATAATATTGTCAAAGTTCAATTTCTGATTAGTTCCTTTATTCGTTAAAAAGTTATCTTCAACCTTGCCTCCATACAATTGCATATAATTCTTATTTTCATAAATTTCCAAGATTTGGCAATGTATATGAGATGAAAGGAGCCCTTGTTTTAAAATGCTTGCTCTGTATCGTCCACCTCCCAAGAACATGTCGAAACCCCCAAAGCTGGCCACTCTGATAAGGCATGATATAAGTACCGATTAATTGGTTGAAATATGATTGAGATATGATTTAATATGGTCAAACAGTTTTGTGCAATTTTCATTCTGTCATGTTCTGTTAGAAGCAACAAACCTCAAATTTCTTCCAACTTTCATGAGCTGGAAGCTTGGCTTCTTTATGCAGAGAAAGTGAGTTCGAGTTATACTATGGAGCTTTTGTTTAGGATCAGCACAACTCCCTGAGGATTGAGGTCAATCTTAATCCACATTCACTCCATCTAGATCTATTGGGGCCAAGGATTCAAAATGCGGTTTTGGTCACGATTGCGATTGCGGTCGCGATGTGGAAAAATCACTTTAATGCGGAAATTGCATTCTATATTGAAACGTGGTTCGGCCATCAAAAACCTTTCCAATGCGGCCATTTCGTCGCATATTGACCAGATTTTGAATCCATGATTGGGGCATTAGTGTAGTGGATTTTGTCCATAGGCTTGTAGCATGAGGACCTTAGTTTAAAAAAGCCCGCTTGAGGCACGCCTAGGCGCGCCTCGCCGTGAGGCTACCGAGTTAGCGCCTCGAAGGGGATGAGGTGCGCCTCAAGGATGCGAGACTATATCTTCCCCCTTTTTCTTCTTTTTCTTATCCTTGCTTTACCTTTTTCCTTCTTTTCCTCCCTTGGGAGCTGAAAGGTAAGCTAAACTTGTACGGTAAGTACGTGCATTGGGAAACTACGATGATCAGATAACATGCCTTAAGGTTATTTGTGGTGTTAGTAGTCATATTGATGTCTAATCACATTTTTAATGCATTTATCTAACTTATTTATGCGAAACATGATTTGTGAAATATGAAATGCTTTAAAAAAAAATTGCATAGAAGTGCGCCTCGCATCCATGATGCGTGCGCCTTCGCGTTGTGCCTTGCACCTCACGCTTTTGGACCCTATGCGCCTCAGTGCGCCTTGCGCTTTTTAAAACTAAGATGAGGACTTGGCCTGCCAATTCAAAGTTTGTGATGTGCTTATTGTAGTTGATAGTGATTTCATGAGAAATTAGCCATTCCAATTGGATTGGGATGGGGATATAGGCTCAGAGACGGTAATGGCAAAATTGGTCAATTGCAAGCTATTTCACACCCAAAACTGCTAACCCTTGCCACTCCCTCCCCCCCAAAAGGGAAAAGAAACGAGGCTCATAAGAAGCACCAGGTTAATAGGTTGGTTTGCTGTGGAATCTCTGCGTCAAACATTTAAAGAAAGCATGTCAACTGTGAATACAGTGGTCAGTTTGGCCTATATATTTAGAACAAGTGCGAACGATCCATTTTGATGGGCAAGTACCGAATTCATTTTAATCCAAGACCTTTAGTAGAAGTTGAGAATAATGACACACACTAGCTTAGTGGACAAACAACTTATGGTAAATGCTCAGTAAACACTAGCATTTTACTTGAATTTGACTGACTCCAGCATGAGGGCGGGCTTTCATGGCTAAGCCTTAACATTAGTTGTTTGTTTAGCTATGTGTCCTCCATTTAGGTTGGATTATCCCATCCTTCAAGCAGCATGAGATGCAAGAAGTATGAAGTTTCTCAATGTAGATCTAACCTTAGTTTAAAAAAGCCCGCCTGAGGCGCGCCTCGGCGTTAGGCTACCGGGTCAGCGCCTCGGAGGGGATGAGGTGCACCTCAAGGATGCGAGGCTGTATGTTCCCTCTTTTTCTTCTTTTTCTTAGCCTTGCCTTCACCTTTTTTCTTCTTTTCCTTCCTTAGGAGCTAAAGGGTGAGCTAAACTTGTACCGTGAGTACGTGCATTGCGGAACTACGATGCTAAGATAACATATCTTAAGGTTATTTGCGGTGTTAGTAGTCATATTGATGTCTAATGACATTTTTAATGCATTTATCTAATTTGTTTATGTAAAATATGCTTTGTGAAATATGAAATACTTTAAAATTTTTTTGCATAGAAGTGCGCCTCGCATCCATGATGCGTGCTCGCATCCATGATGCGTGCGCTTTGCACCTCATGCTTTGGGACCCTATGCGCCTCAGTGCGCCTCGCGCTTTTTAAAACTAAGGATCTAAGAGAAAGATTACCCAGAGCATGAATTAATTGGGCGGGCCTGATTTTGAGGCTGAAGAGTTATTGTATGAGGTTTGTTGTTGAACCAGCAGAAAATATAACTCTTGATTTTGCTAATTGTTTTCCAAGAAAATGTCACTTTTGAAATAAAATTTTCTTATGCTAGTATTCTTTGTTGTTCACATATGGAGAATGTTTAACTCAGGTTCAGATTGTGCTGGAAATTACAATTGTGGCAATTTCAGTGCTTTCTGTTATAATGTTATTGCATTGACTTAAGTTAATGTATGTTTTTTTCTTTTAGGATGGAATTCTAATGGTGGTGATGTAAATTAGGAAGACATAAGAGACATTAAGATTTAGGATGGAATAACTTGAAGGGTGAAGAGAAAATGCATGTTTTTTCTTTTTTTCCCCCCAGAAGAAGGGGGGGGGGGGAGTGGAGATACAAAAAAGCTAATTTATCGCCCCTTTTTTGGGGAAAAAGATGCAATCCTGCTGCCTATGCCACTTGCAAAGTGCAAGTATCACAATGGCTGTTCCTTTCCAATCTATCCATGCTGGCAAAAGCAAAATCTCTCAGCTAATGTGCTCTGACCCACCCATTTGAACCTCACTCTCTTCCCGTGCCCCCTCCTCTTGAGTGATGATTGCCGCCAAAATTTATGAATATTTGATTTGGAGTATCACAAGTGAGTTAAATGTTGCTGAATGGCTACTCGTTCAACTTTAGTTGTAATTTCTCTTATACAAGGTGAAGAGGCCAACCTCTGATAGCCAATGGGAATCCAAATATCATGTGGTTAGTCATGAAAATGGGGTTCATCCATCTTCGAATGCAACCATTTGTAAGGCTGAATTTTTCTTTTGATTTACAAACATGCCTGGGAATGTAAATTTCCCTGAAGTGCTGTTTTCTGTAGCAACAAGTTTGAATATCATCGTCTGTGATGATAGTGATCACATTAATGAACTACCTAGCTGGTGTACTTTTCCTGTGAATATAGACAAACTACAGCTGCCAGGATTGATCACTCAAGTGGAGCGTGGTGCGGTCATGATTTGCTGCTTAGTTTAATATAGGTTGTGCTGGATAAAGGTTGCGGCTACGGATTTCTAAGAATGGTAAGGGCGAGCATAGACTGCTGGATCCTGAATCATCCCAGCGACTATGGGATAGACACTGTTTTTCAGTTGATATCCTTGGATTGGTTTGTCGTGGAGGGTATTGCCTGATTATTGTTCTGGGATGTGGATCAACAATCCATTAAATTGACTTCTTTTGCTTTAGAATAGGCTCACGGCTGCAAGGGTAGAAAGGCAGATACGGAACACCCCTCCGCTCGGTGGCTGGGTCGGGGAAATTAAGTAGGTTATCCCATTTTAGGCCATGAAATTTACCCGTTTCCTATTCTTTGTTAGGGGCTCTCTCTCTCTCTTTCTCGCTCTCTGGCTCGAGTGCTCACTGTCTCTCTGGCTCACTCTCTCTCTGGTTAGGGGTTGGTAAAATTGATAATCTGAGCCTTCTCCATGCTTCAAATGATGCACTAATTATGCCAATCAGGTTGGTCCTCGAAACAGTATCCAAGCTCAGACACTTCACCAGAAGCAGCATTATTTAGATTCCTATGGTATTTTGGAAAACATTTTATGCTTCCTTCTATCTGCATCTCATATTCATGCTGGCACTATTGAAATGCTTATGAGTTGTAAGATGTTTGGCACATTTGTGTTCCTGTGAACTCCTCTTCAGTATAAAGATATGCAAATACTACAGTAGCACATGCAATAAGCTTGCCAAGCATGTTTTCTTCGTTCTGTTCTCGCAGGAGATGAGTTTCCCAGAACAACAGATTCAGCCCATAGATGCTCTGTCTGACATGAGCCATGGACAATGGGAGGGATGCCTACGATCTGACATGTATACCCCTGAAATATTGAGTTTAATTGAAAGACTTCAGCCTGACTTCTCTGCACCTTCTGGGGAGTCGCTCAGGCAAGTGGAGTTCAGAATGGTCGAGTTCCTCAACCGAACCTTGCTGGTCCTACCGGAAAAACTCAAGTCAGATTTCTGCTCTCCTCGGCCAAATAACATCGGGTTTTCCCAGCAGAACTCTATCCATGATCGAGATGGGTCATCTTGTCCAGCCCTGCAGTGGGACATACTCCACAGACACCGGCAGCTGTCCAGGAAAAAGTCTGGCAAGAGCAGGCTTCAGGTGGTGACTACCACAGGTGATCACTACCCCGAGGATGAGATGTCTCCTAAAGAGCCAAGCTCAAGCCATCAAAGCTCCATTAGTGAAATCAATGTGCCGGGCCCCTCAGGTGGATCGTCATGCATTGGAGTCTTCACTCATTCCATGCCCATCAGGTGCCTTTTGACGGGCATTCTTGGATGTAGCCCTGTTATGTCACATAAGTTCTGCATAGAGGATTCTTCAGTGACTGTTTTGCAGCATTCTTGGAAAACCGGTTGGCAGATTAAGAGATTGAATGAGACTGCACATTTGAGGCTCCTTTAGTCTCAGTTTGAGAAACTGTCATGCATTTTGCCCCTGTAAGTTTATCTGTTGCTGTTTGTCATTTACCTTTACATATATATGTCCTGGTTCTCTGACCCTAGAAAGAAAATTAGAGGGTGAGAGTTGGGGTCATTTTCTGAGAAATTCTTTTGATTTCTAGTGTGTACACTTAGCAAGAGCTATTGTTATTGAATGTTATAGAATCAGACATGCATTTTCCATTTTTAAGATATCAGAAATGAAATAAACTTTGGTTTTCTCCGCAAATTCCTGTTGTTTATAGAGCTTAGCATTGACTTGATTGTTGGCTCAGCAATGATCGAAAAAAGTAGTTGAATGTAAGTTGAAATACTAGTTAGATCTTGTTTTCAGTACCCCCCCCCCAAAATCTGAATCTGAAATGCAAATAGTAAAATCTAGTTAACATGAATTTGAAATACAGACTTCTCATACATCTCATGTAATCTCCTCTTGAAATATGTTATCCCAGATTGACTATCATTTTTTTGGGGGGGTAAAAGTGTAAGCATTGCATTTCACACAAAATACGAAAACTATACATCCAAACTTGGGGCATATCCCAAGAGCCTTTTAGGGTGAGTTCACATGCCTGTCAACCTATTCAAAAACATCCGTTGACATTCCTTAATTACATTAAAAACATCTCTATTGATACCTTGAAAGTTTCTTCTATTCCTTCCCTGCCAGCAGTCGTATGTAATCACACTTATTGCCATGTAGATTCTCCCTTTCTGTTTATTCCCACCAAGAAGTTGCTGTATCTGTTATTGCTTCTCAGTCCATGTCCCTGCCCTTGGTATGAAGTTGGCCATATCTTCCATTACCTGAGAGTACATTGCTCGTGTAAATACACATTCAAAGACCAAGTGATGCTGATTCTCATCCTTCTCTTGGCATGATTAACATGTCTGATCACAATGTATGCCAAACCTCAGCAATCTGTCTTTTGCAAGTAGTCTTTACTGTGTCATCAGCCAGGTTATAAAAGCACATATAGGTATCCTACCTTCGTGCCAAATCATCTTGAACCAGTGTACTTGTTCTCCTTTATGCCTAATCCAATTGTATCGAGATGCAACAGTATAGGCACCATGCTGACTGTGTTTACATAGCCCTGTGCTCAAATTAAAATCACTCATCATGATATTCTTGGTTTTGAGTATTTTCTTCCTGTACGATCTGTATTTAACTGGACCAACATACTCCATATGGAGTCTCTTTCCAGGTAATAGGGGTCTATCCATTTAATCGATAGGCCATCATCCTTGGTAGCCACATTCCCTACGCATTCTATGATGAGCAATATTCCATTTGATAAGAGTCCCTCACTGATGTATCCCTCAAGGGTCCAAGCTAAAACTCAATTTAAGAGTGAAAGCTTAAAACTAAGAGAGAATACATTCAAGGCAAACTCAAGGAAAGTGGGACTTTAGGGGCTAGTTGTGAGGCAGCAACAACGTGAGGTAGAAGATGGGATTTAGAATCAAGGGATTGTAAATGGGAACGGAAAAGAAACTTGATGTATCTTCAAAGGATTAAGTGAAAACTAAAGCTAGAAATTAGAAATACATGGCTTGCAAACTGAAAACTAGCAAAATGTTCTTCAAACCCGTGAGGATAAATAAAGTAGATGGATAGAACTAAACCCTTGTTTGGATACAGAAACACCACCAAATGAAGGTTTAGGATCCTTAAACTATGATTGAGATACAGAAACATCACTTAATCAAGTTTAAGACTACACTTGAACACCACCTTAACCGGCCTAGTTAAGGATAAGCAAGTTTAGTGTTTGAATGTGCCTAAGTACGAAAGTACAAATACTCTCAATTTGATTTGTTGATTCAAAGTATGATATGTTTTACAAAGGGGCCGTGTGTTTGCTTTAATACAAGTCTAGCTAGCTAGCAAGCAAGCAAGCACACACCTTGACCTTACTCTCCTAGTGAGGAAAGGTATTAACTTTAGCTAATCCACACAGTTAGTGCTAACCGTGTACTAACCTAGTTTTAACTTAAACAAATTACATTCAAAACATTAAATAAAGCTAATACATGATGTTTACAACATAACCATGCTTATTTAGTCCTAATACAAGCAACTTAAAGATAATGAACAAATAGGCAGCAACTTGTAGTGAGCACTTTACGGCTAGCTAATAGGATTCAAGAGACATCTTCCTTGCAGCAAGCTTCTCATTGGTTGTTCTTCTCAAGGCCAATTGCTTTTGCAGCTGATTATTGTGTTTCTAGAGAGCTTGGGACGTGTGCCGCTCAGCATTGGAAGGGAGGAAACCCTTTGGAGAAGGAAAACTAGCTGCTGCTGTCAAAGCGGGTTTTAGGAGCAAACTGAACCCGGTTTTCTGCCTTTTTTAAACCCAACCAAAAGTGAGCATGATTTTATTTTCAGGCCATGGGGGGAAACCTTAGGGTGTGTACAACCCCCCCCCCCTCAAAAAAGAAATCAAGGTTAAACCATGTTTAAGTAGGTTAACTCTACTAAAACATTTAACCGTGCAGTTTTGGACCAAAACTGGCAGGTTTCATAAAATGACTTGATCTCTTTGGTTTCTTTGGGTATGATTGAAATTCAATGCTTGGACCTGAAAGCAGACATCTTGGGGATTCCAAAAAGATAAAAATCCAAGACTTAAACCACCATTAAGCTTAAGAAATCATATACCCAAAACTGGGTATATTTTGGTCGAACTGACAGTTTGTATATCTTGGGTTTATTGGCTAAGTTGAGTGGGTAAATGAAGTCCAAATGGGATGAAACTTGATTTTCTGGAAAGCTAACTTCTTGAACTTCAATCCCAATGCAAAACATTGGACTTAAACCTCAAGAAGGCCTAAGTAATTAAGCACACAAAAACGGGTTGGCTATTGGAATTAAACCCGTGACCTGCTGTTTTAGGTCTTAAACAAAATAAGGATGATTTATTCATCCTTTGGCCAGCAAAACAAGATTACCTTTGCTGATTTGATGTTCCAAATTAAGGGGCATGGAGGGATCTCCATCACTCACCCCCATGCCACCTTCTTTCTTAGGAAGACAAAGTGTATACCAAGAGACTGAGGGCAATTTCTTCCTGTCATTAGACGCCCATAAAAATGATCAACAAATTTGATTGACAGTCTCCAAAAAGATCTGGGCAGCACAAAAATCTGGCTCTAATAAATGAACATGCTCAGTATGATTTAATTAATGAGTTGGAGTTATGTGCACAAGACAACTTCTTTACAGGCCATGATCTTATTCTTGATGTAAATTTATCAATCAAGGCCTGGCAGTCTTGTTTGTTTAAACTTTGTGGCTTTACTGGGAGTCCCAAGTATGTAAATGGTAGCATACCTTGTTGAAAGCTTATAATCCTTGTTAACTAATTCAGCATATCACTGATAAGGCACTGTACACTATTTGGATCTGCTTTGCTAAATAAAAGTAAATTATCAGCAAAGCTCAGCATGCAGAAAATTAGGTATCAAACAATTAGGATGGTGCTAGAAACCATGCTGCGTCGTTGCTATCTTCAGAGCTCTGCTGAAATATTCCATCACTAGTGCAAAGATTTGGGGGACATTGGGACCCCTTGTCTAAGTCCTCTTTTACTTCCAAAAGACCCTTAAGTCTCAACATTCAACCTGATAGAGAACTTGGCTGAAGTTATACAAACTATGATCCTTTGAACAAAACTGCTTGGAAAGCCATAGCCCAATAGAATGCCCTTAATGAAGTCCACTTAGTATTATAGGCCTTTTTAAGGCCCACTTTCATGATACATCTTCGAGAAACAGTTTTCCTATGGTAGAGCTTGATCAAATCTTCACAAATCAGAATATTATGTAGAATTGACCTGCCTTCAATCAGGCCCCATGAAATTCATCCATAAGGTACTTGAGTACAGGTTTCAGCCTCTCACATATTAGCTTTATGGGACATTCGTATATTGTATTACAACAAGCTATTGGCCTAAGACTAGAAGGCTTGATTGGATTAGACATTTTGGGTACCATTGCTAAGATAGTAGTGTTTATTTTTGCCAAGAAACTTCCCAGTTTTGAAGAAGTTCGGCATAGCAGCACAGATGTCTGGCCTTGTTATATGCTATGCACTTTTAAAGAAGTAGCTACCTTATCCATCGGGCCAGGGTTTTTTTCTCATTCCCAATGCTAAACATGGCTTTCCTTACGTCTTCATCAGGAAACAGCTTCCCTAGGCTCTCTTTGTGCTTCATTCAAACAAGGACCCTGTAAAAGTACTTCAAATGAAGGCTTTGAACCAGCAGAAGTCTTTCCAAGGAAATCTGCAAAGCGATTCACAAGAATTTCGTGTATTTCTTTATGCTCAAACACCAGATTTCCCTATCTATCTTGCATAGATTTAATGGCCATGTTATAAGTTTTTTGAACAATACTAGCACAGAAAAAATCAGTCTTTTATTCACCCTTCTTAAGCCATGTCTCCTTTGATTTCTATTGACGAAATTCTCTTTCAGCTTTTGCCCTCAGTTTATAATGGCCAGAGTTTCCTTCTCTTTTGTATATAGTCCAGTATTTAAAGGGTTAGTGATGCAGTATCACGGAATATAAAAGTTTAGGAATTTAAGAATTATCTTTTCGTAGTAGAATATCTTTTCATTATCTTTTTTAGCAAGGAACAATATCTTTTTAATTCGTTATCTTTTAGTTTCCTTAATGTTTAGGTCGTTTTCTATTTAAACTCTCAGTTATGTATTTGGGAGGCAGCCTTGAATTGAATTGAAATATTGAGTATTTGAGAATTCTTGTGTGAATCCCTTGATGTGAGAATTGCTCTTAGAGCGTCCTACATCAACTATTTCCCTTCGTAGGAATTGCTCTTAGAGTGTCCTACATCAAATTGGTATCAGAGCCTTTGCGATCTCTTCCGCTGTCCTTTGAGTTCCCGTTCTTTTCGTTTCCTCTTGCCACATTCATAAAAAAAAAAAAAAAAATCCAAAACCCAGAAGCCCTAATTCCACTGTGCGCGCAACCACCAAGCCTTTGCTCGCACCCACCGGCCGTCGACCACCACCACCCATCACCACCCCTCGCTCGGCCGGCCTCGGACGACCACTACCCACCCGTCTCCGGAGGTCCGCCGGCGCCGCCAAATCCTCAAATTGCAAACCCTAAGCTGCGGTCTCCCCTTTCACAAACCACCACCACCCACTACCCCTCCACCGAAACCTCCATTCGACCACAACTGCACCCCCACCACCGGCTGCCGAGCACCGGAACACTAAAAGCCCCAATTCGCAAGCCCTAATTCGCGAATTGCCCCAATCTTCAAACCCTAGCGTCATAATTCGTTCTCAATCCGTCCAACACTCCCAAAATTGACCTTTCCACTCGATTCCCTACTAAGTTTCGTCCAAAACCCCCAAAAAATTCGCATCAGATCTTGCTTCAATTGTTTGACCCTTAACCTGCTAACCCTAGGTCGCGAACAACACGTGTGCTCACAGATTGAAGGCTCGCTGCATTTGGCCTGTAACAGAGAAGGCCAAGACGCCCTTGCCAGAGGCCTCCGGTCACCACCGGCCCGTCTTCCCGCCGGCAACTATCCTCGGAGTTCGTGTTGTGCTACGTTGCGCTGCTGCCACTGTTTCTTCCTTGCAGGGTGTTGCCCTGTTGCTGCCTTGCTGGGTGCTGTCAGCACGCGAAGTAGGCCTGCTTGTCGAGAACATGCTCAGGTCAGTGCGCGGTCGCGGTAGGCAGGCTTGGGCCAGTAACCCAGAGCACCAAGAGGTACAAGGATCTCAATTCACCTTGATAAGGGTTTGATTTTCTATAAACGAAAGTAGGCTAATCCCTAATTGTTTGGGTTTTTGAGTGCTTGCTTAGATCCTAATTTTCCCTTGCTTCTTATTCCCTGCTTGGCTCGAGTCATAACAATAATCCATAGCAATTGTCGTGCTCTGCTATGTGCGTAGTGATTGTTTATTGCTATCATTATTGTTACAATTTGGACTAATCTTAGCACATACATTTATTGTTTGCACTCAATATGTCATCATCCCCCAAACAACCTTACCAATCCCAGATTGACGATCTCTCTAAAAGACTGGACCATCATAATGAGAGGTTTGACCAACTAGAGGTTAAGATTGACAAACTAACCCGAGCATTTGAAAAGCTACCCATGTTGGACCAACCTCAAACCCCACCAAAAGATTCCCCCGAACTTCTCGTGGGGGGAAGTGACCGACGTCAGTGGGGTGTCTATAAGTCGGGTCGGGCTAATGAATTCGAGGAGAGGGAACCTCTTCACACTAGCCGTCAAGAGCGAGAACAGCGAAGTGGTTGGAGACATGGTCAGGGAGACCCTAGGGATCGAAGGTTTGATAACCCTAGAGACGACATGAGGTTACGTAGCTATAAGGAGCCTAGATATGTAGAGCCTGAAGCTGACTGTAGGACTATGCATGAGGGTTATTCAGACATTACCCGAAAGGTCAAGGTTGACGTTCCCACATATGATGGTCGGTTAGATGCCAACAGTTTTTCAGACTGGTTGATTGCCATGGAGGACTATTTCGATTGGTATGGAATGTCTGATATTGAGTGTGTTCGCTTTGCTAAAATGAAACTTGTGGGTCCCGCTAGGAAGTTTTTGCAAACACTAACCACTCACCTTGAGCCTATGCAACAACCACCCATCACCCAATAGGCAGTTATGAAGGATAGGTTGAAAGAAAAGTATCTTCCTTCTTTTCATAGAGCTCACCTTGTGGATCAAATGCTTGATCTTCAGCAGTATGGTTCTTGTGTGTCAGACTATATTAATAACTTTGAAGAGTTGATTCAACGTTGTGAGTTGGTGGAAGACCCGTCCATTACTAAAGCCCGATTTATTCGTGGCCTACGACCCGATCTTAGACGAGATGTGACTTTGTCTTCTCCTTTCACACTAGAGGCGGCCTATCATATAGCGTTAGAAGTTGAAATACTCAATAAGCCTGTGAAGCCTCCCACCCAACTCGCCTCTAAGGCACTACAATTTCTAGGGAGTGCTTCTAATACAAAAACCTCTAGTCTTTCAGTCCCCTCTAAACCACCCTTGTCTGCCAGTGCTACTGCTGGTGCTTCTCGTAGCCCTGCTAATAATGTCGTACAATGTTTTAGTTGTCGTGGGAGAGGTCATTATGCGTCTGAGTGTCCTCATCGTACCCTTGCCTTAGCACATAAGCCAGCTGCGTCTGAGAATGAGATTGTGGAAGCTGACTGGAGTTATGAGGATCTCGTAGAGGTGGAAAATAGTCTCCTTTTGGGTGATTCTCATCTTGGTGTTGTTAGCTTTCTCTTGTCCAAACCCCTTTTAAGTCATGAGTGGAAGCGTACCACCATCTTTCATACTCTTGTTCAATGTGGCAACACTTCAATGAAAATGGTCATAGATAGTGGAAGCACCATGAATGTGGTAGCTCAGTCCCCTATTAAGCGTTGTAACCTAACAGTTGAGCACTTGAGTCCCACCCACATCATTTTAAGGTATCTTGGGTCGACAAGACTAGCCTTACGGTCCCCTATAGATGTAAGGTTCCTATTCAGATTGGAAGTTACAAGGATGAGATTGTATGCGACTTTGTGCCCATGGATGTTGCTCACATTTTGTTAGGTCGACCTTGGCTATATGATCGAAATGTCACTCATCATGGTAGGGACAATACCTACACCTTTAAGTTTAAGAACCGGAACATCACTCTTACCCCTTGTCGGCCTAAACAGTTGCTTTCTCCCTCGAACCCAAAGCCTTCACCGTCCTCGTCCGCACTTGTGACTTCCTACACTTTACCTCCAACCAAGGGAACCATCTCTCTCCTTCATCATACACCCTTCGAGAGATTGAGGAACTTTAACCGATTAACGGATAAGAGTCTTTCTGTGATCGACAATGGATATTTTGATTGCACCTCCCCTCACCTTATTCCCCTCCCTCCTGATGCCCGAGTCTCCAAACCTGCTTCCACATTTGCCCACCTTATTCATGATTTGCATGCTGAGATCCTTTCTATAATTGCAATGAGTAATGATAGTTATAAGCTTTCAGCTAATGTGCATTGTAGGGACACTTATTTTGAGGTGGGTGATTTTGTTATGACTTGTGTTCAACCTGAATCATTACCCAAGCACTTCCAGAAAAAGCTCCTCGCTCGAGCCATGGATCCTTACCCGCTTATCAGGAAGTTGGGATCTAATGCTTATGTGGTTGATTGGCCTGACAATTTGGGTATTAGTCATATTTTCTATGTGGAAGATCTAACCTTTTATCGAGGTACTTTTGAGCCTCCTTGCCTTCCTTTGAGTGCTTCTACAGGTACTAGAGCCCCAAAGCTACCTCCTCATCCACATACTGACATTCGCTGTCGTGTACTTCTGAATGCTTCCGCACCTAGGATCTTGCACTTCTGGTACCCTCAAGACAACTCGCTGGAGTCAAGTTCTTTTCCGGTGGGGGAGAATGATGCAGTATCACGGAATATAAAAGTTTAGGAATTTAAGAATTATCTTTTCGTAGTAGAATATCTTTTCATTATCTTTTTTAGCAAGGAACAATATCTTTTTGATTCATTATCTTTTAGTTTCCTTAATGTTTAGGTCTTTTTCTATTTAAACTCTCAGTTATGTATTTGGGAGGCAGACTTGAATTGAATTGAAATATTGAGTATTTGAGAATTCTTGTGTGAATCTCTTGGTGTGGGAATTGCTCTTAGAGCGTCCTACATCAACTTTTTCCCTTCGTAGGAATTGCTCTTAGAGCGTCCTACATCAGTGAGCATGGATTTCCTTTTGAATATCATGGAGTTCCTGCAGAGCTATTGTTGTCCTTGAATATGACCAGACTGCTCTCTATTTTGTTAATGAGTAATCAAAAGGTCGTATTAGAAAGACATCAAGGGGATTCCACCCATGTACAAAAGGGGCAAAAGCAAAAACATCATGCCCTCAAGCTCTCATGCATAATATTATCTACAAAATCCAAGAAACACATGTTTCTTCCACCATTAAGAGCATGACTCCAATTATGTAAGATTCTCAAAAAATAGAGCTTGAAATCTTGCAAGTACAAAGCCCTCAAAAATCCGACTATTCCTTTCCTTCCATATACACCACCAAATTGCCAAGGGAATCATCTTCCAAATAGCGCCAACCCAACTCGTCTTCATTCTTCTTCCCCAAGACATCTTTCACAGAGCAAGGTTGAACCCATCTAACAGCCATCAAGGAAAGAGACAAATGCCAAAGTGATGAAACCCAACTACAATGAATAAGGAGACGGTCCCCTGTCTCTTCCTCCTCAAGACACATAAAACACCTACTTGGCCCATTAAAGTTTCTCCTCAGGACACATAAAACACCAGACTGCTCTCTATTCAAACCCTTCAAAGGCTTTTTTCCAGTGCCTGCAATTTGGTTGCAACTCTGTACATTGGGGTCCCGGTAACAGGTTGTGCCCATTGTTCTTTGACAATATGAAGAAAATTTGGACTCAGAGTCCACATATTAAAGAACTTGAACGAACCTTTCCTGATTTTTTGAAAAGGTTGTAGGTATACAATCAACGCCCTGTGATCAGACACACTCTCAGGTTGAGCATGATATTCAATGGAAGGAAACATTTGAATTTCTTCCCTATTAACCAGCACTCTGTCTATTATCCTAGAAGGGCCTTGCTCCATGTAAAATGGGGCCCCTTGTACCTTATTTCCTGTAGGCAACACTGATCAACCCACTCCATGAAGTCCTTGATTTCTCCCACTGTAACTGGGTCTTCACCTATTCTTTCATCCAGCTTTAGTAAACTGTTAAAGTCCCCTTCAATTATCCAAGGGTTAGTAGAGCAAGTGCTATATGAGCACATTTCTTTCCAAAGTACTTTCTTGTCCTGGTTGTCATTAGCCCCATTAACAAAGGTCATGAAGACTTGGTTATCATTCCAGAATAAAATTTGGTATGAACCAACTGTCTATGTATCTTGATGTTACTCAATTGAAACAGTGCCTGATGCCAAACGAGCGAAATTCTACCTTTCTCTTGGGTCATAGCATTAGAAACTAGACTCCAAGAAGGAAAGATGTTCTTCATTATGTCTTCCTCTATTCCATAATGTGTCTTTAATATATGGCGTTTTATTCTATATAAGGAAGCTTCTCACTCCCTCCTGTTTATTGATGCCATTGAGGCGCATCAGAGAGACCACTAAAGCTGTTTTGTAGGGAAATTCCAGCTGTTATACCTGTTGGTGGGTTGATACAATGACCCATGATTACGCGGTTTTCAACTATCTGCATGGTATCATGATTTGCAGTTCTATCATGTTGTAGCTGCTCGTTTGAAATCTCCTCAGTCACATTATTGGGTTCCTTAGCCTGTTGTCCTGGTCTTGATTCTGTCACGGCATCCTTCCTGCTCCAAACCAATTTGCTTCTTTTCCCACAGAGCGCCAAACATCCGACAATGAACCCATTTTAATTGCTTACATTCGAATTCAACATCCTGAACAATGAGAGTAACAAGTTCATCCATGAATGTAATTTGAGATGGAAAAGTAGTGTTGATATCTGTCCTAGTTAATAGTTGAGCAAACCTCGTTTTTGTTTTTTTTTTTTTCCTCGAGTTGCCTTGTCAATCATCAATGATTTGCCTACGAAACTAGCTATATTACTCAGCCCTTCTTTGCTTGAAAATTTGAGAATGAGATCAAATTAGTCCAAACAGGTATCTTATCAATCTCCTCCTTCCTTACGAGTTGTCCAACATTCCAAGGTTTCATCATGATTGTTTTTTTTGGGGGGTTAAAATAGACCAAATTCTGCTTGAGCACATCATCTCTTTCCAGTACTGAATGTAATCGAATTATATACACTATCCGGTTTTAGCTATTCCTCGTCAACTTTAGTTCCCCAGATCCTGTTAAAGATTTCCGCCATCGCCTTTAATGGGGGGGTTGGCCCCTAAAACGAAGCAGATGATGAAAAATTTCCAGAATGTAAGTTCCACTTGAATATTTGAAGCCTCTATGCACTGAATCTTCATCCCATTATGTGCAACTGGTTGGACATAATCCAATTTGAAACCCATATTAGGAATATCAGCATCAGAGTTTTTAGAGTTACCTTTGTTTCATGGCATAGTCTCAGCTTCTAATGCCCTGGAAGATGATTGCCTTCTATTGCTCAACGCATCGATCCAATTGTCAAAGCTGGCGCACATTTCTTCTTAAGGAAAACTCTTATCACCAGAGGCACCAGGTTTGTTTTGTACACTGCCATTGGTGTTAGGGTTCACCATCCCAATTCCAGCAGAATCTGGCTCATGAGATGTGTCTTCCCTCTAGTGGTGTTGAAATCGAGTAAGTGTTGTGCGACGGAGTAGGATTTGAAGAAGGAAGTTGAGTTTTCTGATTAATTTTGCATTCTTTCCTCGCCACTTTAGCTAGAGAAGCTTTCTTTCTCTAACTCTTCTCACTCACCCTCTTGATTCCTTCTTCTTCCTAGATTGACTGTGATGGAGATCCCTCCATGCCCCTTGATTTAAAGAAGCAAATCAAGCTAGGTAATTTCATTGTGCATCCTAAAGGATGAATAAATCATCCTTATTTTGTTTAAGACCTAAAATAGCAGGTCATGGTTTGCTACCAGTAGCAAACCTGGTTTTTGAGAGGTTAATTACTTAAACCTTTTTAAGGTTTAAGTATAATATTTTGCATTGGGATTGAAGTTCAAGAAGTTAGCTTTCCAGAAAATCAAGTTTTATCCCATTTGGACTTCATTTATCCTCTCAAATTAGCCAATAAAATCAAGATATACAAATTGCCAATTCGACCAGAATATACCCGGTTTTGGGTATATGATTTCTTAAGCTTAATGGTGGTTTAAGTTTTGGATTTTTACCTTTTTGGAATCCCCAAGATGTCTACTTTCAGGTCCAAGCATTGAATTTCAATCACACCCAAAGGAACCAAAGAGATCAAGTCATTTTGTCAAACCTGCTAGTTTTGATCCAAAACTGCACGGTTAAATGTTTTAGTTATTGTTAACCTACTTAAATATGGTTTAACCTTGATTTTTTTGTTGGGGGGGGGGGTTTGTACACACCCTAAGGTTTCCCCCCATGGTCTGAAAACAAAATCATGCTCACTTTTGGTTGGGTTTACAGAAGCTAGAAAACCGGCCAGAAAACTGCCCTAAATCCGGTTTAAGAGCACGGTTAAACGTTGCCTTCTCCAAAGGGTTTCCTCCCTTCCAATGCTGAGTGGCACACGTCCCAAGCTATCTAGAAGGGCAATAATCAGCTGCAAAAGCAATTAGCCTTGAGAAGAACAACCAATGGGAAGCTTGCTGCAAGGAAGATGTCTCTTGAATCCTATTGGCTAGCCGTAAAGTGCTCACTACAAGTTGCTGCTTATATTTGTTCATTGTTCATTATCTCTAAGTTGCTTGTATTAGGACTAAATAAGTATGGTTATATTGTAAACATCTTGTATTAGCTTTATTTAATGTTTTGAATGTAATTTGTTTAAGTTAAAACTAGGTTAGTACACGGTTAGGACTAGCCGTGTAGATTACCTTAAGTTTATAGCTTTCCTCACTAGGAGGGTAAGGTCTAGGTGTGTGATTGCTTAGTTTGCTGCTTACTAGCTTGTATTTAAGCATGGTACACGGCCCTTGTAACATGTATCATACTTTGAATCAAAAAATCAGATTGAGCGCATTTGTGCTTTGTGCTTAGGCACATTCAAACACTAAACTTGCTTATCCTTAACTAGGCCTATTAAGGTGGTGTTCAAGTGTAGTCTTAAACTTGATTAAGTGGTGTTTCTGTATCTTAATCATAGTTTAAGGGCCCTAAACTTTAGTTTGGTGGTGTTTCTGTATCCAAATAAGGGTTTAGACTATCCATCTACCTTTGATTATTCTCACGGTTTAATGTGAGCTTAGCTAAAGTTCAGTTTACTTAATCCATGTATGCTTGAATTTTGGTTTGAGTTTTCACTTAGTCCTTGAAGATTCTTTTCCTTTTTTCATTTAGAATCCCTTGATTCTAAATCCCATCCCACCTCACGTGTTTGCTGCCTCACAATCCGCCTATTACGTACCATTTTCCTTGAGTTTGCCTTGATTGTATTCTCTCTTGGTTTTAAGCTTTTGCTTTTAAATTGAGTTCTAGCTTGGACCCTTGGGATATACATCAGACTGTCATTAAAAATATGAATTAGATATTAGGTTTATGCCAATTCATCATAGGTGCCCTAATCATGAAAGGGTTTTATTGAGAATGATATGTACGCAGTGGACGGAGAGGGCCTTAATTTAATCCTGAGGATAGGACCGGACTGAATGAACAAAATATATCAGTTTTTTTCAAATGTTTATGTTTTTTCTCGAGCTATTTTAATAAGCCTAGGCGGCAACATTGTTAGTGAGTTGGGGCCCAGCTTTTGGAAGGTTATTTGATGGTTTGTAATGATGCAGAGAAAGGTAGATGAATGAGAAGAAGATCACAATGATTTCTCTCTGGAACTCCTCTATTTTTTTCTCTTACTCAAAGCTTCCATAGTTGTTGAGATCCTTCAGCTGTGTACATGGCATTAGAGCATCATTAATTTTTTCTTCTCTTTCTTTTTCACAAATTGTGATAGATTCGATTAAAGGTTACCAGCTCTTTGGTTAATTGAATTTTGAATCACATTTTTCTTCAATTTTTTGCTATTTGATTTGTTAAATGGAAATTGAATACATTCATCAATAGATCCTGCTACCAAAATATAAACACTGGTTTGAATACCTTCTCTGTGCCTGAGAGGCTCAAAGGATTTGTGAGCTATCGTACATGGACAAGACCCAGGGAAATTGGCCTATTGACCAGGTGAAAACTTGTTTTTATTCAAGGAACAATATCCAACCTAGAGGATGATCCTGTTAATGCCGAGCACTAGGAGGCATGAAATGATCTAGCAATTTTCTTGGGTCATCAATAATGTCAGTGGCACAATTCCTAGGTCTATTTTATTTTTGCAATCATCATCTGAGATATGGAGTCAGCTTGAGAATAGATTTTATGTTAGCTATGAATCACAGAAGTATTAGCTGAGCAAGGAAATTTCTGCTATGAAGCAATATAAAGTAGCATTAGCGAACTTTACACCATATTCAAAGGGGCCTGGAAAGTACTTGATGCTCTAAGAGATCTACCTAAGTTGGCAACTAAATTAACTTATGTTTCTAAATTTGTTGCTGCTATGCTGAAAGAGCAAGAAGAAAAAAATTATTCTGATTTCTTAATGGCCTTGATGATGAGTATGGATCATAGAAGAGTCAAATTATGTTTATGAATCCATTGCCTACGATGAAAAGTGTGTGGAATGTTGCAGTAGAAAGAAATCCAGAGGGAAATGCTTGAAACTATTAAGTGTAATGTTGAAACTGTGACATTGTTTTCTTGAGGAGAAGTGGATAACTGTACAGTGTGGTAAAAAAGGCTATCCTAAGCAGAGATGCTCACAAGTCATAGGATATCCCTCATGGCATGCAAGATCCAAGAGACAACCTCAGAAAAGGAATGTGCAGAGCTTCCATCATAATTAGACTTTTCAGAAGCAAAATTTTCAAAAGGCGAGATGTGAGAAACAAGCAAACAAGCTGGAAAGGAGCCGTTTAGGCTGATACCTCCAAGGATGATGGCAATGTGTCATTCACACCACAATAGCTTCAGCAATTGATGCACCTGTTATCGCAGCACAAGGCAAATAATTCTGCAACAAATTTCAGCGCATGAACAGATGAAGAGCTGGATAAAGCTTTGTTGGCTATGCTTTTTGTTCATTTGTTGTTGAAGATAGTTCTTAGTGAACACGTGTGCTACTGATTATATGGTGCGTTGGTTTTGACTGCTACTCTCATGCCTAGTGCCAGTGCTCATATAAATCTACCAAATGCGTATGTTGTTCCTGCTTAGATTGATTGGACTAGTACATTTAACTGAACAGTTACTTCTGAATAATGTGCTGGTCACGCCCCATTTTATATGCGGTTTACTTTCAGTGTCTGTTGACACAAGAGAGTGACTATAATGTGATTTTTTGCTTCAACGCCTGCATCATGTAGGGCTGTGTCAGACAAATCAAGGGTTTGGTAGACAGAGGAAGGGATTGTTCTACCTGGATGTAACAGACTTAAGTCATATGGATGATAGTATTAAAGAATGTCTTGCTAAAGTTGCAATGGGCATGTCTATGCTGACTGGTAAAGTTCTTACAACCTGTGTTTCTCCCCTCAGGGGAATGTGATAATGTCTTTGCTATCGATGCAAGCTTGTGGCATCATAGGCTGGGTCATATTCCTTTATTAGAATGAAAGCTACTCCAAATTTAGCTCATTTGAAGTCATGGAATGAGTGTCTGTGTTACCTGTCCTTTAGCCAAACGTACTTAGCTTCCTTCCAATAACGATGATTTAAGTTGTCCCCCCTTTGATTGGATTCAAATATTCAATACAGGTGGGGTTCCTATAGGGTTACTGCTCATGGTAATAACAGATATTTCCTCCGTATTGTTGATCATCGTTCAAAAGCTACTTGGGTATATTTACTAAAATATAAATCACAAGTTTTCTCTACTTTATAGATGTCCTTCAACTTTATGAGAAATTATTATAGTGTGAATGTCAAAACAGTAATGTTTGATAATACCCTGGAAAATGACTACTCCTTGCAAAACCTACTTTATTACGCATGGTGGAGTGCATTGGACCTCTTGTGTAGATAGGCCTCAACAAAATGGTACAGTAAGGAGAAAGCATAGGCTCGCACTTGAAATAGCATGGGATCTCAGGCTTCAGGCCTCTTTACCTCTTCTTTTTTAGGGGAGTGTATATATCTGCAGTCTATCTCATCAATAGGGCACCATCTGTGCTTCATAATAAAACTCCCCATGAGGTGTTACTCAAACATACTCCTCGTCTGAGTTTTTAGCTGCTTGGCATTTGCTGCTAATCATGTCTTGACAACATATAGGTTTCAACCTAGAGGTGTTCCATGTGTTTTGGGGGGGGGGGGGGGGGCTACTCACGAATTCAAAAAGCTATGAACTGCTTAAATTGCTCACTAACCAAAATTTTGTTTCCAACGATGTAAAGTATTATGAGTTTGTGTTTGCTTTCAAGGTCACAAGTATTCATCATTATCTTAAACCTTTGCCTACTCCTATTCCTGCTGTGTCCACTTGGTCTAATGATTATCTCTATATTGTTGAGCCTTATCAGCCGAATCTCCTACTGAAACTGCCCTCTAATCCTCCTCCAGATATGCATCACTCCTTACCATAATTAATTACAAAACCACCTTTGCAACATAACACCACCTATTCAGACTGAGTCTGTTATTCCCATAGCTTCTTCAATGCCAATTGGTACTAGACATTCCACCAGAGAACGAAATCTAAATGGAAGGACTATGCTATTTCAGCTACCACTCAGTGCAAACAAGTGCGTCCCACGGCTGAAGCTATTTTCAATAATCATAGGAGTTTGGGTTATCAAGCGTATCTCTCTACTGTCTGCAATGCATCTGATCCTCAGCATTTTTCTGATGCTATTAAGGAAGAAAAATGGTGTGTTGCCATGGATGATGAGTTAAGGGCCTTGGACGATAATGTTACTTGGACTCTTACTACATTTTCCCTCAGTTAAAAGGCCACAGGTTGGAAATGGCTGAACTAAATATGTATCTAATGGACTAATGGAACTATATGAAGCTAGATTGGTTGCTCTTGATTGCAACCAAGAATATGATGGGTTGGCTTATGACAAGACTTTTGCTCCAACGGCCAAGTTGACCACTGTAAGGTCTTGATCAGCTGTTGTTGCCATGAAGGGCTGGAGTACTCATCAAATGGATGTCTCCAAGGTTTGCTCCTATATAAGTAATGTCATACACCCCCAACCAGGGGAAGGATGAACTTCACAATGTAATGAGTTCAACTAATCTGTTCAGGTCTGTAAATTGTTGAAGTCTTTGTATGGTCTAAAGCAAGCACCATCATAATGGTTTGCTAAATTTTCATCTACTCTTTTATCCTTTGGCTTTCATTAATCTGAGGTTCATTACAATCTCTTTACTAAGGATCTTGGAAACCAGAGTACTGCAGTGCTAGTGTATGTTTATGACATGTTTTTAGCTCAGGAATGATCAAGCTGAACTTCGTAGGTTGAAACAATGCCTACATTCCCACCTTTATATGAAAGATTTGGGACAATTGAGGTATTTCTTAGTCCTGGAACTAGCTCATTCTTTGGCTCATTCTTCCGAAGCGATTTGTGTGTCATAAAGGAAGTATGCTATGAATTTAACTCAAAATGTTGGGCTTGCTAATGTCAAGCCACTCAAAGTTTCTATGAATGATCATCGGAAGCTATTAAGCATCCTGCTCTTGATGCACTTGATCTATATAGAAGATTGGTATGTAGATTTGTCTGCCTTGCGATTGCAAGACTTGATATTAATTATGTTGTTGAGCTGCCCAATGCTCATTAAATTTATGCAGCATCCTATAAGTGATCGCATACTAGGTGCTATGCAAGTAGTGAGCTATCTCAAAGGCTCTCCTGGTTGGGGTACTCTTCTCTAGTTCTTCAGCTCCTGTCATAACTGCATATTGTGATTTAGATTGGGCTAGTTGTCACATGACCGGAGGTCCACAACGGCCTATGATAGTTATCTTGGCCACTCTTTGATTTTGCGGAAGAGCAAGCAGCAGTCAATTTTTGGCTGCATCCTCTGCTGAAGCACAGTATAGAGCATTGGCAACTACTACTTGTGAAGTTGTTTGGCTTTGACATTTTTTGAGGGATCTTGATCTTTCTAATCACATTTGTTCTGCTGCACTGTGACGATGAGGCTACCATTCACATTTCAGCCAATTCTATCTTTCATGGAAGTATATAGAGGTTGATTGCCAGTATGTGAAGGAGGAGCTGGTGATACAAACAGATCAAGGCTACATCTCTCTCTACCAAGTCTCAGTTTGCTGATGTCTTGACTAAGTCCTTATATGTTAGTCAACGCCAGCAATTGTTATCCAAGTTGGGTGCTGGCAATTTTTTCCAACTCCCCAAATTGGGGGGAAGGGAAGTATAAAGAAATTATGTCAGATATTTTCAGATGTTTTTTTTTGTTTTTCTCTAGCTATGTTAATGAACCATGTGGCAAGGTTGTTAGTGAGTTGGGGTCCAGCTTTGATAAGGCTATTGGATTATCTGTATTGCTGAGAAGTTCTAATGAATGAGATGAAAATCACGAGGATTCTCTCTCGGAAACTTCTCTCTATTTCTTGCTCTGACTCAAACTTCCATAGCCGAGATTCTTAAGCCCTGCAGACTAAAATTTGAATTTGATGACTGTGGAGCAAACAGTTTACTCAAGACATTGGCCCGTAACTTGGATCCATTGTGTTAGTGCTTGGATCAGATTGCAATGGACCGTTTATGAACAATTTCATTGGATTTCTCCAATGGAGGTAAGTACAATCAGTATTTTAGGTTAAAAGGTGGTAACTAGCACAAGTTAGCTATTAGTTTATTGGTGTAGGAATGAGCTTTTATTAGATTAGATGATGATTAAAAAGGCTAAATCATGATTTAGTTAAAATGTTAACTGTTGAATTTAGACGAACTCGAAAATAGGAGTTTAGTCAAAGCAAAAAAAAAAAAAAAAGAGGCCAAAATTGCAATTGAAATCCAAAAAACCTAATTGAGAATTTCAAGTTAGGTTCTACATTTTTCATATTTGGAAAAGCGGATTCGAATCCGAGTTTGAAGCCTACATTTTTCGGGTGGCTTAACTGAACCAAACATGAGAAATAGCTATTATCTTTACTGGTGCAATTTATCATAATACATTGGGTAGCCCATGCTTCCGGTATCCAGTTGGCATTGGTAAATATTTTTCTTTTTTTTTAAATGGTCAATTTTTTTATCTCTAATTTGCTCTCTTGTGGAAAATTCTTAGAGACAAACGTTTATCTAGTTAGATACACATCTTTTTTCCCTTGTGTAATCTTTTCCCTCATTTGTCCTTTTTTTTTCCCTGATATGATTCCCTTGTGTTTTTTTTAAAAATGTTTTTTTGGGTAAATTCTCATCATGTGATCACTCCCTCTTTTTTGGTTGGAAAATTCATGTTAAATTATATCAAAACTAAAAATCTTAATTTTATATGTCTATTGCATTTAAATTGAATGAATGTTTAATGAGCCTTTTGATTTTTGCCTGATAAAATCTTGATGTTATTTGGCTATTACGTTTAAATTGAATGAGTTTTAAATTTTGAGTTGTGAATTTTTTAGGTCTAAATAATAAATCTTTGACCTATGTATGATGGACCTTTAAGTTTAATTGATGAACCTTTTGATATTGTAAATGATGAACATTTTCTATTATGTGATGTATCTTTTCAGCGTGTGTACTAACTACATATGTGTTTCATGCAGTGAATCTTTTCTTACCTATATTGTACTAACTACACGGTAGAGTTTCTTCAAAGCATTCTGACAAGCTCTACTACTCAATAGGAGCCTCACTACTCCTTGTTAACTATAGGGTTTACATCGAGCACTCTATGATAGCTTACCACAAGCCCTTGCTCCTTGCCTACGTTAGGATTTTCTCAGAGCACCCTAACAAGCTCCACTTCGAATCACAAAAAGCCTTATTGTCTTCTTGACTATAACTTGGGGTCTTTACAAACTCCTACAAACTTGATTTGAGCTCTCCCTTACTCCATTATAATGCTGTCCAAAGTACTCACTCACTGTTGGACATCTCAAACCTTAAGTGTATCCACTCTAAGGTTGACAACAAACTTGCTTATATGAGAATTCTTTAAATTCTCATGTCTCACAAATATTATAAGATTGTTACAATGATTTACATGAAATACAATATGTCTCACAGATATTACAAGAATATTACTATGATTTACATGAAATATAAGTCTTAAGTTGTGGGAACAACACCTGAAAGAATAGGAATGGATAGCATAGGGTGTTCCAATTTTCATCTTCTAAACTTGGTCCTATATATATGGTCAATTCATCTCCATATGGCCATTTGAGAATAGTACTAGCCATTAGGATGAAGCCAAAGTTACTTTTGTTTTTGATATTTAATTTCGGGGTCCTCGTTTGTATCTCTAACAATGTCTTTTGACATGTTCTATTTGTGTCTTTTGGCTTGGGACATTTCTAATCACATTTAAACTTTTTTCTAGGTGCAAAAATGCCTAATCGACTGCATTCTTGCACCAACCCGTTGGTATTCTCTTTCTAGAGTAAGTTGCATTAGCTATGTGCCTTGACGGTGACAGTTGATAGTGACAACCTATTATGTGTCTTTCATGCTTTGCAATGTCTCCTTTTTGAATTCAAATTTCCTTAGGGTAAAATCATCCACTTGCTACACTCATGAATATCTTCCTTTTTCCAAGTTAATCATACACATCAGTTTGCATCCTAAAAATTAACTGAATTTTCTCCATGTCTTGGTGAATATTTCATTGTGAACTTTGGACTTTGGCGATTTTTATTAATAATGACTTCATGTTCTTTGATGTTTTTCAAGTCTGATGATTTTCCACTTTGAGACTACTATGACATCTTCCAATTCTAATGCGGGTCTAACTGTTTCATTCTCTAATGATTTTTCACTCTAATGGCTTCTGGCTCTTATGTAACTCTAATATCCCTATTCAGAGTGAACTCGATTTATCAAATTTTCTTTTGTCTTCTTCTCATAAATATGTGCAAGCATTCACTTGAAAAGATCCCATCCTCCCATATCATGACCATACTCTTCATCTATCTTGATTCTTGGATATGATATTGATCTGTTTCATGCTTTTTTTTTAATTACAGAATGAGAATATTAAGGAGGTATCATTTGGTCGTAGGGCTAAGCACAACATGAATCTTGGTTATGATCTTTGGATGCAAAATTCTCGTCAGGGTCTCACTTTGCTGTATCTGATTATGCTAGTTCACATACTTGCTGTGGCCTTGTTGCCCATATGTTCTTTAATTAAATCAATCTAGTGGCAACTGCTCATCTCTTTAGCAATTTTTATCTTGATTGCTTCCATGTATGAGAACTCATATTTTCTAACTCAAGAATATATGAGCTTGAGTGTTCCTCAGTCAAACCTACACCGGACTGAAGCAGATTGGATTGGATCAAAGACCAAATAAAGGTAAAAGGAAAATGAAGGCCAGTTCGAAGAAACATTAGTCCATACCTAAAAAGCTAGACCAAATCAAATTAGATCGAGGATAATTAAAAGTTTCAAGAGAAAATATCAATCCAGGACTACAATTGGGAAACAAAGACAATGACAACTTGGTGACCAAAGACACTAACAAGTTTGGCCAAAATTAAATTGGAAGCAAGGGTAAATCAAAGTGAAGGAACTTTGTCCCCAAAAAGGGCAATAGGCATCAGAACTCACGAGTAAACATAGCATCATGCAAATACATGTAAGACCTAAATAGAAATTAAGCTAAAAATATAAAAATTCAAATTTAAAAGGCGAAGTATGACTTAAGCATTTAAAGAGAGAAGTCAAATAAGTGTTTGAAACTCCAAGGACAGATGGAGCCAAGCCTTTAGGTTCAAGTATACAAATGAAGGTAGAGAGCATTTTGGTTTGTGTTGGAATTTTCCAAGAATAAAATAAAAATGGCAGGTTTTTGTAGTGCTTATCCGAAAAGATGGATAAACATAGTGCCATTTCAAGTTTACCTGCCTTATCCAATCCTTTCGGTGAAAAGGTAGATAAGTATGGTACCTCTTCAAGATTTAACCGCCCTACCCTATCCATTTTTGGTGCCTTTTCAGGCATGATCACTCCTCTATATAAGGAGGAGTGAAATCACAATCGCAGGCATATAAAATCAATGGGAGTGACTGCAGCACCCTCATCGATTAACCTTTGAGAGAACCTTGAAACACACACTTGTTTTACCAAGTAGATTATCCCTAAGATTATTTGTGGTGCAACAAATAAGTCTTAAGGAAAGTTTCTTTTTCACGATTTACTTGGTTTATCCTGCACCAGATTCAACCCAAATTTTCTAACAATCTTAAGACTTATTTGTTATGGCGTCAATTCGTGAAATGACATCCAACTTTCAGAAGTTGGACAAGTTCGAGGGTGTGGGCTTCCGTCGTTGGCAAAAGAAGATGCATTTCCTTCTTACAACTTTGAAGGTCGTGTATGTGCTCAACACTCCCTACCCAATAGAGATGAAAAATGAGACTTTGGAGCAAGCCCACCGAAGATCCAAGTTCGAGAACGATGACTACATTTGTCGAGGCCATATCTTGAATAGCATGTCGGACTCCTTGTTCGATGTTTATCAAGGCATGGAATCGGCAAAGGAATTATGGGAGACGCTAGAGAACAAGTACATGATAGAAGATGCCTCTAGTAAGAACTTCCTTGTAAGTCAATTTAATAACTAGAAGATGGTCAAAGGACGCTCTGTTCTCGATCAATTGCATGAAATTCAACGAATCCTAAGTCACTTCAAGCAACATAAAATGCACATGGATGAGACCATTATAGTTTCTTCTATAGTGGACAAACTTCCCCCCTCTTGGAAAGACACTAAAAGAACTTTAAAACATAAGAAAGAAGAAATGTCACTTGAGGAATTGGCTAACCATCTTCGAATAGAAGAAGAGTTACGTGTGGAGCATGAGTCAAAGGAGCTTGTCTCCAAGATTCATGTTATCGAAGATGGCGAGTCAAGTCAAGTGCCAAAGGGAAACAAGAAGAGGCCTAATAAGGACAACAACAACAAGGGTGACAAGAAGACTAAAGTGGTTTGTTGGGAATGTAACAAACCGGGCCACAAGAAAAGAGATTGTACCATTTGGAAGCACAAACATAGCTTGAACAACCAAAAGGCAAAGGCAAAGGACAACTTTGTAGCCATGATCAATGATCAAATCAACATTGTCCAAAGTGACAATGATTGGTGGGTTGATTCGGGTGCTTCCAAGCACGTGTGTAAGGATTGCTATTTCTTCAAGACTCTTGTGTCGGTTGAAGATGGAAAAGTGCTCTACATGGGCAATACTTCCACTGTTGATGTTAAAGGAATAGGCCAAGTAGAGTTAGTCTTTACTTCCGAAAAAATTCTTGCTTTAAATGATGTATATTTTGTGCCGAAAGTTAGAAAGAATCTTGTTTCTGGTTTTCTTCTTAATAAGTTTGGCTTCAAGCAAGTGTATGAGGCTGATAAGTTTATCCTATCTAAGGGGAGTGTCTTTGTGGGGAAGGGTTACGCTAGTGGTGACATGTTTAAGTTAAATGTAATTACTCCTTCTAGTGGTAATAAGATGAATGATTTTGCTTACATGCTTGTGTATTCTTTATCTTCTCTATGGCATAATCGTCTTAGACATGTTAATTACAAAAGATTAAAAAAGATGTCAAGACTTGAGTTAATTCCTGATTTTGATGGAAACATAGAGAAATGTAAGACGTGCATGTTAACAAAGATCACTAGAAGTTCTTTTCCAACTATTCAAAGAATCACCAAATTACTTGAATTAATTCAGAGTGATTTAGGTGATTTTCATAGCACTCCCTCTTTTAGGGGAAAGAAATACTATGTCACTTTCATTGATGATTTTACAAGATATTGCCATGTATACCTTTTACATGCTAAAAGTGAAGCACTAGACATGTTTAGGATATTTAAGAATGAATCTGAGTTGTATTGTGAAACCTTCATTAAAAGACTAAGATCGGATAGGGGTGGTGAATATTATGATCCAAATTATTTCCAATCAATTGGTATAATCCATGAGGTCACAGCACCCTATACACCACAACAAAATGGTGTGGCGGAAAGGAAAAATAGAACACTAACTGAAATGATTGATGCTATGCTTTCTAAATCTGGTTTAAGTGAAGGCTTTTGGGGTGAAGCAATGCTCACAACATGCTACATCCTAAATAGGGTTCTTAAAAAAAGGAATTCAATTACTCGTTATGAATTATGGAGTAAGAAAAAGCCAAACCTGAGTTATTTCAGAGTTTGGGGGTGTAGGGCTATTGTAAGAGTCCCGGAGCCAAGGAAAAGAAAATTAGGGGAAAGAGGAATTGAGTGCATCTTTATAGGCTATGCTGAATGTAGCAAAGCCTATAGGTTTTTGGTTATAGAACCAAATGCTTCTATTACGGTTAACACCGTGATAGAATCAATTGATGCCATTTTTGATGAAACTAGATTCTCTTCAATTCCTAAACCAAATGATTTTATTCCAACCACTATGACTCCAAGTAATGATCAAGAACAAGGAGACATAGTGGAAGTAAGGAGAAGTAAACGGATTAGAAAGGACCAATCGTTTGGTTCTGATTTCTTTGTCTATTTGATAGAGGGAACAAGGGATTCCATTGAAAATGAAATACCCTATGTTTATAGCATTGATTCGGATCCTAACTCATTTAAAGAGGCTACGGAATCTCAAGATGCTTATTTTTGGAAAGAAGCAGTCCAAGATGAAATGGACTCAATCATGGAAAATAACACATGGGTCTTAGTTGATTTACCCCTGGGATGTAAGCCTATCACATCAAAGTGGATCTTTAAAAGAAAAAGGAAAGTAGATGGTACCATAGAAAGGTTCAAAGCCTGGTTGGTCATAAGGGATTTTAATCAAAAATATGGTATTGACTACTTTGACAAATATGCACCGGTGGCTAGGATTGCAACCATAAGAGTTCTCATTGCTCTAGCTGCAATTCAAAAGCTAGTAATTCACCAAATGGATGTGAAAATAGCATTCTTAAATGGTGAATTAGAGGAAGAGGTGTACATGAAACAACTAGAAGGTTTTGTTGTTCCAGGCCAAGAAAACAAAGTATGCAAACTCATAAGATCATTGTATGGCCTAAAACAAGCACCTAAACAATGGCATCAAAAGTTTGATGAAGTAGTGCTATCTTATGGGTTTAGTATCAATGAATCTGACAAATGTGTATATTCCAAGTTTGAACATGGAAAAGGTGTGATTATATGCTTATATGTTGGTGACATGCTAATTTTTGGCACTGACTTATAGGAAGTAGAGAAAACCAAGTGCTTTCTATCTTCCAAGTTCTCCATGAAAGACATAGGGGAGGCCGATGTTATACTCGGTATTAAGATCATTAGAAATAATGATGGAATCCACTTGTCTTAATCTCATTATATTGAGAAAGTACTTGGGAGGTTCAATTACAAAGATTGCTCCCCAGTGGCCACTCCTTTTGATCCAAGTTACAAGTCAACTCGTAATAGTGGGAGACCTATTGCACAAATTGAGTATGCAAAGGTCATAGGGTGCTTGATGTATGCCATGACAAGCACGAGGTCGGACATTGCATTTACCATTGGAAAGTGAAGCCATTATACTAGTAATCCTAGTAGGTTTCATTGGCATGCAATACGTCGGGTGTTGAAATACCTGAAGAAAACTCAAGATTATGGCCTATGCTATTCAGGTTATCCTTCGATCTTGGAAGGATTCAGATGCAAGTTGGATAACTGACAAAGAGGATTATGCCTCTACGTCAGGTTATATATACTTGCTTGGTGGAGGGGTACTGTCTTGGGCATCCAAGAAACAAACTTGCATTAGTGACTCCACCATGGCTACTGAGTTTGTAGCTTTGGCTGCAACTAGTAAGGAGGCACAGTGGCTGCGGAATTTGCTATTGGAAGTGCCTTTATGGCCAAAACCAATGTCGCCACTCTCCATACTTTGTGACAGCAAGACCACACTGTCCAAGGTTTATAGTCATTTCTATAATGGAAAATCAAGGCACATTGGACTTAGACATGCCTATGTCCATCAATTGATCAAAGATGGAGTGATCACAGTTAATTATGTGCAAACAAATGAGAATCTTACAGATCTTTTAACTAAGGGTCTAGCAAGAGACTTGGTGTTGAGAACATCAAGGGGGAGGGGACTTAAGCCCATATCTACAATTACTAGCAAGGAAGCCTCAACTTAATTCGTGGTATGACATCACGTTCTAAGTTCAATGAGTGACAACTTTGCATAGTGATTGGAAGCACTAATATATTTTATCCCAAGGTAAGAGTGCTTGAGTATTGTAATGTTATAAGGTGAGTTTTATACTCTTAATAGATCTTGATTGAATGACTTGTGTTACAGGAGCATATTTCTAAGGTCTACCTAAGTGAGTGTGAAGTGTGGCCGCTTCAAAGAGCAATAGGGCTTGGCTTGATGCACTCATGATGGATATGGATGCATGGCCGAATAATAGTGTCAAATTTTAAGTGTGTAATGAGATTTGTGTGTGAAGTGTATCCAATTAATCAAAGAGGATGTATAGTTCAAAGACTTGCCTACTATTTACATTCAGATTAATTGAAAATATATGTCACTAAATGGAAGTTCAAATCGCAAGATACTTCTCTTATGCATAAATCTCCTTGTATTCTCGGTTGTGATTGTGTATTTGCTGGAATGGCGGGGGTTTGTTCTATATCTTGGAAAAGGCGGGCAATTGTTGGAGTTTTCTAAGAATAAAATAAAAATGGCAGATTTTTATAGTGCTTATCCGAAAAGGTGGATAAGCATGGAGCCCTTTCAAGTTTACCCACCTTATCCAATCCTTTCGGTGAAAATGTGGATAAGTATGGTACCTCTTCAAGATTTAACCGCCCTACCCTATCCATTTTTGGTGCCTTTTTAGGCATGATCACTCCTTTATATAAGGAGGAGTGAAATCACAATCGCAGACATATAAAATCAATGTGAGTAACTGTAGCACCCTCATCGATTAACCTTTGAGAGAACCTTGAAACACACACTTGTTTTACCAAGTAGATTATCCTTAAGATTATTTGTTGTGCAACAAATAAGTCTTAAGGAAAGTGTTCTTTTTGACAATTTACTTGGTTTATCTTGTACCACATTCAACCCAAATTTTCTAACAATATGAACTTGTGATACTGAACCGTTATAGGTAGGTGAAGTCCAACTTAAGATTAATTACGAGAACTATAGCTTGAGATGTCCATCATCAAGCAGTTTGGTGTGAGCAATGAATGGTAATTTGCAAATTAGTTATTAATAAGCTCATATCTGGACCCATACCTTTAGATCTACTGCAGAGGAGGACAAGTGCATATAGCCATAGAGGTTTCTAAGTAGGCCAAAAAGAAGTGAGACAAGGAAAGGTAGACTTTGTTACTTGTTTCAGTTTATCAGTCCACTCGGTCCAACCTAAGATAGTATCAAAGGCCGAATAAGACAAAACGCAAGACTGGACCGGTCCAATTAGGTCCAGGTTGGTCTTCGGTCCGGTTCTATTTTGGACCGAATAATGAACAACTCCACATGTGAGTAAGTCATAATAAATCTGTCAAGCACAAGTACATTAATAACATTAATAAATTCAATAACTCATGCATAAGTCTTGATAAACTCACAAATAAATTATGCTCACATAAGGAAATCATCTTAGAAATTATCTTACTTTGTTTCTACCACTCAATAAATATAATAAAAAATATCTTTTAGCATGAGATTAACACCTAACAGTTTCACTATCATTTACTCAATGCACATCCAAGCTATATTAGTGTTAAGGACTTTGTTGGATAATCAAAATTAGGTTACTTAGAATACAACTCTAAACTTTGACAATTAGGTGCTTTGAACAAACGTCTAAACCCTGAGCTTAGTTATCCATACAATGCTATCAATCAACTCAAGTACATTAACACAGAAGTATAACACATATAAGTGCAAATCATCACTTATAATGCATGTAAATATCAAAATCCTCAATTGGTTTAGCACCATCAAAATCAGTATATCTTTAGATCCAATAATCTCCCCCATTTGATGATGACAAACAATTGACAAATAGTGCATATATGTGCATCATATTTTCTCTCTTATTTCATTCATAGTTTTTCTCCCTCTATGTCATTATTAAAATAAGCAGGAATGAAAAATATGACACATAAAGTACAGAGAAAGTATTGTGCTTAATTCCCCATTAATATAACATCTATAACATTTATTGTATTGAATCACATGCCAACAATCAATTGGAGATGATAAATCATAATGGCCAATTGTTATCATGCATAAGACCCAATGACTCATTGATTTAAATTTTGGCATAAGAAACAAGCATAAAGCCATATGAATATAAACAATCAAAATCAACTTCTCTTCTCCTTTTTGCGAACACAGTTTAACATGTAATATTAACAGGCATATAAGCATAAAATAACAATATGTCAAGACCAGCATATGGGCTTAGAATGATAAGATCATATGTTGATACTTTGAAAAACATAGCCATCAAGAACATATGATCACACTACTTAGACATGTAGCCATAGAAAGTCGAATTAAAATAATAAGTATAGTTAGGCATGCATTGACTAACTGTATTCTCTAATCAATAAACATAAGTAATCCCTTTTAACTTATAGACATGATAGAAAAACACTCATACAAGATTGATTGAGAAATTGTTATCCAAGGATATTCATTTAAATAAGCTCCCATGAGCATGGATGCATAAGAGGGATATATCAAACTAAAATTGTATCTCTAACAAACACTCTTATAGATAATCTCATATTCACTACTGGCGGACATGCTAATGTGAACCACTTTGGGCTTTTGATATGCTGCTTGAGTTGTATTGGTGCTTCATGCTGTCTTTCTCTCTGATTAACACTTTAAATCATCTAAGATTAGGGCCTCTAATCTTGGTTTTGCTTCTCTTGAATTCTTCAATTGTGATGTATTCCTCTTTACACTTCACCATTCTCCTTTTGCTTAGGAAAAACGGAGGATTTCAACATAGATAAAGTTTTAACAAAACAATTTCGTCAAAAGCATTTTAGAAACATTCAAATGCATTTATTTAATTCAAAGAGAGTGAACACACAACAACCTAAGGGACTATAATCCCTTAGATAACTGAAGCACTATCTCAAATACCATAATCAAAATTGTTCAAACTACAAAGATAACCATAATGACTAAAATGTTCATAATAGAGAGGACGGATAGAAAATCACACAAGGATGGATAGGATGGAACAGAGTGTAAAGGCTCAAATTATGGTTTTGGAGATGGGCCGAGCAACAAGACAGTTCCTGGCATAGCTAGGAATGACCTCCTTTTCCTTCAATTCTTCTTCCATCTTTGTCTTTAATTTCTTAGCCATGTCTTAAGTTTGAGTCAAGAGAGTTTCAGACTGATCTCTATAATCTTTACTATTTCATTAAGCTCATCATTCATCATGGTCTATCTTTTATATTTCAAATGTTAGAATCTTGATCAGTGTATCAGTTACCATGCTTTTTGACACCTATGCCAACATATAAGTATGATTATTTTCCTTTTCAATAATTAGTTCTCCATCTTTGGAGGCATTACTGATGTGAAACTCAGATGGCAATTGAGCAAGTTCATCAGGTGGATTGAATTGAATGGCTTTTCGTCTTGCTTTGTAGTACCCTTGTTTCCTTTGTTATAAAATTCTCTTCCCGTGGATTGCCTTTTTCGACCAATATGTTTCCATTTTCCTAAAGAGGATTTAAGAAAAGGTTTGGGAGATTAGGATTAGGCTTTTCTTACATCAACTGGGTCAACCTTGTTAGATCTAAGGCTTCATTTGGACCTTGAAAAATTTGGTGGAAAGAAATTTTTTTTTGGAAAAGTAGCTTTTTTTTCTTGTGTTTGGTTTAGAGAAAATTGCAAAGAAAAAAACATATAAAGGAAAATTAGGTAGAAAAATTGTTAGAAACAAATGATAAAATTTTCCTCCTAAAATTGTGAGGAAAGTTTGGAAAAAATTATCAGTCTTCTCTAACCTCGCACTGCTTAGATGGTGTCTACATGATTCAAGTCATTCATCAACATTCAAGTTTTTCATTCAAATTCTTGTATTTTTCCCTCAATCCAAACAAGAGAAAAAACTCACTTTCTCTCTTATTTTTTTCGATCACATTTTTTTCTTTCAATTTTTTTTTTTGCTTTAAGTTTCCTTTCCACCAAATTTTCTTTGGACCAAATGGAACCTAAGAGAGAGCTCTGTTGAATTCATGCATCGAGGTCAATCATACTAATTTCATTTTAAATAAGTAAAGATCATAAAGCTCATGACATATTGGAAGAACACAAATTATCTCGACTTACACTCATTGCTTGTTGAGAATAATGACATAAATCATATACAGAACACAAACATGTACATATTAACAATTATTGGAGGATACACTAAGTTAGGTAAAATAATATTTATGCAGTAATTATCTAGGCAACTTATTCACAGTATCTATAATCTTGATGAACATGATATTGTTGATCAGTCTAAGTGATCTTGAAGAGTCATCATTTGAAGGCATTATAAGCATGAAAACTAAATTACTAAGTGATCTCCTAGGAACCAAACTGGGGAAAACATGGCTATTTGATCAATAATAGGTAATTATTTGATGATGGGTCTGACTTCTAATAGTTAGTGTCTCTAATAACAATAAGTGAAGACTATCCTTCAAGTTCAAATTCTTATTATGAGGTTATAAACATGCAAGCACCAACTTCTGGCCAAGTTTCAAAGAGTTTGAAATCAAGTGTCTTAGGGCTTTAAACTAATATGAGACCAGTCATCCTGGGCGTGACTCTAAACTTTACTTTTGGCTATATGCCATTGAGATAGTTTTATAACGCATAACCACATAAGGAATTTGTGTTGTGTAAGAGAAGGTTTAGTATAGAATAAACAAACACGTAAAACGCTTTAGACCAAAATCTAAAGGCACCTATCATTATGCATTAACAAGCAGTAGTGCATGCAAGTGTGCAAAAGACATCCTTCTTACTAATTATTATAGAAAACGATCACAAGGAGGATTATATGAAAAAGTGAATACATATAATAATCAATCATGGATATGATCATAAGCATGTGAGTAAAAAAACATATTAAGGCAAATCCAAGTACATGTATATATAGTAAGTTGATCAATTGCTTGAATAAAGGGGAATCAAGCATGTAAGCATGATACTTGAAATTATCTCTGACCAAATTTGTAAATGTACTTATGGCCTGATTCAAAGTCTTGACTCTGTCTCTGATTATTGAAGCTCAAAGTTGGAAAGTTGTAACCTTCACATTCTCAGTCGAAGTCTGATAGGGATGATTGCTTTCGAAGGTTAGTTAAGGTCTTCCATTATTGCATCCTTCTTTTTTAAGTTTTATTTTTGAGTTGTGCCCTTCAAGATCTTTGAGATCATTGTATTGCTAGTTCATTGTACCTTGAGATTGACTTTAATCAATAGCTCTGTTTAAGTTCACTCCTACTTCCTTTTCATCATCATACTACTGAGCAGTTCTTAAGAAACCTTCTTAAAATAGATTTTTGGAGTAATCTTTCTCACTTTTTAGAGTGACTCTAAATATCCTTTGTTGGCTTTGGCTCTATTTAGGATTCACTAAGCAAGGGATTGTGTCCAACTCTGACCTCATAGTTTCACTCTGGGAGACTTTGTGAATCTAGGAATTGAGGATTTAGCCAAAGCCATGAGTTTAGGGTCTCTGTAGGTTTGCTGTCAGGTTTTATCTACTTCTCATTAATAAGCTAATGGTTAAGAGACATCGCTAAGGTCCCTTCACCAATGTAGGACACTAATGGTTGTTCTGAGTCTCTATCTTGTTGTCCTTCATGGTGACTCTGACTTATGCCAGCAACTCTTAGTCTCTTTAGGCCGAATCTGACTTCTCTTTAGTTGCCTTTTAGTTAGTATTGTTGATATCAACCTATGCCTCTTCCTCTTTGATATTTGACTTTGTTTCAAAATCATTGAGATAAAGTCATTTCAAGTGTCAATTTTGAAACCTTGACCTTTGAATTTAACTTGGAGTCTTTGAATCATTATTAAGGCTCTTCACCTTTTGTGACAACTCAATGAACTCATAATTCTAAGAGTGAGAATCTGCCTCAATTCGTGTATGTCAAATAATCCATCATAGCCGCTTTATAGGATGAGAATTTCAAAGATGCATAGCATATATGTCAACCAATCAATTAATCAAGCTAACTCCATCATGTAGGCATGAATTTAATCATAACAGACTTATGGGAAACTTAAGGATTTTGTTTTCATTCAACCGTTAGTCATCTAAACATGCTATGATATAATCTATGCATAGCTTTTGCATACATGATGGAGATATTCAAGAATCACACCATCAATTACATATTGCATATTTATATCAAACCCAGTCATTAAGACATATTTCCTGTGATCATACTAGAGATACTACAAAAATCATGCAATTAATCACTGCAAAAGACATAACATAAAATTACAAAAGTGGATGCAACATATCATCAAAGCATTAACTATGTATTATTCACAAGAGTAGGGCTATGTACTTGTACACATGAATTTCACACAAGGAAAATAGTCTTCTTAAGAACAATCAATACAAATGATGTATGCATGAGAACATCTTGTATAAAGATACAAATATTCATACATCGCATGAATGTGAGTTCTTTCCCTTGATGAATTAATCCATGATGATCAAAGGGATGAGACAACTTATTATCAATGCTAAAGATAAGATATCAACATTTAAACCAATAGTCACAAGGGTAAGTATTTGTAGAGGAACAACATATTACTCAAGTAATATATCCACATTTATGCTAATATATATAAATACATATTTGTTAGCTCTCAAGAAGAATGTGTAGCCTTAAACTTTGCACTTTCTTGAATAAATTTGCTTTAGAGTCCTTTTGCTTTTGCCTATTATACAGAGTCTCTAAGATTATATCAGAGTCCTCTATCTTGAACTTCACAGAGCTCTTAATTGACTTATTTAATTTCCTTTTATGTAATTTTTTAGGTTGGATATCATGTGCTCCTATAACATTAAACATAAACGTTTTTGAAAGCATGTTTGACACCAAACTCGAATCCAAGATTATTAGTAACAATGTTAGGTGTATTAGGAATCAATATTTCGTAAATTAGAATTAATTAAGTTAATAAAGGACTATAATATGCACTTTTAACGAGAAAAGATTAGTGCTAAGAAAAAGAAAAAGTCTAAAAACTCAATGACCTCATCCAATATCGACATTTAGAATGGAAGCTGTGGACCTTTTCTCACTTTGATAGTTAAGTTTGTGTTTAAGTGAGATTGACTCTAATTACCAATTGTTGATCCCACTGTGAAGATATGTCACACTAGAGGGGGTTGAAGAAGATGAGTAGAAAAACTTGGGGCTTAAAAGCTTTTGAACTCTAAGAAACATAGTAAGTAGATACATGTTTGTTAGAAACTTTGAAAGCAATAAGTAAATATGCATAAGTAATTATAGCAAAGAATCTGACATACAGTAAAGAAATATGTATATAGTATATCAACCATCCTCAAAACAAAGGAGACAAACACAAGATTTGTTCACAAAGTTAACCCAACAACTAGGTTACATCTCATCCCTTAGGATTTCAACCAAGTATCTCATCCCTTTGAGATAAATGAGGCAATTGCCGTTTGATATCTTGGCTATAATAATAGTTTTCCTAGAGTATTATGACAAGCTCTACTACCTAACAAGACCCATGCTACTCTTTACGTTGAGCACTCTATGATAGCTCACTCAGTAAGAGCATCCTTGCTGCATGCCTAAAATTAGGGTTTTCTCAAAGTATGATAAGAGGCCCAACTCCAAGCCACAAGAATCCTCCCTAACTCTTTGAGTATAAGTCAAGGGTTTTCCTAGTTCCCTAAAAAATTTGATTTGGTCTCCTAATAACTCCATAATAATTTTTTCCATAGTGCTCTCTCACTCTTAGACACTTGAGTGCATCCACTCTAAGCGGTTGACAAAATACTTGCTTATAGAAGAATTCTCTCAACTGTCTAAGAGTATTGGCATGGTTTGAATGAAATATAACTCTTGCATAATAGGAACAACACCTAAAAGAATATGGATGAATAGCTTAGGGTGTTCCAATCTTAGTCTTCTATTTTATCTTGCATTTATAGGAGATTCAACTCTATGTGACCATTAGAGAAGAATAGTAGCTGTTAGGATGAAGATAAAGTTATTTTAATAGTTGATCTTTGATTTTGGGGTCCTCATCAGTATCTCTAATGGAATCTTTTTACATTTGCTTTTTTCCCACCTCTTTTGGCTGGGCATATTTCGAATCACATTTGAACATCTTTTAAGATATAGAAATACGCAATCAATCATCTTCTTACAATTAGACATTGGTATTCTCTTTCTAAAGCAAGTTGCTAGGGCTATGTGCCTTGACAATGACAGTTGACAATGACACTCTGTCATGTGTTAGGGTCTACTACTTTACAAAGTCTCCTTCTTTTTGAATTCATATTTCCTTTGGATAGAACCATCTACTTGCTCTTTCTATATTTACAATGTGTAGCATTTAGCAAGATAAGATTCAAATGAATTTTCTCCATATCTTTGGTGAATATTTCATTGCGATTACGAATTTTGGACTATGATGATTTTCATTATTGATGACTTCATGGTTTCTGACCTTTCTTATGAATGATAAGTTTCAACTTTGATAAGGATTTGACATCTTTTGACTCTAATTGAGAACATTGTTTACTTCCTCATCAGGACTACGATCTTAATCCATCTTGCTTCTTGGATATGAAATGATCTTTTTCATGTCATCTTCTTTAATTACAGAATGAGAACAATAAAGAAATATCATTTGGTCATAGGGCTAAGTAGAGCATAAGTCTTGGCTCTAATATTTACACACAGAAGTCTCTCAAGATCTCTGACCGATGCCTCTCATTTTGCTACTGTACATATTTGATATGGTCTTGCTGCCTATATGTTCTTTGTTTAAATCAACAAAGAGGCATCTACTTACCTCTTTAACAATTCTGATCTTGACCGCTTCCAAATATGATGGTTCTTGCTTTCTAACTTAAGAATCATGTGAGTAAGCTATAATAAATATTTCAATCATAAGCAAGTTAGTCACATAGATAAATTCAACAACTCATGTGTCAAAGTCTTAATAAGCTCAAGTATAAATTGAGCCCCACATAAGGAAATCATCTCATACATTTTCTTACTTGGTTTCTATCACTCAATAAATATAATTAGAAATATCCTTTGCATGAGTTTAAGACATAACAATTCAGTCATCATTTACTTAATGCACATCTAAGCTCTGTTAGTGTTTGGATAGTCAAAATTAGGTTACTGAGGGTATGGCTATAAGCTTTGATGATAAAGTGCTTTGATAGAGGTCTGAAATGTAAGCATAATCAATCACATAATGCTATCAATTAGTCCAAGTATATTAACACAGAAACACACCACATATCATTGTATATAGTCACTTATAATGCATGTGAACATCAATACTGATGGAGTTCTACCTAGCTAAGACCTTGACCATGATGAATTAAGTCCAACACATCCAAGAACAAGGTCCCAAGTGAAGAAGATGGCTCACATTTTGCAAGAAGTCCTAACAGAACCATTTGGGCTAACCGGCCAAAAAATGGTCGGTTTTGTGCACTTGATTACTTAAGCTACATTGTGGCTTAAGTCTCATAGTTTTGCATTTTTGGAATCCTCAAGATGTTAGATTTCAAGTTCAAGCATTGAGTTCAAATCATGCACACAAGAGGATGGGAGATCAAGGCATTTTTCCAAACCAGTCAGATTGGGTCCAATTCTACACGGTTAGATGTTTTTGTCTAATTACCCTACTTAGACAAGTCATAACCTTGATTTCTCTTTTGGAAGGGTTAATACACACCCTAAGGTTTCACTCCATAGCTTAAAATGCAAATCATGACCACTTTTGCTAAGGGAAAACCAAGACTGAAAACCGGTCACAATTTGCCCGTGAACCCGGTTTAGAGGCAGTCGGCTACTTTGCCTTCAACTGTGGGTTTCCCTATCTTCAGCAGCTAGATTGGCACACAAACCAAGGTTGGCACGCCCCCAAGACTCTCTAGTGAAGTGTGGCCAATGGGAGAAGGGCTGCAAATCAGATTGTCCCTCACTTCCTATTGGAGAGCTGAAATGGTGATGCTCTTGCTTCTCATTGGTAGGGGTGTTCAAAAACATCCGTAACCAATAACCCGAATTGAAAACCCGCTACTCGATCCGAAATCTCGGGTACCCGAACCGAAATATTTGAAAATTTTGGTTCGGGTACCCGAACCAATATTTTTTTTCGGTTATTGGTTCGGGTCCGGTTTGAGCATTTTGAAGATTCGGGTACCCGAAAATCTGAAACTTTTTTAAACTTTTTCGAAGCTTTTTTTTATATTATCTCTTCCCTAAAGACTTTGTAAGTCAAGTATTCCCAAACCCGAAGAAGACAAGTACTTTGACTTCGTGACATTGTTTTATTTGAAAGCGTTGTGCATGAATATGATGTTAACAAGCTTATGCCTTATGGAAGTGTGGATTAATTGAAATGTGAATGATGATAAGATATCCGCTGATATTGTCGTATTGTGTAATAATTTAAAGTGCAACATGGCTCAATACGGCAACTTTTTACAGCATAAATAGAAATAATTATATTATAGGTACAACAAAATTATTAGGCAAACTAGGAAAAAATATTTTAGAAAAAATGGATTATTGGGTAACCAAAAACCCGAACCGAAATTTTCGGGTACCCAAATTTCGGTTACCCAAAAGTTTTGGTTTGGGTATGGTTCACCATTTTGCCAACCCGAAATTTCGGGTACCCGAACCAAAATCTCCTTTGGTTCGGGTACCCGAACCATGAACACTCCTACTCATTGGTCAGCCGAAAAGTGACTCCAAATTTCGGCTGAGCACATGCAAGTACAAGCTGATTTCTAGTCAATTAGCTTAAATACAAGTTAATCAAAGTTGTAATAGTCATTTGCCTTGCTTTCCTTAATGTAATGGATGTAATTTAATTAGTTTAAGCAAGTTAGTAATCGGTTAAGCTATAACCGGGTGTATTAGCTTAGTCTAATCCTTTTCCTCCCTAGGAAGGAAAAGTGAGGGGTTTGCTAGTCATTTTGCTGCATATGTAAAAGTAGTTTCGGCCATTGTAACCTTATTATTCAGCTTGGAATGAAAGAAAACCGTAGAGAGCATTTGAGCTTTCTCTTGAATTCTTGCTTGCTTATCTTAGTTTAGGCCAAACTAAGTGGTGCTCAAGTGAGTCCTAACTTTGATTAAGTGGTGATTTTTGTATCTTAATCAAACTTAGGGGCCCTAACCTTGGTTTTGGTGGTAATTCTATATCCAAAAACCGAGATTAGTACTATCCATTCTTCTACTCTAGCTACGACTTTCTTGAATTCAAAGAAGACCAAAGCTATCCCACTGATTTTCCTTGATTGTAAACTCCATTCCCTTGAGCTTTACATCATTTTTGGTATTAGAGCTAAGTTTCTCCTTGGCCTTGGTATTCAACCCACGCATGCAGATTCATTTCTTCCTCATTTGACAAACACAAAGCCGATTCTGTTCTTTGCTTAAACCGGCTACACCATGAGTGCTAGTATGAGTTTAGAAGAGAAACTTGATGCTGTTCCGAAGAGTAATCATGATATTACTTCTTCTAATGAAGAATTGAAGAGTTCTAATCAAGAACTAAGAGCACAAAACGAGTACCTACGCAAGCAATTAGGTACTTTTCTCAAGCAAAAGCAAAAGATGAATGAAGAACTGGCCTATTCTGGTCCAAGAGAGCAAGAACACGTTTTTAGCCACACCCTTGATTCCTCTAGTGATGAAGAACCTCGGAGGAGGCCACGAACAGAACCAAGAGTGCAAGCAAACTCTAATGATTTTAGAGTTGAAATTTTGGAGTATGAAGGCAAGCTAGACCCCGAGGACTTCTTGGATCGGCTACACACGGTAGAGAGGGTATTTGAGTACAAGGATGTTCCTAAAGACAAGAAAGTCAAGTTGGTGGCCTTGAGATTACGTAAGTATGCTTCCTTGTGGTGGACTAACTTGTGTGCTAAACGAGTTAGAGAAAGAAAGGCTAAAATCAGAACTTGGGAAAAGATGAAATCCAAGTTGAAAGCTAGATTTCTTCCATCTACATATGTGCAAGATTGTTATTCCCAACTTCATAATTTGAACCAAGGCAATTTGAGTGTTGAAGAGTATACTAGGGAGTTCGAAAAGCTTGTTATTAAGTGTGATCTTCAAGAACCCGAAGAGCAAACAATAGTTAGGTACTTAGGAGGACTTGATCCTAGGTATTCTAATGTTGTTGAATTGCAAGCTTATACTACTTTTGATGAGGTTTGCGTGCTAGCTCACAAAGTTGAACAACCAAAAAAAGCTAGACAAGCCTTTAAACCTTCAAATCAGAAACCACCAAACCGGAACCAACCCTTTAACAAGGGGAGTTCACAACCGGTTTCTAAGCCACAAAATCCCTTCCCATTCAATCCACAAAGAACCCAAGCACCTCAAAAGGCCCCAGCACCCCCTATTCGACCTAACCCCAATCCAATGAGCACTTGCAGGTGTTTTAAGTGCCAAGGATTAGGCCACATTGCCTCGGAATGCCCAAACCACAAGGTCATTACTTTGGCCGAGTGGAAAGCTGTGGATGAACAAGAAAAGGAGGATGAATTTGAAGGTGAACTTGAAGAAAACCAAGAGGATAGCCAAGAGGAGGTTGAAGAAGAAGCTGATGAGGGTGAAATGCTAGTTTTGAGAAGGGTCTTGAACGGCCAAAAGAATGCAAAGGACGAACAAAGGGAGAACATTTTTCATACTAGATGCACGGTTCAAGGCAAGGTTTGTTCTTTGATTATTGATGGTGGGAGTTGTGCTAACGTGGTTTCTCTTAGTATGATTGAGAAACTAGGCTTGCAAGCTACGACCCATCCCCATCCATACAACATACAATGGCTAAATCAAAGCAAAGGGCTTCAAGTGAACTCACGGTGCCTCATTTCTGTAACCATTGGTAAGAGTTATCAAGACCAACTTTGGTGTGATGTTATACCCATGGATGCTTGTCATGTATTGTTAGGTAGACTATGGATGTATGACCGAAAGGTAATGCATGATGGTTTCTTGAATACATACTCCTTGTCTAAGGGAGGAAAGACGAATACCCTTAAGCCATTATCACCATCCGAACTCCACAAAAATAAACCCACAAAAGGCCATGAACATTCTGGTTGTCTACTTACCTTTAGTGAAACTCTCTTAAAAGCTTCTAATCATGAATTTAAGGCTTTTAAAGAGTGGATCTTAACCCTACAAGATGAACCAGATTCCCCCATGCTAACTCATCCCTTTGCCAAAACACTCATCCAAACATTCTGTCACCTATTTCCAGAAGAGATACGCTCGGGTTTACCCCCTAAAAGGGATATCCAACACCACATTGATCTCATTCCAGGTTCCATTCTTCCAAATAAACCAGCTTATAGAATGAACTCGAAGGAAACTATGGAGATTGAAAGGCAAGTGGAGGAATTGATGTCCAAAGGGCTTGTACGTGAGTCTCTAAGCCCTTGTGCCGTACCTGCCTTATTGGTTCCCAAGAAGGATGGTAGTCAACGAATGTGTGTGGACAGTCGAGCCATCAACAAGATTACAATCAAGTATAGGTATCCTATACCGAGGCTTGAAGACATGCTAGATGAACTACATGGCTCTAAAGTATTTTCAAAGATTGATCTACGAAGTGGCTACTACCAGATTTGAATAAGAGAGGGAGATGAATGGAAGACTACATTCAAGACCAAAGGAGGTTTATACGAGTGGTTGGTTATGCCATTCGGTCTTTCAAATGCTCCTAGTACATTTATGAGATTAATGAATCAAGTGTTCAAGCCTTGCATTGGCAAGTTCGTGGTGGTCTACTTTGATGATATTCTAATCTATTCCAAGGACGAGCAAACACATCAAGATCATCTCAATCAGATTATGCATGTCCTTGAACGAGAGCAATTGTATGGTAATCTTAAGAAGTGTACCTTCTTCACTCATGAAGTTACATTCTTCGGATATATTGTTTCATAAGATGGAATCAAGGTAGATGAAGGGAAGATAGAGGCTATTCAGACTTGGCCTCAACCACAAAGCATACATGATGTTTGAAGTTTCCATGGCTTGGCTTCTTTTTACAGGAGGTTCATTAGAAGTTTCAGCACCATCATGTCCCCTATGACCGAAGTGCCTAAAGGAGCATCATTCCAGTGGAATCCTAAAGCACAATCTGCCTTTGAAGAAGTGAAGAAAAAGCTTACTCAAGCACCGGTTCTTGCATTGCCGTGTTTTGAGAAGGTTTTTGAGGTTGAATGTGATGCATCAGGAGTAGGAATTGGTGGAGTTTTAACTCAAGAAGGAAAACCATTGGCCTTCTTTAGTGAAAAACTATGTGACTCAAGAAGAAAATACTCCACCTATGAGAAGGAATTCTATGCTATCATTCGGTGTTTAGAGCATTGGAGCCATTACTTGGTGGCTAGTGAGTTTATACTTCATTCTGATCATGAGGCATTGAAGTACATTCAAGGCCAACACAACCTTAACTCACACCATGCTAAATGGGTTGAGTTCCTTCAGTCATTCCACTTCACCATCAAGCACAAATCAGGAAAGTTAAATCAAGGTGCGGATGCACTATCAAGGATACATCTCCTTTGATTTCAACTAGATGCTCTTATTCTTGGCTTTAGGCATCTCAAGAGTTTATATGTTGCAGATGAAGACCTTGGGAGTTTGTATGCTGCATGTTCGAACCACCCCAAGGGAGATTTTCTAGTCCAAGATGGTTATCTATTCAAGGGAGTGCGATTGTGTATTCCCAAGTGTAGCACACGTGAGCTCCTAATTAGGGAGGTTCATGGAGGTTCCTTGGTAGGTCATTTTGGAGAATCCAAGACCCTTACCATGTTAAGGGAACACTATTATTGGTCAGGAATGGAGAAGGATGTTCAAGACATCCTTAGAAGATGTGGGATGTGCCAAATTGCCAAAAGCCACACCCTACCTCACGGCTTATACACCCCACTGCCCATACCAACACTACCATGGGTGGACGTGAGTATGAACTTTATTTTGGGACTACCAAGGACCCAAAGGGGTAAGGATTCTATATTTGTGGTGGTGGACAGATTTTCAAAGATGGCACACTTCATTCCTTGCAACAAAACCAATGATGCTACACACATTGCCGAGCTCTATTTCAAAGAAGTGACAAGATTGCATGGTATTCCTAAATCCATTATTTCAGATAGGGATACAAAGTGTCTAAGTCATTTTTGGATTACTCTTTGGAAGAAACTTGGTGCTAAGTTGCTATTCAGTACCACTTGCCACCCCCAAATTGATGGTCAAACTGAGGTAACTAATCGAACCTTGGGCACTCTTCTAAGGGCCTTGATTAAACCTCATGCTAAGGCTTGGGATTTGCTCTTACCCCATGTTGAGTTTGCATACAACAAAGCTCCTAGCAAGGCTCCTGGTCTTTCACCATTTAAGGTGGTGTATGGGATTGATCCTTTGAGTCCCAATGATCTTACCCCACAGCCTTAAGACCAAAAACCATATGTTGATGCAACAACAAGAGTGAAAGAGATTCAGAAGCTCCATGAGTTGGTTAAAGCACGAATTGAGAAGACTAATGCAGCCTATGAAGCACAAGCCAACAAGCATAGGAGAAAGATTGTTTTTCAACCAGGAGACTTAGTTTGGATCCATTTAAGGAAGGAACGATTTCCTTCTAAGAGAAAGAATAAGCTTATGCCACGACCTGAAGGTCCATTTGAAGTCTTAGAGAGGATCAATGACAAAGCTTATAAGGTTGATCTACCTGGTGAATATGAAGTTTCAGCCACCTTCAATGTGGCTGATTTGAGCCCTTTTTATCCGGATGCTACCCCACCAGATTTGAGGATCAAATCTTTTCAACAAGGGGAGGATGATAGAGTTCTACCTAGCCAAGACCTTGACCATGATGAATTAAGTCCAACACATCCAAGAACAAGGTCCCAAGTGAAGAAGATGGCTCAAATTTTGCAAGAAGTCCAAACAGAACCATTTGGGCTAACCGGCCAGAAAATGCCCGGTTTTGTGCACTTGATTATTGAAGCTACATTGTGGCTTAAGTCTCATATTTTTGCATTTTTCGAATCCTCAAGATGTTAGCTTTCAATTTCAAGCATTGATTTCAAATCATGCACACAAGAGGATGGGAGATCAAGGCATTTTTCTAAACCAGTCAGATTGGGTCCAATTCTGCACGGTTAGATGTTTTTGTCTAATTAGCCTACTTAGACAAGTCATAACCTTGATTTCTCTTTTGGAAGGGTTAATACACACCCTAAGGTTTCACTCCATAGCTTAAAATCCAAATCATGACCACTTTTGCTAAGGGAAAACCAAGACTGAAAACCGGTCACAATTTGCCCGTGAACCCGGTTTAGAGGCAGCCGGCTACTTTACCTTCAACTGTGGGTTTTCCTCTCTTCAGCAGCTAGATTGGCACACAAACCAAGGTTGGCACGCCCCCAAGACTCTCTAGTGAAGTTTGGCCAATGGGAGAAGGGTTGCAAATCAGATTGTCCCTCATTTCCTATTGGAGAGCCGAAATGGTGATGCTCTTGCTTCTCATTGGTTAGCCGAAAAGTGACTCCAAATTTCGGCTGAGCACATGCAAGTACACGCTGATTTCTAGTCAATTAGCTTAAATACAAGTTAATCAAAGTTGTAATAGTCATTTGCCTTGCTTTCCTTAATGTAATGGATGTAATTTAATTAGTTTAAGCAAGTTAGTAATCGGTTAAGCTATAACCGGGTGTATTAGCTTAGTCTAATGCTTTTCCTCCCTAGGAAGGAAAAGTGAGGGGTTTGCTAGTCATTTTGCTGCATATGTAAAAGTAGTTTCGGCCATTATAACCCCATTATTCAGCTTGGAATGAAAGAAAACCGTAGAGAGCATTTGAGCTTTCTCTTGAATTCTTGCTTGCTTATCTTAGTTTAGGCCAAACTAAGTGGTGTTCAAGTGAGTCCTAACTTTGATTAAGTGGTGATTTTTGTATCTTAATCAAACTTAGGGGCCCTAACCTTGGTTTTGGTGGTGATTCTATATCAAAAAACCGAGATTATTACTATCCATTCTTCTACTCTAGCTACGGCTTTCTTGAATTCAAAGAAGACCGAAGCTATCCCATTGATTTTCCTTGATTGTAAACTCCATTCCCTTGAGCTTTACATCAAATACCTTCAATTGGTTTGGCATCCTCAATATGTATTCTTGGGTTGAACACCTGTTGAGCAAATTGAATTCCTATTTCTTCTTATACATCCTTGTTGATGGTTGTGACTTTTTTTGATGCCTTTTCAATTGTTGTTCACCTTGGAAAAGCGATATGAGCGAGATTGAAGTAACAAGTAAAATCATGATGTTTAGATTAACTTGCAATTAGTAGTATGGCATGCCCTTTTTTCCCCGTTGTTAATTGACCTACTTTCTAAACTTGCTCATCATGCTGAATAGTTTGACAAGTGGAGGTATATAAGTTTTAGTAGTGTTAATAGGAAGATTAGAAGTTGGAAAAGGAGTTGATAGTTGTCGAAGACCAGCATCTCAAATATATAGGCATTGCTCAAGTTACTAAGGGTATTGTATGTCCTACTAAGGTGTGAATTGCTATAATTCTCATTTGAATAGACAAATAGGTTATTCAGCTCTGGTACAGGTTGAGTTAAGTTGAGCTTGGATTATGTTTTGGGTAGAATGACATTTCTTGTTTGGTCGAGTTGGGTCGGGTGATTTTTTGGTTTAGGTCAACTACTGTTCGGTCCACTAAGTTTATCATACATAAAGAAGCAACCTTGAAGGAATTCATGTCGACTACAATTCAATTTAGGTTAATTCACATTTTGATTCCATCCTTTGGGCGAGCTTGCTAAAGGTGTTGGATTGATGTAGGGCTAATAATTGAATTTGAGTTTCAAATCATTTTTGGCAAGTTTACTCTAGGTATGCAACTCCGCCCTAGCTGTACTAATTTCTTAAAAATCATCCATTCAACCGCAAATTCAAATATACTTTTTAATTATGACAGTTGGACAAAGATAATTTGCACTATAGGGGTGGTGGGAAAAAAAATCCGAACTTTATTATTGGGCGACAATAATCTTAACTATGGCCCTTTTGAATTTTGGGACACCATTCTCGAATTATGTCGTGGTTGACTCGACAAAACTATTAGACAAATCTTACATACTCAGTAGGTATTTTGAAATACAGAATAATCATATGCATATGTATACAATGAAAAAAAGTGTCAGAGTTAAAGCCACTATTTAGTATGCAAAAATCCCATTCACTCCACCTAGTCAACCAGCGCATAACTCAGCACTTGGTATGCTTGAGTTAAGGGGTCAAAGTTGAGGCTACTAGTACGCAATAATAAAGTTTGAATTATGTTCGTTCATTATCCGTTCAGATTATTTTCAACCAAAATTCCTTTTAATTATTGGTGCTTAAGTGCCTTTACTTTTATATTCATTTTTTCGTTCTAAAAAGAGGGATGCCAAAACATTATCTGAAGCAAACCAATCTTAATTTCTTCACAGAAGTAGTTAATGCTATTTTGGATTGTAGAACTTAACTAAAATCAATTCCTTTTTAATTTCAGTGCAATAAATTCGGATAGTAGAGGCAGATTAGAGGAGGCACTTTTGCAGGATAAATCCATTAAGGTAACTTTGTTTCCCTAGTCTTTTAATCATATTTATGTTTAAGATGACGACTTTATAATGGGCACGATGTACGATTCACAAGCATTTCTTGATGGCCAAAGATTAGTACAGAACTGAAAACTTATGAATTGATTAAGGACGTCTTTTCTAGTTCGAATTTTCTTTGTTTGAGTAGATCTTAATGAGATTTTATATAGTTTTGAGAATAAAGGGGGTGTGTGAGAAATCCAAATGTTTTGCACGCTTCTTATGATACACTAGATGTATGTGGATTTCATGACTTTAGGTTTTATTGGGTATGAATGTACTTAGGAGAATAGAAGGGACTCAAGTGAGGTGGTGGAGGGCATGTTGGATAGGTTTTACTCCATGATTGAATGGCCATTGTTATTCACAAAGGAAGATGTGCCCCACTTGGATGAGGATGTGTCCAATCATCTCCCTTTATTACTAAAGTTGAATGGTCAAAATTCTAGAGCCAAGAGGTGCCTTAAATAATTTAAGTTTAAGAACATGTATGTCAATAATGATAGATGCCATGAAACTACTAAGGTTGCATAGATGAAGCCTTGGGTAATAATCTAGACATAAAAGTCAGTTGCGTACTAGTGCCCTTATGAATTGTGATGCCGAGGTAGTTAGGGAGGTTAAAAACAATGTTAAGAGCTTGGGGGCAAACTGAGGGGATCTAAAGATGTGTTTAAGAGGTGAAAGCATTCTCAAAGGGATTAGCAATTGGTGTAAAAAAGAAGAGATTCTTTGGGCTCAAATGGCTAAGGTCGACTTCCTTATGTATGGTGACACCAACACACTATGCTTTCATGCTAGGACCATTCTTAGGAGTGAGATCAACTCTGTTAGCCATATTAAGAGAAGGCATGGATCCTTGGCTGAGAATGGTGATGACATTCAAGAGGTTGTTCAAAACTACTTCCACTTGTTTATTTTCTATTGGGCTCAATTCAATTCTTAATTATGTTACTGAAATTTTTTTCAAAAAGACATGAACACTTTGCTGAATATGCTCCATAATGAAGCTGAATTGTTTGAAGCAAATGCACACTCATAGATCTCCAGTGTTGAATAATCTACGTCCGCTTTTTTTTCACATTATATGGAGGTGGTGGAACATGATATTTCTAGAGTGGTGATTGATACATTGAATCGAAAAGGTGTCCCTCCAAAGCTCAGCTACACTAATGTGGTCCTTATCTTCAAACCTAACAATCCCACAAGGCTTGTTAACTTTCGAACGATAAGTTTATATAATGTTGTTGAGAAGTTTGCTACAATAAGCTAAAGGTTGTACTTCATCACATTATTTATGACACTCATTGTGTTTTTACTCTAGGTAGAGTTAGTACTAATAATATTTTAATTTTATATGAAGTCTTTCATCATCTGATGGATCAATATTGTCATAATATGTCCATATTAATTAAATTGATTATGAGTGAAGCACATGATGGAGTGGAATGGTGTTTTTTACGTGCTGTCAAAATTGGATTTTAGGGATTCATGATAAATGTGGTGATGTGTTGTGTGGAGTCAATTTCTATATTTTTTGTGATTAATGGGTCATGAGAGGTATGGTATGGCTAACTGGTTTTATTCACATTTGTTTTTATTCATCATATAGGGGCCGATAGATTTAGTGAAGAAAGTAGAAACCATGGGGTTAACATAGGACTTTGAGTTGCACCATTATTCTCTTAGTGTATCTTACTTTTTTTTTTTTTTTTGGTTTTGCAAAGTTAACAGGAAGTTGGCACAAGCGATGAAACATGCTCAAGCCATTATTTGAGCGCTATGAGCAAACTTTGATAAATCCAATGTTAGTTTCACCAAGGATATTGATCAAAGCCAAAGGGAATATGTCTGTTTAGAATTGGAATCAAAGTAGTTTTCACTCAACACAAGCATTTTTGGCTTCCTACCATGTGGGAAGTTTGAATAAGAAGGCATTTCCACCCATTAAATACTACATTAGCAAGTGTCTTTCTAATTATATGAAAAAGCTATGTCCTTAATGGGTTGGGAAGTGCTCATGAAGGTTTTAACCCAAGAAATCTCGATCTATGCTATGGGTATCTTTAAATTTTCTAAGGGATTTTGCAAATTTATCCAATCGATTTTGGTGCAGAATAACCCTAAGAGTATGAAGGTTCATTGGGTGGGTAATTCTCAGTGGTGCAACAGAGAAGAGGGAGGAGGCTTAGGTTTTCAAGATCTTGATGTATTCAATGATGTTGTTTAGGCCAAGCAAGTTTGGAGGTTAATCTTTAATGATTCAATTGTCTGGCTGCTTAAAACAAGCTATTATCCTAACATTGTAAAAGGGCCGTTGTTGGTAATTGGAAGAAGATTAATATCTGGCTGTTAAGATGGTTTCTTTGCACAGTTGATTTGGATGCCATTCTTGTAGGTTTGATCAACAAAACCAATGATCTATGGAGGGAAGATTTGATAAGAGAATAGGTTTTACCATTTGATGTGGGCATTATTTTTCAAATACCTCCACATAATTCTCGGCCAAATGATAAGCTAAGTTTGCACATTAGTGCCAAAGGGATTTTTACAGTGAAGTTAGCTTATCATGTGGTAACAATGATAAAAAATATGAACTGACCATCAAGGAGCGAGCGTTTCTACAAGGATTTCCAATTAAGGGTTTGGAAGCTCAATGTCCTCCAATGTAGCAGACTTGCTGATTGGAAGATTGGCGCCTCAGTGTTTGCTCCCAAAGGTGGCATTGCAAAACGAGCTCTAACTTGAGTATGAGTTGGGCCCTCTTGCTTTTGAAATTTAGATGGGGAGTGATTTTGACGAGAGCCTGTAGAGTGGGAGGTATGCTTCAACCACGGTTGCTGTTGAACATGCAACTAAGGCATTAGACATGGACAAGTTAGGGTAGTTTGTAGGAATGCTAGAATGTGTGGAATCATTCCATTTTTAGTAGAAAGAATTGGGACAGAGCTAGGGTCGTGGCTAGTGCATTGAGTTTTATCAAGAGTTATCGAGACTTGCTGCTTATTTGCAAGAGGGAAGAGATGGCTATTGCCGTGTTTTAGAGACCAAACAAATGTGGGAGTTTTAGAAAGAATTCTGACATTATGCAAGTGGGGTCTGATGATAGAGGGTTGGGGTTTGTGATCCATGACAATATGGGGAATATTCTACTAGCTAGCATTAAATTAGACCATGGATTGGAAGGCGTTGAGCTCGAGTAGGCTAGCGGGTATCTGTTTGCTATTGGGATGGTTGCTTCTCATGGCTACTAAAGGCTGATTGTAATGCCCTAGGTCAACTTAAAGGATTTTAAATGATTGCTTATATCACCAAAATGTGCACATTTTTTTTTCCCCTCGAAAAGGATCACAGTTAAGCATGCTTGTTGGGGAGACGTCTTAGGGTATGTGATGTCTTGGGAAGTTTTCCCAGGAAGCGTATAAGTAAGGATGAAGTCTGCCTAGAAAGGATTGTGGTGGCTTATGGGGTCAATTATCCATTGTTAAAGCCATTTCTAGTAAATGACTGAATCTTGGGAATGGGTCGGGGCTTTACAAATGGTATTAGAGCCAACCTGTGACTGTAAGATGCACCAATGGATAGTAGAGCCTTCCATGGTTACTTGCAGGGGCAAAAATATTGGGATGGACCACTGGTCAAGATGACTCGTAAGTTGATGCACTTCTAAGTCCTAAAAGTTAAGGCAAAAAAGAGATCTCAAGCACTTAGTAGGTATGGCTTGGGTTTTATGATCACCAAGATAATAGCAAACATAAGCCAAGTAGTGTTGGGTGAGATCTCAGTCATCTCACTACCAAGAAATTTAGAGCTCAACCCTTAGATCAAATGAGATAAAAAACACCACTTGCCGGATCAAGAATAGCCTTTTGAACACCACTATAGGGTACTAAACTAGAGATAAGCAAGAGAGAAACTTTGAGAGTTTTTGAACTCTACCATTCATTAATGCATATCCCTTTCTAAGCTTCCCAAAGTCTACTTCATCTAGGTAAATGCAACATGCAACTTCCTAAGCTAAGTACAATCAAGCAGTTTAAAGCTTGATAACACATTAACTTCTAAGTCTCAATCAAAATAGGAGTCAAAACCTAATCAAATTTGATTTGTAATCTCTAAACATTATTTAGCACTCTTGACAAGTCTCTTGTACCATATATTAGCCAAAAATAGGTGTTGAGCGGACTGGATAATAGCTAGAAACAAACAGTCCATAACCGATTAAAAGGGAATTTCTTGCATTTCATAGTTGGATAAAAGCAACTCCCTTAGACAAAAGGCACAATCTTTTTTGGGGGGGGGGGTTGATGATGGTAAATATTATGAATCATTTTGGTGCCAAAAAGTCCAACAAATAAGCTACTTTAGGTGCCACTTGCTCTTTCTCTACCCATGCGCTACTGGAATCGAAATTGGAGTAGTTGACTTTGGGGCTTAGTTTGACTGACCAAATGAACTCCGAATACTTCAAACTTTGCTTTTTGGATTCCTAACTTATTAGGGGTTGATTTGGATCAAGAATCATCCCCCCTTTCTTGGTTGTCAAGTTATAAGGAAGAGAAGTTCAGCCTTTTCTCAGGCTAAACTAGAATATGCATATGTTTGGAACTCTCTCATAAGCTAAGCTACTACCTTGATTTATTAGTTATTTGGGCTATTGGGATGGTTAAACACAAGCTCCCCTTACTTCCCATCCTTAGGTGCATCATCCTCCCATTGGTGGAGAGATTTGCCCTCAAATTCTCAAGGTGATCATCACCAAAGTACAGCTCGAGGTCAACCACGTTGAATATGCAAGAAACACTGCATTCTCCTAGGAGGTCATCTTATAAGAGTTTTCATTTATCTTCTCAGGCACCTTAAAAGGACCACGAGCTCGTGGGATTAATTTGGACTTCTATTTGGAAGGTAATCTCTCCTTCCTAAGGTGCACCCATACTAAGTCTCCCGGTTGAAATAATGCTTGCTTTTGGTGTTTGTTTGCTTGACTTTGATAGCGATCAGTGGCCTTCTTAGTCTGATCTTACATTCTCTTATGGAGCTCTTAGACTTGCTTCACTTTTTACTAGCCTCGGTGTTCATCTTCTTACTTTGGTGGATTAGAGAGAAATCAAATGGACCAAGTGGATTTTGGCCATAAACCACCTTGAATGATGACTTATTTAGTGGTCCTAATTGGGGCCTAATTTATATGAAAATTCAATATAGAGGAGAAGGAGATACCATGATTTTAAGTGTTTCTTCACAAAACCCTTAGCAAAGTCCCTGATGTGTAGTTCATCACCTCCATTTGGCCATCCATTTAAGGGTGGAAAATGGTGATAAACTTTCAATTTGGTTCCTAATTTCTGCTATAAGGATGATCTAAAAGTGACTAAGGAACTTTGGATCCCAATCCTAAACAATGGAAAAAGGAGTACCATATAATCTCACCACTTGTTTGAAATAAAGAACAGCTACATGAGAAGCATCATTTGTCTTGTGACAAACAAGAAAGTCAGCCTTCACAGAAAATCTATCCACCACTAGTAGGATTGAATCTTTATTGTGTTGGTTGCATGGAAGACCAAGCATGAAATCTATACTCACATCTACCCATGGTCTTTGGGGAATTGGCAATGGGGATATAGCCCTTGAGGAAGTGAATGACTTTTGGCTATTTGATAAGTAGAGCACCTCCTGATTATGCCTTGGATGTCCTTGAGCATGCGTGGCCAATAATAGTGTACTTTACGCCATCAAGCAAGTTCTTTCCTCACCAAAATGCCTAACCAGAGAACCTTGATGAATTTCCCTAATGATGAGCTCACAGGTGGCACACCTTGACACACATAATCCATTTACCTTAAACAAGTAGCCATCTTGGAGTAAGAAATCCCACTTTGGATGAGCCTAACAAGTCTTAAAGAGCTCTCCAAAATCCACATCATCTTTGTATAAAGACTTTAAGTGCTCAGGTATGAGCGCAACTGAGCTAAGTTGGAACAAAGGAGGTGCCTCCATGATAAAGCATCTGCACCTTGATTAAGCTTGGCCGACTTGTGTTTGATAACAAAGTGGAATAATTACAAATATTTATGCCACTTAGCATGCCGAGAGTTTAACTTGTATTGCCCTTGTATGCATTTGAGTGCTTCATAGCTAGAGCACTAGATGAACTCATTGGCAATCAAATATGTGTCCAATGTTGAAGTCCTTGGATGATGGCAAAGAACTCTTTGTCATAGGTAAAATACTTTCTCCTTGAATCACTAAGCTTCTTAATAAAGTAGGCAAGAGGTATGCCTTCTTGGATCAAGACCATACTTATTCTAACCTTAAAGGCATTGCATTCTACCTCAAAGACCTTGTCAAAGCAATGAAGAGACAAGATCAGTGCATAAGAAAGCTTGGCTTTGAGTTCACTGAATGACTTTTGAGCTTGAGTCGTCCAAACAATTTGGTTCCTTTGAGAACCTCTATCATGGGGGCAGCAATGGTACTAAAATTACAAATTAACCTCCTATAAAAGGAAGCTAGCCCATGAAAGCTTCGAACATCATGTGTAGAAGAGGGGATTAGCTAGGACTTAATGGCCTCTACCTTACTTTGATCAACTTGGACATTTTCGGCCGAAACAATATATCCTAAGAATACCACTTCAAGAGTGAAGAATGTAAACTTCTTTAGGTTACCATAAAGCGTCTCTTGCTCAAGTACCTCCTTGACTTATGCCAAATGTTCAAAGTGCTCTTCTTTGGTCCTACTAAAGACCAAGATATCATCAAAGTAAACAACTACAAACTTATCCATTGAAGGTTTTGAACACTTAGTTCATGAGCCTCATGAATTGTACTAGGAGCATTGGTGAGCCTAAAAGGCATCACCAATCGCTCATAAAGCCTGACCTTGGTCTTGAAAGGAGTCTTCCATTCATCCCCTTATCGAATCCGAATTTGGTAGTACCCATTTGTTAGGTTTATCTTAGAAAAGAACTTAGACTCGTGGAGTTCATTGATTATGTCCTCCAATCTTGGCATAGGATGCCTATACTTGATTGTGATTTTGTTGATGGCTTGGCTATCCACATGCATTCTCATTGAAGCATTCTTCATAGTCACAAGAAGGGCGGGTACGACATAAGAGCTCAAAATTTCTCGGACCAAGCCCTTAGAGATAAGTTCCTCCACTTGTGTTTGAATCTTTGTGGTGTCTTTTGGGTTCATTCTATAGACAGGCTTGATTAGGAGTATGACACTAGCTATGAGTTGATGTGATGTTGGATGATTTGTTTTGGAGGTAAGTAAAATAGGATTTCCTCCAGGAAGACATGGGTGAATTCTTATAGACATTGAATGGCAAAGGGTTGAGATGAGGGCTCAGTTTGCTCACCTTGAGGTGGAAAAACGGATCATTTTCTTGAAGGTTTTAAACTCATAATAGTCAACATGGAGTGTAGGTTCTAGAAGGGAAAGAAGCATCCTCCTGTTGTTATAAGTTTCTTTGTCTTGGGTTTGGCAATTTGATGTGGAGCTAAAGTAGCTAAGGTGATCTTTCGGCTATCTTGGTAGAGGGTGTGTGTGTTTAGGTAACCCTCATGCATGATCGTTCGGTACTAAAGCCACGAACTTCCCAATATAATGTTACTAGTATCCATTTGGAATGATATCACATGACAACTCATCATAATAGCTTCCACCGATTGTCAAAGTGATCAAACAACAAATTGAGACTTGGAGCGCTTTACCTTGGCTAAGCCATTGTATGGAGTAGAGGTGAGAGTGAGGCTCGACCTTGAGTTGTAGCTTCTGTACCAAAGTAGTGGAAGCCACATTTGTGCAACCACCCCCATTCACAATGAGTGAATAAACTTGTCCACTAATAGTGCACCTTATGTGGAAGATGTTTTCTCTTTGCTCCACTTGGGTAGAGTTCTTGCGTCTACTTAGGGCACTCTTAAGAACAAGAAAATCCCCTTCATCCATCTCCTGTACATGATCCTCATCAACCTCCATGAGGTGAACCTCCTTGTCACTCCCTTCCTCCCTTAATTCGGCCTCCTCAAGAGTTTAGTATTCGACCAAGGTAATGACCTTTTGGATGGGGCAATATGAGGCAATGTGTCTAAAACCTTAACACTTGTAGCACCTTATCTTTTCATGGGTATTAAGAGGTGGCTTACTAGTGTTTGGTTTGGAATTGGAGGGAACTATGGGTGTGTTTATGTCCTTAATAGTGGAGGAAAACTCCCCTTCCTAAAAGGGTAGCTAAATGGTGTTGGTCCTAGGAGTTCTTTCTTGAGTTTGGCTTTCTTTTAGAGTTCAAATTTGTGTGCTAGGGAGCACACTTCATCAAGAGTAGATGTTGATGGGTTTTGAGGGGGATGGAAAAATAAATAAAAGAAAAAGGAAAATGATACCTCAAATACTCACGATTGTCAGTCGTAGTATTTTAAGGGTCGGTCCACAGGGAAAACACGTGATTATGGTCATTTAAAATTAAATACTTAAACTAATTAATTAAACTAAGTGATGTTATTTAAATCAATTTAACAACCTAATTTCAACTAAACTCTTCTAACCCTTATAAACATTAAAATAAACTAATTTACTAAATCGATTAAACCTAAACTAATACTTTAATCAAATTAAACTAAACTAACAGTGAATTTAAGCATGATTTTAAACTAACATCTAAATCACTTTATTAGGCTAAATTCAATTCAAGCTAGTTTAGGACAATTAACAATGGGGGATGACTTAAAGCAGTAAAACAGAAATGAAATGAAAACAAGCATCAAAAACAAAAATCGAAGGCATGAACAGAACAGGGGAACAACACAAACAGAGGAATTAAGCAGCTATTGAAATTGAAAGCAAACTGGAATGAAGAACAATAATCGAAGAACAGAACATGAACAGCAGCACAGGGGAAGCAATTACCAAGCCTCGATGAATCACAAGACCACTACTCGTTTCTCAGCTATTCGAACAGCAAGGAAGAGGGCAGAACACCAACAGGAAGAATCGAACCCAACCAGGATTCGAGCAGGGGAATGGGGGAATCGAATGAATTTCGGCCAAACAAACCCAACAATTCTTGTCATTACAACTGAAAACTCAAACTCGAAGCACAATTATACCAAATTGAATTCAAACGCTGAAAACAACCAAAATTCGAACCCTAATCCGAAATCAAAATCGAAGAACATGAATCGAAATTAAAACTGAAATTTCTGAGATTCGAAATTGAAATTAATACTGAAATTGAACGAAATTAAACAAAATGAAACCTAATCTACTCCTAATTCTAACCCTAAATTACCTAAACTCGACTTTTTTTCAATGGCGTCGCTGCACCTTGCTTAAATACCCGAACTGCTCTTCTCTCAACCGTCGATCTATGGTGTTGCGTGGACGATGGCGATGATACCCAGAGACGGGGTTGTCGTGGCTGTTGGATGAAAGGGACAGCAAGGGTGGTGTAGGTGGCTTCGGGGTTTCGGGAAAGGGGGTACGTGGATGGTGGAGATGGTGGGCTGGAAGATGGCTTCTAGAAGAGGGTGTAGGTGGCTTGGTGTGCTGGAGGAGAGAGAGAGTGGTGACGAGGCAGAGAGAGAACGGGGAAGGAGATGGTAGAATTCGAAGGTTCTGGTAATGGGTCGAGGGTACATGGTTCGCTAGGGTTTCGGGGTTCAGGGGAAAGAAGGAAGAAGAAGAAGCGAACGAAGAAGAAGAAGAAGCGAACGCGAGAAGGGGAGGGGGTAAGTGAAACCGGTTCACTGCTGAACCGAGCCGGTCCGGTTCACTGGACCGGTCTGGTTTTTTTTTTCTATTTTTCTTCACTCCTTGGCCGGTTTTTATCTCTTTTGGCCCGGTTTTTTATCGCTTTGGTCCGGTTCTTCAACCTTCAATTTTTTCTTCAATTTTTCCTTGCATTTTCCGCCATTTAAACCCATTTTTCACCTTTATTCAAAATCTGCAAAATAAAATAAAATAAATTAAAAACCCTAAAAATATTATTAAAACAAGCATAAAATTGGTGGAAAAGTACCTTAAAAATATCACATTTTTGGCTCAAACAGTAGAGTAATGTTAGAATTCCATAAAATTTCGAATGAGCTCATTCACACCTCCCAAGTATCTTACCAAGGTTTGATCTTCATTGTCTCTAAGATCACAAGTTATAATGATCCTTTCAAATTTACAGGTTTACTCTTCTACACTCTTGGTTTCTTGTCTAAGGGGGTGGAGTCTTGTATAGTTATCTGATGGGTAATGGGTTGGTAAGAACTTGGGTCTAAGTTTCTCTCTTATTTTCCTCCATGACTTTATCTTCCCTGTCCCGTTTCTAGTCCTCTTAGTTATGACATTGTTCCACCAAATAGAAGCATATTTATGAAGCATAAGGGCTATGAGTTTTACCTTCTTATCATCAAGAATGTCCTTTACTTGAACACTCGTTTCACCATGCGTACCCACTCTAGGAAATCATTGGGATTTTATTGCCTCTCAAACTTCAAAATCTCTACTTTGTAGTCCATGGTATGATGCTCACCTCTTCTTGTTGTCCTTGGTATTCTTTCTTCTTCTTCTTCTACACCTGATGCAAAGGGATTGCTCTTAGCTTCTCCTTCTATGGATTTGGATCCAATTGTGGAATGAGAGCTTTGGATCCCCTTTCAGTTGTTCTTCATGGCTTGATCAAGTTGTTTCCTTTGATACTCAAGTTGAGCATCTTTCTTGGCGTTTAACTTCAAAAGTTGCACAAACTTCTCTTCCAAGGTCATGCTAATAGGCATGATGGATAGAAGCTAACCGGCTTCTTTTTGTGGTTGGTGTGGTTAGACAAGGGTTGTGTTTAAGCTTTCGAGGAAGGTTCAGCAAAGAGAGTATCCTTAGCTCTTATACCATTTGATGCACGTCTAAGTCCCAAAAGTTGAGGCAATGGAGAGATCTCAAGTAGTTAGTGGGTATGGCTCGAGTTTTGTGATCACCAGGACAATCACAAACATAAGATAAGTAGTCTTAGATGAGATATCACCACCAAGAAACTTATAGGTAAACCCTTAGATCAAGTGTGATAAGAAACACCACTCAAAATATCAAGAAGGGCCTCTTGAACACAACCCTAAAAAGTTAAACTAGAGATAAGCAAGAGAGGAACTTTGGAGGGAGTTTGAACTCTACCATTCATTAATGCATAATATAATCATTATAAAAGTGGGGGAGGGTAATAGGAACCCATTCCCAAGCTGCCCAACATCTACATTAGCTAGAGGAACACAATGTAACTTCCTAAGCTAAGTACAATCCAGAGGCTTAAAGCTTGACAACACATTAGCTTATAAGTCTCAATCAAAATAGGTGTCAAAACCTAATTAAATCTGATTAGTACTCTCTAATAACTTGTTTAGGAATCTTGAAAAGTTGCTTGTACCATTGATTGGCCAAAAATAGGTGCTGAACTAAAAGGGAGCTAGAAAACAAACAGGCCATAACCGGTTAAAAGGGAATTTCTTGCATTTCTTAGTTGGATGAAAGTAATTCCCTTGGAAGAAAGGCACCATCTTTTGGTTGGGGGGAGGGATGCGGGGGGTAATAATAAATATTATGACTCATTTTGGTGCGAAAAAATCCCATATATCAGCTGCCTAAGGTGCTTAACCACTTGCTCTTTCTCTACCTATGCGTTGTTGGAACCGAAATTGGAGTATTGACTTTAGAGCTTAGTTTGATTGACTAAATCGACTCCAAATTACTTCAAAATTTATTTTTTGGATTCCTAACTCCTTAGGCTTTGATGGGCCAAGAACAACTCCCCCCTTGTTGTCAAGTTATATGGTCGAGAAGTGTAACCTTTTCTCAGGTTGAACTAGAAATGCGCCTGTTTGGAACTCTTTCATGAGCTAAGCTACTACCTTGATTTCTTGGTCATTTGGGCTATTGGGATAGTTGAACACAAGATCCCCTTGTTGCCCCTCTTTAGGTACATCATAATGCAATCTATTTGGGAGGCACAATAAGGACATTGTGCTCTTCAAGTGGGAGTGATTATAACACCCCGAGTATGGTTAGAGCTGAGGCTCATAGGATTTAAAGTGATTACTTAGAATACAAAAGGTATGCCTTCTTTTTTAGGAAGCTCACTCTTAAAAACTCTACAGTTCAGTTTGCTTGTTGTGGAGAAGTTTTGGGATGGGTGTCCCCCTGGGACGTTTTGCCAGATAATATGTAAATGAGGACAAAATATATTGGAAAGGTTTGTACTAATTTGTGAGATTAGTTAGCGATCCTTTAAGTCATTATAGATATTGATGTAATGCCCAAGCATGGCTTAAAGGATTTAAAATGACTATTTATATCACCAAAATGTTCATTAGGGGAACCCATTCTTAAGAACTCGATAATTAAGTATGCTGACAACAGAGAAATCTTAGGATAGTTGACCTTTTGGGAAGTTTTCCTAGGTAGTGTATGAGTGAGGACAAAGAATGTTAGAAAGGCTTGTGGTGATTTGTTGGGCGAGTCATCAATCCTTCAAGCCATCTTGGTAACTGTCACGACCCAAGAGGGGTAAGGGTATTGCATTAGTGATGGAAAGCGACTGCTCTTCTTTTACGAGTAAGTGAGAAGGAATAACGAAATAATTATTTAGGGTTTTTTTTTTCAAATTTCAAACATTTTTAATTTTTCTAGTAGTTTGAGTTTATCTCTCGGGCTTTTGTTGAAAGGAGTTAACTTGATTGGTCACATAATCGCCCACTTCCAACCGGCCAATCTTTAAGAATGAAAATGGGAGGAAGGGGGGGGGGTGGACATTATCCATGAACTAGTTACTAAAGACATGCATACTTTCATTGAAAATTCATTGGTGTTGTATTCTAGGTGATAAAAAAGAACCTGTTTCTTCATTATAGATTCACTCTTAACCCCCACAAAGGGAAACTTTAACTATTAAAAGAAGCCTCTAAAAATAAATCTTCTTTTCCACCAATTAATACATATTATATTTTCTAAAATTTTAGAAGATTAAAAATTTATGTAGAAAGTGTAAAAACATTAGAAGAACTTGGAATGACTTAGAAGAAATTGAAAAAAATAAATAAATTAGATAGTGATAAAATGAAAAGACTAAACCTTTAGACAAGGACATTATTATATGGTACTGTTATTCTCCAAGAATAGATGAAAAATAATAGCAGATATTGTATGGTATAGTGATAATTTTGTATTATCCAATGTTCCTCATTGGAGCAAGTCCAATTCCCCAAACATTATATGTATATGATATAAGAGCGCTAGAACTCTCCTCTTAAACTATTACCATGAGCACTAACGTATGCCTTAAGCTACCACTTAGCCACTGCTTCCTACAAATTTTTTGGTAGCCATAGCAACCACTCCCCCACCATCTTGTCTTAGTCTTTCGGCTATTAGTGTCCCTGCCAAGGCCATTGCAACGGTCCCCATCCATATGACTCAAACCGTTCCCATAGCTAACCCCTTGCAAATTAACAACGCCTCCTCCCCTCTCCATTCATTGCCTTTATCTCGGTCTTCTATTTTTGCAGAGCCTCTTAAGACCCCCTCAAAGTGCAATTATAATCACAGTCTGTGAAGAAAATGTGGTCCATTTGACCCAGTCAGTTTAACAAGCAACAAATTTATACAATGGTTTTCATGAAAGACAAAAGGTAAACATCAGTTATCAGTTAGAGTACCCTCCTACAAATATGAAGTTAAAGAGTCTGACCAAAGAGTCAAAGCTGTGTATTTATCAGAGTTGATTATATGGAAGCTCATGTCAACATTATTAGAAGGTCTCCCTTGAGTCGAACTCATCAAAACATGGTTGGTATACAATGCCAATAATAATTCAAAAATTGAATCCATTTATTCCATAGTGAATTTTTAGCACACTTATATCTTCATTAAATATTATACGATAGATTGTTCTCTTGGAGAAACAATCCTTGACATATGACTACTATTACATATCTTTTTAGACATTATTTGCTAAGGAAAAGGCTTAATTTCATTTAATTTTTTTGTTACCATAATTATTGTTGTTATTCCTTGGATATGTTCACTAATGATATTCCTTCAAGTTAAAAGAAGAAACTCAGCCAAAAGTGTTCGGTTCCTAACCAAGCAATGTTTTGACCTTCATTCCATTAGATTTTAGCTTACAAATAATCTTTAAATTAGCTAATTAATGATAATTTATCTTTTGTAGATTTGAATAAGAGAAAATCCCAATTGGAGGAAAGCCAAACCTACTTTGACAAAAAATCCAAAGGAAGTGCCAAAAGAATCAAAAGGGAGTGCCAAGAACTAAGAGAGCATGCCAAAGAGCTAGCAGGGCATGCCACGAATAGAGCAAGAGAAAACTTGGATCGAGAATTGATACGGAGGCACCGTGCCATGTGGAACATCCGTGCCCCCCCCTAAGATGCCCTTTTTTTCATAAATCGGTGATGTAAGGTTTAAAAAGCAAGTTTTGGCATCTATTTAGGGGATCTTTGTTTTTAGCAGCTATTTTCTCTCTCTAGCTTAGCTTGTAGACTTTCTTACCTCCATTAATGAAAAGCTTGAAAGTTTAAGCCTTATATTAATTTCATTCCAAATTTCTTGTTCTTTCTCTTTGTTATTGCATAATCTCACTTTCTCTCTCCTAAATTCATTTAAAGTTTGTACTTTTGAGCAAGATTAATCCTCCCCAAATGTGGGCTTGATGTAATGTGGGTTGTGGTGAGAATTGGGTTTTAGTCTCAATGGATTTGAGACCTAAATCTACCTCTCAAAACTCATTCATCCCTCCTTTTGATTTTTCCTTTTTCTATATTTGGTCATCAATACCATTAGGATAGTTTAAGCTGTTATAAATTTGAAGAAGCATGGTTAAAGGAGATCATCAAGGATTGGTGATGGTGTTAGTTCTTAATTTAGGTCATTAATGGATGCGAACTCATTGGTAATCTTCTACCTCTTATCTTGTTATTGCACCTTTTTAGGGTTAGTCATAGTTTAATTTAGAAATTGACATATTGAGGTGATCCTTTTGAGGAATGTTGGTATATTGTTAATGGCCATGTCGAGCATCAATGACCCTATTTCTATGTGCTACTTGTTTTTTAGGTGCTAGTGAATAATAATTAGATTAGTGTAGTGTTTATTGTTATTATTTGCTTTTATAAGTCATTTATAGAAGGCTTTATTAAATTTGCATGTTAGATTAATTTAGTCTAGCTAAGAATTGAAATCATTCTCACAGTTAAGTAGATCATAAGTTAATCACCAATAATCCCTAAGGATGATTTTAACCCTTCGTCACCACTCGAAAATATTACCAACAAAAAGGAACAAAAATTGAAATCGAAAATGGCATGGCAATGGGTAGCAGTTAATATCAAGCAACAACTATTTCAATAATCACCTTCATAAGAATGAAGTCAGCATAAGTATTCCTTTTGCGACAAGGATGATTAGGTACAAGGCTTTGGGGTTTACCAAAGAGGTAAATAATCAAACTATGGCTTGTTAGAGTACCTTAAGAAAGCTGTGTTTGTTAGAAAAGAGCTATGGTGCTCTTATTGTATGGTAAATGAGCTACAATATAGTTTTATGTGAAAGCTCTATTGGCAACAATGGGTAGCGAGGTGCTTATTAGCCATTATACCTTTGAGAGTTGAGGAACTCTAGAAGTTTGACTTGTAAGAGTGATTTGAGAAAATTCTAATTGTAGGAAGGAGTCAGATGACTCTTGCTGAATTGTTACGACAAGATGAGTGGATTAATTGACTCTTAACGTTAAGGAAGGGCCTTAGGTGGGGACGTAGCCCATGGTTGAATTCGGTGAACCCAGTAAAAAATCTGGTATCTCTAATCTTTATCCTCTACACTTTACTCTGCATTTGTTTAATCCTCATTTATCAAAGTTTCTATTTAATCCATTCTTGATTTATCAAATTTATAGTTGTATTTCCTCTAGTACATATTTTCAATCTTAATAAAGAAATTGGCAACGGACAAAAGGTTTTAGTTGTCATCCTATTCACCCACCCTATAGGGTGACTTACCTTGACAAGTGCGACCAACAAAGCCACTATCAATAACTATTTTCCTTCCCTTCACCACCCCTGCTCTTGCCCTTGTTTTCGGTACCTTCGCCTGGGGTCTTCATAGGGGCCTTCAACAAATCTTTTGACTCCTATGCCTACTATACGATATGACTCCCTTCTCTCTTCCTTTTAAAAGATGTACCCAATGAACTAGTGTCGTGCAATTTCTTTAAAAAAGGTGGATAATCATTTGAGTTGGTGTACATAGTTAAGAACTTTTCTTATATCTATCAATATGTTATGCATGGAGGTTGGAATCCTTCCATTGCCACAACAAAGTGTCCTAAACTATATTGGTGCACTTGGACTCAGTTTCACCTACCAACTTTGGCTTTGGGTAGACTAAACAATTGATTTTGGCTCTATGCTCTGTTTTCTGATGACCATCTCATTTAGATTTATGATCTTCTTCACTCGTACTAGATTTGGGAGTGGCTTTATAAATGCTTCTTGACCACTAGTTTAGTTAAAACTTTAAAAGGTAAGTGAAAATTCTCGAATATTAACAAAATGATCAATTTATGTGGTGTTTCTTGCAGGAGATTAATGATTTTTTCAGACACCCTGTTAGCTATTAACTCTTTCGTTGATCATAAATTACTTAAATATACTATCTTGGGGATGAAAGATGATAGGTATGAGAACTTTCTTACTAGAAAAGCACCTATTTGGGACACATACTATGTTTGAAGACTTATAAAACTAGCTTCCAATGTACTAATAAAGTGCTATTCATCTTGAAGAGCCTTGATTTCTCTTCTATTCATTGAGATTTTGCTTTGACTATACCTCTAATTCCATGAATAGTAATAACAATGATAATGGCGCTCATTGGGGTCGTAGGACCTAGTGTGGTGGTAGGGGAAAGGACGTTGTGAAGGATGTGGTTATGGAGGAGGCTGAGGTAACAACAACAACACTACTAATCCGCTGGGCACTCATAACAAAATACCTAAGCTAGCACATCAAATGCTGCATCATGCATATCTAGTAGTCCTTATATAGGTGTTAGATTGGCTACCCTTACTAATTTTGGGATAAAATAATTCATCTAATGTGTGTGCTAATGAGTTCCCTCGTCACTATCTGTTTGTGAGCTGTGTTTCCATTCTGGCCACACTGGTTCATACTGTCCCCGTTCTTTCCTTGTTGTTGCGCTAGCCAATTCATCTCAGATACTCTAAGTGCCTTTACAACTCTTAAATACGGTGAACCAAATGAGATTCTTTAGTACATAGTTGCTGCCTTGTCTCGCATAACACCATTAGAAGGTATTATTTCTAACAAGCGTTCTTATCCTAACATGAGTCATGTTATTGTTGGAAATGTAACAAGTTTGCCAGATCCTTAAAACTTAATTATGTTCTTTTGTGTGCCTAACTTGAAATATAATTTACTTCATGTGAAATAACTTCGCATTCATAATAATTGTGAGGTTGGTTTTGAATCCTCTTCTTTTCACATTAAGTACAAGGACTTGGCGATAGTTCTTCTCAAGGGTACCAATGATGGTGGTGTTTACAAACTTATCACGACTGCTTCCTATCTTACCTTGGCTACTTCCTGAGGTTCAAGGATGTTTGGCATTGTTGGCAATTCAAAGTGGGTATAAACTTTTAAATTGTCTCAAGCCTAAACATTGAATATATTGTAAGTCTAAGTCTTTTAATAAGTATGTTGCTTGTAAATCAAGCAAGGCCCAGTACTTACCTGTTTCAAGTGTCCAATATTGTTATAACAAACGACTATCCTTAACTAGCTTTAGTGTTGGCATTCCCATGTTATTTCTCATAGGTTTTTGCTATTATATTGTTTTGTGGATGATTGCAGAAGCTATACCTAGATTTATCCCATAAAACACAAAAATCAAAAGTTCATCAATAACTTAAAACTTTCAAAATAAAAATTATCAAAGTAATGGTGGTTGTGAATTTGATAATGGACCTCTTAGAAAGTACTTCTTCATTATAGTATCTTTTTTCGTATGTCCTATCCACAAACTCCAGAGCAAAATGGGGTTGCAACACAGAACCTCTCCATATGATTGAGCTAGTATGATTGATACTAACAAAGCTTACTATACCTGGAGAATGTAACGTTGATGGTACCTTTACATGCTGTTTTGTTTGCCTATGCTGGTTTTAGATAATCATTTACCTTTTGAAAAGCTTTTTAAGAATGTTCCTGATTATACAGTTTTATGAGTTTAGTTGCAAATGTTTTTGTACCATTTTACCCTGCAACACTAATTGTTCCCTCATTCAAAATGATGTGTTTTTATTGGGTATGCTCTTAATTACAAAGGGCAATGGTGCCGTGATTGACCACATGTTTAGTCTTTGTTAAAAGGCATGTTCAAGTCCATGAGTATGTATTCCCTTATCCCATCATGGTCTATCCCAAGGCTCAATGGTGCAACACCTTTCACACTATTTGGTAGTGCCATCTTCTCTTGTAACATCCCCAAAATGCTATTGACATGATTTATGGAAAACTACAGCGGAAGACTTAATGATAGAAGGCGTACTGCCATCCTGATAAAGACAAGGCTCATTGAAACCATTTAATCTTAAAACTCATGTTCACAATCACAATATCTATTAAACTAAAACACTCCGTGACCAAAGTCCATAATAGTTCAACTTTAATAAAATTGATTTAATCATACCATGAGCTAACTTGCACTTCACACTACACAAGTATATTGAATATAGACCCAACTTGACCATGAGGTTGATCCCAACATTCATGCTATACTGAATCCACTGTGAGCATCTGATGACTTCTAAAAGGGCTTGCGAAATGGAGAAACATGTGATACTTCATCACCTAAAATGGAAAATATGAAAACAATTCGAAAATGTGAGCTAAAACTCAGTACGTGCATTCTTGTATTGTAAAATGAGCGTAGAAACATTGTTGATGGGTCCCTGCCTTTGCAATTCATTTAGTTTGTAATAACAGTGAGAATGAAAGTAATATGAAAATGAATTGCTCATTATTATCTGGATGTGAACCCCTTACAATGATATGATCTATACAGAGGTGTACACCTGCCAATCCGATCAAGAGTTGGCCTGAAGCCACGCGGGTAAATGTTGGGTTGACGCCCTATAGATGATAACTGACGAGGTCACAAGTTAAATGGAAAATCGCTGTATAAAATGATTCATTGATAAACTCATTAAGAGTTGTAACTTGATAAACGTGTTCTGCTTTCTGAAGATACAGGCAATGGACGTACCTTGAGTCTTAAAAAAAAATGTCCTCTGACTTGATAAATGTCATCTGTTTCATAAATGTCATCTGACTTGATAAATATGTTTTGACTTGATAACACTTATGCATAATGAGGAACGATAACTAGGCCACGACTCTATTTCATAAATGTCATTATAGGCATTTTTAGTCAGTAAATGATCCTTATTCATATAATTGAGTAAGTAAAAGTATATGTAATAGAAATTGATTAATTAAATGGTATACATAACTTGGGTATTTCAATGTAACTTCAAAGCTGAATTAATGAAAGTAATTAAATCCGATATAAATTAAATGAAAGTAAAATAGACTACAATAAGATAATGAGATTACAAAGGAAAAGACCTTGATGCTGACAAATGGGAGAGTGGTTTCGGCCTTTTCTGAGATAGGTTACTGATACGGGTTTAAGGCTCGCTGATGTATAGCTTGGTTCAAGATAATAGCGAGTACACTAGATTGGCTTGATTAATATATTTGACACATTCTAAATTGAGTACGTAATAGAGGTTCGAGGCCAAGAGAGATATATTTTGGTTCAAAATAGCATAAACTGTAATAACTCGGTCTGATAAATATGGTTTCTGAGTAAAAATTTCTCCCCATATCCCATATTTCATTCACAAGTTCATTAAATATAGAATTCCACCCCAATGAGTCATTGAACTCAATAGAAGCTATTACACTCACTAAACTTGGTATTTTCTTTGTAAAAATCCATAATTGATTCAAAGCTCATAAACAAGCCCCCAAATTGTATACTTGTCTTCTTCTTTCTCATTAACCAAGCTAAAAACTTCATGAAAGTCCATGAATATTCATTTCCCCCTTAGATGACCTTACTTGGCCCGAAATACACAAAACTAGTGCATGATCAATCTCACTCAATCTTTATTATTGTTCTTTACACAATTACTAAAAGTGCTTCCAAAAATCACCAAACTCAAAATACTCAGCCAAAATTCATGAAATATTATAGGAAATTAGAAAATAGTATGGGAAATCTACAGTAAATTGTTTAGAATTGTCCTTCAAGTATGTGCTGCACAGAAATTGTAATAACAACCCAATTTGCACTACAGCAGGTTAGATCACTTAAAAAATTCATAACTTTCACCCTTGACCTAAAATGGAGACCTAAAACCCCAATGTGAAAATATTAAGAAGTCTTGAAAAATGTTCATTTGTAACACAAAACATGATTCCCACAATAGGGTTCCCAAAATGGGGCTAGAACACAAGTGTGTCAGTTTTGGTCTAACTTGCGCAGTTCTCGTAAAATGACAATAACTTTGTCCATAGAACTCAGATTAAGGCGATTCAAAATGCATTTGAAAGCTGACACACTGAGCTATCTACCCACCAAAAATGATAATGTGGGTGGATCATTACCAGTTTAATCTCAAATTCACCCCTATTTTCTACCATTTCTAGCGCTCATTGTTTTTGCATTCTCCTCTTTTTTTCCACATAAATCCTCACTTGAAATCATTCCAAATCACCAAAAACATCATCATAATCATCAATAATACTAAAGATTACAAAAGCATATGCAAAACAATATAAATCCATCACTTGACTTAAGCTAACTTGATCATGACAAAACCCTATTCTTAACATGCTTCAAGCTCAACCCCACCATGATCAATATCCCCAAAATCAATAAAATTTGCATGATAACATCTAATTTGATCTCAAGAGCATGAATCATAACTAAAACAATCATAAAACTAAAAATACATCAAGATCAAGTTAGGGTTTACTCACTTTGATGGTTAAAAAAGAGGTGTAAGTGGTGTTGGATGTTTGTGGGAGCATGGGGGGTGGCTGTGGGTGGCTGCCTGGTGGCCAAGGGATGGCTGCAAGTGGCTAGAAGGTGGCAGAACTAACTGAAAAGCCTCGAGACAGCAGTAAACAGCCATGTGGGAGGGAGGAAAAATAGGTGGAGGAGAGTAGAAGACTAGTCTTCGCTTGGTGAGAAGAAAATGACTTGGATGCTTATCTAGGTCAAATTTGGCTGATATTTATCCACCAAAAAGTGGCTTTTTGCTAATTAAAACTAGGGACAAATGATGATGATTAACTTAATTTAATTGCACCAAAATTTTCGGGCCAAAATTTTAGCCCAATGAATTGGGCCAAAATAAATGAATTCGGGCCCAAGTTTTTCATAGCTAAAACTTAAAATTTTGTGTCATTATGGAAAATAATTTAATGCTCAATCATAATTATAAAGGCCTACCATCGATTCACCTGAAATTTAATCAATCAACAAAACTTAAATTAACAATCAATGAAACTCGAATTGCAAAATGAGACCCAAATGAAATATCCTCCAACCGGGATGATTAAATACGATAAATGAAAGCGAAAAATTTAAATAATATAAGGTAATTCGGTAAATATATAAATTGAGTGTAATTGAATTAATAAATATGATTTGGTTAAACAAATAACCATGAGTAATTAAATCAATAAACGTGATTAATTAAATGAATAAACATAATTAATTAAATAAATAAATATGATTTAAATAAATAAATATGGGTTAGATTTGTGTTTTTACAGCCTTCTCCCCTTAAAGAGTTTCGTCCTCGAAACTTATGATTTTGATCATGTATGCAATGCCACCTCAAGTATGGATAGTTGGTTTTCACTGGTTCCTTCCGAAAAGGTATGATTAGCCCAAGGTGCATAGCTGCTTAATCCTGCGGTCGAATATCTAGATCCTCAGTGACTTCACTAGCTTGATTACTTTGGTTCAAAATTGATATTCTCTTCAAAAGAAAAACTTATTACTGCAAAAGAGGTACTCTACTATACTAGTTCTCTATCTTGACCACTAATAAGTATGGAAACCATTGCATGTCCTAATAAGTACTCTGATACTGACTCATAAAGCCCAATGTAACGAGGATTTAATTATCTTTGATATCCAGTCTCTTGACACCCTTGACTAGAGAAGCCCTTTGGAATACTTTATATCTCATATGAACTTTGATTGTCTCCTTCTTTGGTCAAAATGACCATATGACTCTTGTGTAGTCCTTGTGTCACCTTAGCTTGTACTTGAACTGTCTCATTATTCTCGATGCTTCTTCTAGCTTACTTTAATACCACTAGACATTGTTTGAGATTATACCCTTATCAAAAAGTCCTCATATGATGTTCTTAATGCACCACATGATCTTCCCTCATAAGACTAGTCTAAGATCTGCTCTAAGTTCGAATTAGATGCTAGAATAAACATGGTCAGAGATGAAAATGAGGGAATTGGTAGTCAAGTGAGTCATTAGGAACAAAAGAAATAAACAATGAGACTAGAAAAGATTTATAAAGGAGGGATTAACATGGGGTGGTTAGAATAAAGATATCCATAAGTGTATCATGAATTTTGAAATATAATGCCACAAGAATTGTGGTTTATAAATATGGATCATAAAGCGTCCAATAAATAATTAGCCATGGAGAAAGATGGCCTGGTTATACTCGAATTTAACTGATGAATTGGAGACAAGATGACAAGCAACGAAGCTTCAAGTAGGTGACTTTATAGCCACATGCAACAAGATAAGTGCAATAGATAGATGGGACAAGTAATGTGCAATAAATAAATAGATAGATTGGGTAAGCAAAGTGCAATGAATAGACAAATGGATTGGACAAGCAAGATGTAATGGATAGATAAATGGGTTGGACGAGCAAAGTGCCAATGGATAGATAAATAGATTGAGTAAGCCATAATAGGAACTTGCCTTTGCTCATATGAACCCAATTCGAGTACAACAATAAGATTAAATAGAGAATGCAGAAGTTTATTTATCAAAATGTAAGATATATGTGTGGGAGTTGAATTTCAAAATAAAGAGAGTAAGGGAGTTATGACAATTGTAGTCACCCACACCAACGAGAGTTGAATTACATTATAAATTCAAAACAAGTTATTCAAGCTTATCATTATTATTAAATGAGATGTAAGGTAGATATGTGAATCGGCTCTCAGCGGAATGACCTACAACTAACGATCATGAAATAAAGATGGTGAAGGTCGAGAGCAGTGGAATGTTGACAACCATATACAGTTGGACAAAAATATATTACACATTTAACAATAGGTTTGCAAAGATATGGAAGATCACATGAATAAGAAATATCAGGTTGAAATGCAAGGGAGATTAAACAATATTAGATAGTATCAAGTTTTGAAGATGAGACAAGCAAACAATTACAAGAATTACTATGAATGGGTATTCTTGCATAAGATAAACTATGGTTGCATGGGGTAGGTGTGATATCCGGACCTCAAATCATTCCTAGAAAAGACATCTGTTGTTGGCAGTTAATCCCATAAATCATCTATTCAAGGTATAAGGCACTTGTTTTTGATAGTGTTCTTGTTCAACTCTCTGTAGGCAGTACACAACTATAAGGTTTTGCATTCCTTCTTCACACATATATAAAACTAGGTTTCCCACGTTGACACATTTGGTCAAATAACTCCCTTATGTAACAACTCATCTTACTAAATCTTTAGTTCTTTAAACTCTGCTGGGGGGTCATACGATAGGGGCTCTGAAAATGGATTGAGCACCTAGAACTAGGTTGATATGAAAATCAATGTTTCTTGGGAAAAATAGTCCTGCAAATCTTCAGATGAAACATCTCTAAATTCACAAAATGTAATTATGGATATGTATATACTGAGTGTGGTTGGCATGTCACTAATATTCAATGCATTACTGACACGATAAGTCACCCGCTTGCACAGTATAATTAGGGCGAAAATAGGGTTTTTCTTCCCTCGGTCCATAGAAACACACGTTTAGTCTTTCCTCATTTATCAAGCTAACCTTAAGATCTTTACAAGTCATCTTCTTTAAGTACACAATCAGTTCATCTCCATAATAATAACAAGGTCTGCCAATCAAACTGAATTGAATGCCCAGTGAATATGGTTCCAGTAATACCAATAGAGGCATATTTATAAAAGACTACACATTCAACCGCCTACTGGTCTTAGTAAATTTAAATGACAAGGGAACAATCTAAAGTGTAAAGAAATGCAACCACACTATGAACTCTTGCAAAGATATTTCTTTATTGGTTATAAAGGACCTACATGTAAGCTGAATGAATGAAAGGACGAAGAATCGTAGTGAAAGAGGTAAGGCATATAAATGACCTACATATACAAGACATGCAGTTTATTCATGATGGTCATGATAGTAAAGTAAATGAACGATGTTATTGTAAGACCCGCCTTCGTTATTTTTATGTTAAGTTGCCTGTATTACC